>WBNH01008974.1:0-304251 GCA_013401255.1 Urocolius indicus | reverse complement strand
CTTACACCTCCTGCCTGGCACCTCAAATTCCCGTCCCTAAATAGTGATCGCAGAGGCACCAGATTGGCCCAGCCAGGCCGGGGGGTGGGTCTGAACCCAGGAGCCGGGGGAGAGTCTAAAAAACTTTTACCGGGTCTTCACTGCAACCCGCTCCCCCTGTTACCAAGCAAAAGCAACTCCTTGCTAAACCATGA
This sequence comes from Urocolius indicus, assembly GCA_013401255.1. Taxonomy (NCBI): domain Eukaryota; kingdom Metazoa; phylum Chordata; class Aves; order Coliiformes; family Coliidae; genus Urocolius; species Urocolius indicus. Next base: position 304,057 of record WBNH01008974.1, on the reverse strand, counting down.
CAAGACGTTAGACTTCTCACTCTTGTTACAGACACTTCCCCATGTGTCTGTTTCCACATGTTACAGGGAAATATCTTCACCAGATAAGGAAGAATTACCTTTCCACCCTGTATTGAAGAAGGCTCCAAGAGGATTAGCTCAGTGATTGTTCTCTGCATTTCTTGTTTCTACCAGTATGTTTAATTTGCCTCTTGTTAGGTGTAAGTGCTCTTCCTTTTTAGAGCATTAAGTGAGAATGAAGAATGGGCAAGATATCTGACTTTTAAGGGATGCTTCTCTGTGATGAATGAAAAACCTCACAATAAAAAAAAATAATCATTATGTAGTAGCATTTTCCTAATGTGCCATTTTCAACAGAAACTTTATTTTTAGTGCAGCTATTTAACAGAGAAGTGTGGGAGTCACAGCAGCATTTCAATTGCATGTCAGGAGGCAAACTGGCCCTGTAGTTGAGATAAGTGACAAGAAGAGAAGAGCTGGATCTTAGGCTAAGAAACAAGATGACCTCGGGCAAGTCATTATACCTCCCTCTGCCTCACTTTCCCATTCTGTTAAGCTGAGGTTTTTAACAATTACCTGGCCTGACAAGTGTAATCAGTATGTAAAGAGCTCTGAAGCAGACAGGCACTCAGTTGATCCTCAGATAACCAGTGATGTTGGGAACAGGCAAGGAGGAGGTAGCAAAGTTCAGCAGCAGTCTATCTTCACACTGGAGGCCCTGGGTATACTTGGGAATCCTAAAGACTATGCACTTAGATACATCAACAACCTGTTCATGCTCAGGAATGACCCATTGGATCAGGACTAAAATGATGACACAGAATAGCTAACTGCAAAAATCACAAGGCTAAAACTAGGACACTGGAAACAGAACCATGGGAACTACCATTTCAAATGGAAAAAAACCCAAAAAAGCAGTTCAGAGGCATGAAGCCTTGAAAAAGCAGACTGAGAATCCAACAACAGTTTAGATAGGGTGAGTGCAAGGCTCCACCATGTCAGGTAACCATGCTGCACTGGTTGATATTAATATGGGAGATAAAAATACCTTCCAGCTTCCATGATACATTAATATGGGCAACACGATCATGGGAAGAGTACAGATATTAACAGTGCATCATTCAAGCATGTACAGAGTTCTGCAGCACATGACAGCAAATATGACACATCAGTCAGGGAGTCAAGGAGTTTTGGAGACAGCAGGCAGCCCATCAAGAGCTGGGCACAGAGAAGACATTCATACTTCAGGGAATTTCTCTTGCTCCTATACGGGAATGTGCTATCAACATTACTTATGCTCTTGTGGGTGCAAAAGGTCCTAGCATGCAGCACACAGGTGAGCTGTGAAGACTAGGAAGCAGAAAACATGGAATATGAGCACATAAACGCATTGTATCACTGTACTCTGGATCAGTGACATACCACTGACTTGGGAGTGGGGTATGGTATAGACAACCTGGGAGACTGCATTTCAGAGGCATGAGCTGTAGGGCAGAACCCCAGGGAGAAGTTCTTTATAACTACACCACATAGATTATTTGGAAAGAAGCATGCTCTGAATTGAAAGAAAACTGAGATAATATCAGTAACTCGAGGCCTATGCATGCAGAATTCAATATAAAGTGAGTTTCTTTCATTATTTTTCTGCAGAAATAAATTTGCAGGCACTTCTGGTTTCTGAAAGAGACTTAAAAACACACGGATAAGATGAGGTACAACAGACCTGTGTCTATGATTGGAAAGCCTGTGCAATCAACGTATAATTAACCTGTGAAACTTGTTGCCAGAGGATATTATAGAGGAAAACAGATTAGCAAGATTCAGAAAAGGATTAGACCTTACAAGAATAGCATCTGCAGCTAGGCTTGCTAGAATAAAAACCATATGGGTTATTAGTCTTCCCACTTCAGGGTACAAAATGATCACAAGGTGGGGTCAGAAAGCAATGCCTCCCTATTATGTAGCATTGTAAAATGGGGCACACCAGGGTGTTGTTACAAGTCAGTCTAAAGCATTCAGCACTGGCAATGGTTAGGACAGAATACTGGACTGGATGGGCCATTAGTTTGATACAGACGAGCAATTTCTTTTACCATTCTGCCCTCATTTCCTGGGAGAATTCCAGTCCCTAAACAGATATGCACTCCAAGCAATTGAAATTCAAGTGTAAACATGTTATTGCTTTAGCAATTTGTGAGCATACAGAGGTACAGAATAGCAGTTAGACCCCAAATAGAGGCACGTCCTGAAGTAAGAGGGTTTTTTTCTATTATAGCTTTGTGATCACCACCTACAAACTTCATGGTTGTCATTCAGCTGGTCAGCAGCAGTGGAAGTGCAACCAGAATTCTTCCTCACAGAAGGAAGAATCAGGCTGCAGAAAAACGAGGCAGACCAATATTCCCTTTTCTCTGACATTCCAGAGCATTTTTCCTTCCCATGGCTCACTGTGGGTAGCAGCCATGCTCTTCTCTGGATCCCTACTCATTGCAGGTTAGGCAAAGAGTATCTCTCTGCCCTACTATATCAGATAGGAACAAGGCTGGAAGGTGTGGTGAGGCAAGAGTGGAAGGTATGTAGAGCGTCAGCAGGACAGGTGTCAGGAGGTAAGGCAAAGAGCAGGGCTTAGTACATGTGCCACAAGTGTCAGAAGCAGAGGGAGGGGCTGATGGGGGTGGGCATATGCAATGAAGGAAGCAGAAGTTGATAAAGAGACAGAGAGTGCAGGTGGATGACTACCCAATTGCCCACAAGGTCACACAAGTGCAGCTGCAAGGGCTGACATCCACAGAGTGCACATGGACAGGCAAACAAACATGTGCAGAAGGGCAGGGTCCAGCAGGAAGGACAGAGAACAGTGCTTATTGACTCAGTCTCTTACACAAAGGCAAAACCAAAGCAAAATGGCAGCAAAGACATGTAAAAATGCAGGATACATGGGTGGGGACAGTGTGCCAGTGATTTTGAGAAAAGTCATTGGTACAGGCAGCTGCTTAAAAGTGGGTGGCATTGCTGTTACAGCATTTGAAAGTCAGGCAGCGTAGCTTAAGTTCTTCACCTCTAGCAAGACTGCAAGGGACAGGCAAGGACATGAATCTTTTCTGTCCCTCTCTCCTTCCTCAGAACAAAACATTTCAGAATTAAAATGGGACATAAGGCAGACTAGGAAAATATGTAACTTTAGGCAGTGCATTGTTCATGCCATCCTTGTCACATGTGAGTATGCACACAAGTTTTAATGGGATGGGCTCTGCCTTTCACATGAACTGCTAACTCCCAAATTTCACTTTCCAACTCTACTCCCAGTCACTCCAAATGTTTTCCTGAAGAGTTTCAAGCCCTTTACCTCCTGTCTCCTTTAAAACTGGCCATAGCCTTTTATGGCAAAGACCACAGTTTTGGGACATGTCTAGGAAAACAGAGACCAGACCCTTGTAGAGATCAGTTTTCTGAAAAATACAGTTAAATGTGTTCCACCTGCACCATCAACATTTTCTACGCTCGGCTCAAAGGCCAAGTGTCCACTCTGCATCAGATAGCCTGATCTTCAGAGCCTGCATTTACTCTTATAAAGGTCAGACAAGTAACACAGCTATTTTCCTTCAGAATTTCCTGTGATCCTGTGTTACCTCCGTAAATGGAGAATTCATCTGTCTCTCTTTTTTGAGCTCTGGCATGTTAGACTCAGCAGATGCCTCTTGCCTTACAGTGACTGGCCCTGAAAGGTTTCTTTCATTCTCAGAAAGGTCAGGTGCAGATAAACTCGCATGCGAGCCCATGTTCATACAAATACACACACAGATGCCAGGATTCACAGATGCACACACAGCTTCCTCGCTTCGCACCGCTGTTTTCAGCAAGGACCGCTCCAAGTGTTTAGCCCAACATGCTGCGAGGATGATGTAAACGGAAAAAGAAAAGCCCTTCACCTGTGAAACTAATTAATAGTCAACAAACTTGCTTCTAGGTAGGAGACCTGGCACCGAGGGCGAGAAAGTGTCCTGGGGACCAGCAGCAGCCCGTCTCAGCTGCTAGGTGGCAGCAGTCATTCACTCACTCGCGCTAATCGCAGGGCTGGGGCTGGCCAAGGGGGTCTCTCCGTTTTAATTCTGTAAGAATTTGATGCTCATCAAAGTCAGCGGCTGTTATAGTTCCCCACTACAGCCAAAACGCTCAAGGCTACTGCTGTCGCTGCCCATGATGGGAGCATGCATAAACATGAGAAGAAAGTCAGCCTGGCTTTTAAGGTATACCACAGTTGGAGTTGCAGTTTTTTAAGGGGGTGTAGCTGGACTGACACCTATTTGGGGTCTAACTACTATGCAATCATGCTTTATTGGTAGGCAAAGAGGCTGTGTTCTCCTCCATAGCTATTTCTGGGACCTTTATTGGAGATCAAGGCAAATACTTATCTTACAAGGGCTTCTCAAACACCAGTTAATTATTCTCCCAGAAACCCAAGCAAAGCAGGGGAGCTGGAGTGTTCTCTCTATAGCAAATGAGACTGAAACTCTGTGAAGGGCCCCAAATTAAAGCAACCTCCAGTGCAGCATGTGGAAACTGCTGCAGCAGATTTAGGGGCACTTTTAAGCATGCCAGTAGAATATTACATCCTCGTTATTCATGTAATTAATACTGCAACTACTACCGAATTCCCTGTGTTATTTATAGAAGCATTATATTCCAGTTATTTTCTGCAGCTCTTGTCTTTTTGACATGCAATAGATTTTCTTATGGAGACTGTGGGCCTGCATCACTGAGGACCCATGGGAAAGGCATATTTTCATCCGACTATGGTTAAAATTCTGTTCCCAGGATCCTATATAATGATGAGATGCTGTTGAACAAAGCTTGAAAACTGAAGGACAGAGATTTAAACTCCGTCATATCAGAAAGCATCCATGAACATCCAATTGCTTGCTGCCAGCAACCACAGCCAGCAGTTATGGATAAACCTTCACCCTGTATGCTTTATGTTGTCATGAAGACCGGCAAAACAGTAAAAAACATTGACATTAAAAACAAGTCATTAAGTTTCAGGGTAAGATCTCACACAAATGACTGGAGGTATTTCAACTACCCCCTCAGCAAAATTGATTCAGGTACATACTATGTTGATTGAGCTTCGTTCATGCTTAGAAAGTTTCTTTGCAACTAGAACAAGGAAAAGAGGAAGTTTTTAGGAAAAAAAAAAATTACCCTCCTTTCTCTGCTGATGGGGAGGAAGCACTCTTGGCCTCTGCAGACAATTTAGCATGCTCAGTATGAAGGCAGCCTAAGTGGTGTTTTTGTCTGCTCTACTTAAAAAGAATATTAATACTTGTTTCTAATAATCCTACTGAGTTTCTAAATCTTCAAATAACCATACTAAGTGAAAACAGGAAGATTAGGTGCTGTCTTTCCTTCCTAGCCTAGAAGCAGAAGATGTTCATTTGAGATCTCTGATGTAGGCAGGAGAATGGACCAAATGATGTCTCATATTGCTTGACAAAACCAGAGCAAAGACTAAAATCAAGCTCTGGACCCTGTCTGTCCACAGTATTTAGCAGTTACCACCCTCTCACCTGAGTTTTGCGTTACTCCAACTATCATCTTCTAAAACCAACTTCCCATAGTGGCAGCTAACCTGACACCTAAGTGCTGTGCATGGAAGCTGGTCTATGCCATGCAGCCTGATCCCTGGCTCTCTTCAGCATTGTAAGACAGAAAGGCTCCTTTTTTGAGTGTCTGCTTTAATTGCTACACTACTGGAGGTGACTCTTGCCATTTCAAAGGCCCTACAGAAAAGAGTCTTTAAAAAAGGGTTTTTTCTTTCAAGAGATTGTAACCTTTCAACAGAAGCACTGGGCAAAACACTGGGCAAATCCCTAGGACAGGAGTGAGTTTTAAGACTCTCTTATCCTTCTATGAGAAGGACTAAACACTGTGAGATTTGGAGCCATTTAGCCTAGAGAAGAAGAGACTGAGGGTGGACATCTTATCAATGCTTATAAATACCTAAAGGGAGGATGTCAAGAGGTTGGGGCAATTCTTTTTTTTTCTTTAGCACCGAGAGTCAGAACAAGAGGTAATGTGCATAAGCTGGAGCAAAGAAAGTTCCACTTGAACATGAGGAAAAAATTATTTCCTGTGAAGGAGCCCCAGCATAGGCTGCTCAGGGAGGGTGTGGAGCCTCCTTCTCTGGAGGTTTTCAAATCCTGTGTGACCTCATCGAGGTGAACCTGCTTTAGCAGCAAGGCTGGACTGGGTGATAGCTAGAGGTCTCTTCCAAACACAAACATTCTGCCGTTCTTGTTAACCTGGGTAGACCACTACTGTGGGTGGCTGCCATTTTGATCCCCTCCACTTCCCCCATACAACACAAAGGAAAACTTATATAGGGCTTATGGATGACCAGGGCAGGCGGGGATGTTTATTCTTGACAGTTTGAGTTCTGCAGAGGGACTTCCCTTGCAAAAAGTCATCAGTCTGCTCCTTAGCCCTGTCCCCATGCTCATTAAAGATATTGTGAGGTGCCATTCCTTGAGGACTGTATGCATGTAATTGGTTTATTCTGACTCACTGCCTCCAAGGAGACTGCTCACTTTAACTTTGTCTGTTTTACCCCAATCAATGCTCTCCCGTCCTTTCAGCACAGGATAAACTTAACATTCAGGTCAAAGCAAAAGTTCAGTTAACAGCACTTAACACATCAGGCTTTCAAGTTACAAAAAAGAAAAGAAAAGTCTATGGGTAAAAGAAATAATAAACAAAACATAGGGTCATGGTTCCCATCTAACTCTAGGGATCTTGCCTAAGTCTTCTCTGAAATGCCTGAGCCATGAAAGCAGCAATCCAGAGTGCATACAAACACACTGGCTTCCTCAGTTGTAGCTTTGTTCTCACAAACCTGGCAGCAATGCATGGCCCTGCACGTGTAAGACACAGAACAGGTCTGGCCTCATCCTGCCTATTAGGTACTTTGCTAGTTACTGCTTTCTCAACCAGGAATATTTTCAGCATCTCAGCCACCACATTTGGTGACGTTAAGATCACAAGCACTCATCTCTCTCAATGTGTCCCTTGTCTCCAAAGCATCCAAATAAGTCTGGAACTAGTGACTGATCCTCTGTGCATCTGGTCTGGGCAGATGAAGCTTTTTAACTTTTTCTCAAACTGCGCCCAAAACCAATAGTCTGGGGTTTTCTCCCAGTTCAAACGTAGATGCTAGGTTGATCAGCTGTGGAAACAGATAACTCTGCAACATGAAAGATTATTCCTCCACTTAATTCCTGCCTGGTTAGCTACATGGCACATGATCCATGTAAATATAGTTGCAGTCTGATCCCAAGACCCATAGCTTGTTCCTAGTGAGACTGACAGTTAATTTTCTCCACCCAGTCTGAACTGTTTAATTTATAAATTACATTAAATAAAACTAAAATCCTGTCGGGGCTACTAATATACCATTCATTAAATATTATGTAAAACAGCAGAGATACGTATTTTGTGTTAAGCCCAGACACATTACTAACTCCCTGAAGAGCTCATGTCTCATATCTCTGGATGCAGGCAGGCTGCCTAGATGCCCCCTGAGGACTACTCATCCGTCCTCCCACCATCTGTCGCTGTGCTGGGGTTCCTCTGTCACACCTAGACAGCTGGCTTTGGGCTCTGGATTCTGCTCTGTAGCTCTGACACTCAAAGGTAAACAGGCCTTAGTGCTCCTCCTTGACACACTGAAGACAAGCTTGCATCCTGGATTTCTAAGTTTCAGCCTTCTTCACAAATTCCATGCAAAGTTCCTGGAGGATCATTAAACCCAGTTCTGAACAGTTTAGAGATGCATCTCCACTTGCCCTTCCTCCTTCTCTGTGTTCCCCTGAAAGGGAACTTTAATGAAAAGCCAGAAACTTTACAAAGTGAAGTAGAGCTCATCTCCATCTATTCCAGGTAACCTCTCCTGTCCTGTCAAACAGCTCAGCTGTCATAAAAGAACAAATAGAGCAATGCAGGAGCAAGGGCGAGAAATAAAAACCAGAAGCATCTAAACTCTGGGCAAGAAGTTTCTGTTGTTACTTCTGAAGTGCGTTTAACATGGAGACATATTGTACATTTAGTGCAAGTCCCCAGGACCCTAATGAGCTCCTAATGTAACCCATACTTCAAGGGGTTTCCAAAGAGGCCAGTAACTTAGCAACAGCAGCAAATCCTTGACAGGAATAATCAGTATTTGTGCTGCAGCTTGAGGCTTTCCCTCTTCTCCCTCACTAAGTGGAAGGTGGTTTTGGCTGGGATTTCTTCTCTGCTTTGTTGTTGTTCTTATTCCTCTTATGGGTTTCTTTGGTGTTTTTTTTTTTTTTTTTTTTTTTTCTCTTTTGTTCATTCTGTTCAGTAAAGCAAAAAAAAAAAAACCCACCATCAGTGGCTTACAGGGAGCAGAATTCTTAGAGCCTGGAGCTAGTGAGATTCTCCCAAGAAGAATTTTGTTGCACTGGTGAGGTACAGAGGTGGCTCTCTGGGAAAGCCACAGGCAAGTTGGGGCTGGCAAAGGAGTGATTTTCACAGTAAACTAGACAGGCACCAAGGCCAGTGGTGGCTCCTCAGGGCTACCAGCTCCTTACAAACAGCTAGGAGGAGATAAGCGATGACAGTCCTCTGCCACATTCATGGCTCTCAGCTATAAGAAACTGAATTAGTAAACTCCAAAGACATTTTCTTAAAAAAACACAAAGCAAATATTGTCAGCTAACTGTACTTGAGGCAATATGATAAAGAAGCCTCCAGAGCAATATGAGGTCTTTCTCAGTCAGGCTCTTCCCAGCAGGGTTCCATTTGATGCCACTATGTACAAAGCATATGCCTCCCTTACCCACATCTCCAACCTGTGTCTCCCCTGACCACATCTCCTGTCTTTTTGCTACTTGTAGGCATATCACAGGGTTTCAAAGGAGGTTGTTTTCCATCTTAAGCAAAGAATATGAACAACTGATTCACCTATTAAGACAGGATCTGAGAGAATAAGATATGTTTGGGAGACCCTCTGGTATCAGAACTTCAACATATTAGATTTTAAGAAAACAATTCACTTTAATAACAGTAAGAAATTTCCAAAATGGTAACCTGATGTGTAAAAGTGAAATGAGTTGTCCAGTATCATAGAAGGCCCGAGAGCAGGAGACAACCTATCTTGAAACAATTTCCATATACCCTGTTAACACTCCATAATAGCTACACTGTAAAAATGCAGAGGATGAACAGCCAGTTTTGCACTAAGAATCACTGAGCAGCCATTTTGGACCTTGGCTATTATCCTTTCGGCAACCAAAGTTGTAAAACCATAATTTCTGTAGGTTTAAGTATAACTTGAGTTTTTACAGACACAGCTTATGAATGCTTTTGTCTTCCAATATTGAAAGAGTGGTTGACGACAGGGAGAAACAACATTTAACAAGGACTTCTTGACTCAGCAGTGGCCTTTGAAATGTTTAAGAATTATCAACTAAGGCTAGGAGAGACACATACGAAAAGCGTTACATGTATAGCAAGAGAGGTAAGGCTCAGGCATTCACCTTGTGAATTTTAGAAAAGTCAGAAGAATAAATAAAATTCCAACTCCTTAGAGCCAACTAATCTTATTTACAAAATATCAAAAGACTGAGCATGGAGAATGAATGAAGAAACCTTTGCCAGGAGGCAGTAAAGAATTTCTTTTAGGTGGCTGTACAGGCAGTAAATTGGAAGAATATTGTAGGCTAACTCAGCTGAAACACTCCTGAGAAATGGTGGTATGCTCACCACCATGCTGCAAACTGTCCACCCAGAAGTACACAAGCAGGCTCTGTACCACATGGATCTGAAATGCAGCACAGTAGAGATACACCAGAGTCCTGCTGCATTCAGTTAATGGGATCTTCTGCACTTGTGTTGTATAAACCCACCCCAACACTGTGAAGTAAAAAGAAGGTCCAAGGCAGAATATAAAGATTATATTTGCTTCTCTAAGTAGAGCGAGTGTTCAAAATCCATTGTGTTATTTCAGTTACTCCAGATTGTCACCATAGACTCAAAGACAAAGGAGGGGCACATTGAAACTCTTCAACCCTTTGAGAAACACACTGGAACTGCATGTGATTTGTCCTTTCTTGTTTTTCATTAGACGTATGGCAAGGCAAGGCCAGGCCCAGACCAGTCCACACTGTAACTTGGCCTACAGCATCAGTCAGTTAGGTCTCCACAAAGCGTGAGAGAATCATTAACAGCATCACTTTCTCTCACAGACAACCTGGCTTTACCCAACCAGAAATGTCTGCAGGAAAAATCTGAAAAACCCATTAACTGGGATAACGATGCTTACCTCCCTTGCAAACTGCTTATAGATTCATGGAGGGAAAAATTTGTTATATATTTATTAAATACTTTTAGTTTCTTGTATTGAGGATTCATACTATAGCCCTACACCTGGGTGTAACTCCCACTACCATTAGAAGCTAGGCTCTACAGACCTGTATAAAACAAGGCTATACTGCACAGTTTAAGATCTATGGCTGTTATATCTCTCCTACAGACAAGATGTAGATCTCCTAGCTAGTCCATGCACATACCTTAATGATCTTTCCTCACTTGCCTTTCAGAATGTGTCACTTTACATTGTGGAATGCAACTGACAAATCATAGCTCTCAGGTGAAATCCAGGTCTCCTTGAAGTCAATGGCTAGGTCTCTCTGATTTAAATAGGGCCAGGATTTCATTCTTTGCCTGAAATTCTCTTTGATGTGAAAAAATCACAGTTTGGAGGTTTTTTTATGTCTGACATAGAGAGCTGAAGGAGTCTTAAAACTAAGTGATGAAACAGTACTAAGAAGTTGCGGGGCTGTTGTCACCTGGGACCAGCTGCCCCAATTCTGGTAACCAGATAATCTGCTTATTTGACATTTCTGGGGGTCTCAGTACACTCTCTCATGATAGATCTCTTCCTCCTCCTTGACTAAAGCTCAGTAAAACATTTGACCTTTTCCAGCATTCAGAGTTTCACTGTATTTTTAAAAAGGAAAGTAAAGCATGGAAAAAGCATCTGCTGAAGAGAGAATGTTCTCATTTGGATAACACACTCCTACTTAGTGTAAAGAAAACAGGCTTAGAGAAGCTTGTGCTTATGCTTTCCAATTCAGGACAGAGTGCTGTAAAAGTGACTTCATTCCTAAAGGTATGAGCATCTCCCCAGAGGAAGATCCTAAATCAGAAAGGACCACAGGGGATTAGTTAGCAAATCATTACCTCATCTGGAAACCAAAGTTCACTGCTTGGTTTCTATCAAAAGTGCCAATGAATTCGGAAGGTTTCAACCTAGACCCTTCACGAAACCTGCTGCACAGCTGAGCACAGGTTTCAGTCACTAATCAGGAGGAACCGAAGCCTGCAATATTAAAAAGAAAGTTGAAGTCACAACAGAAATGCTAAGGAAGAACTGATGAGACGAATGGAGGGGACTGGGGAGGATGAATTACTGGGGTAGGACATTTCACAGGGTCAGTGTTAAGCTGTATTTAGCAGAGCTGTATGTATGCATGAAATGTGCACTGTGCTTGCCTTTAGCCTGCAGTATCTGTCTCTCACTTTTTATGAACACTAGAATTCACTAAGCCCAGAGAGATAAAAATGGTGAATTAAAAAGCAGTTCCCTTTGTTTGGTTTTGAGGCAGGATATAAAACACAGGTCTGGCTGGAGCTTCATGCTTCTTGCTGTTTGGGAGACAGTCACGTTAGTCTTCATGCCTTTCTGATATGCCATCAAACTAATTACCTGCCTAACAGGAACTGAAATAGATTTCCATTCTCTTGATGTGTGGGAAGATGAGGAGGCGCGAGTAATAATGGAGGAGGGCATGGAGACTACATCAAATGGAGAGCCCTAGAAAAGAGACCTAAATGCAAGAATCTTTAGGGGCAACATGGGAGGCCTGAACTCAAAATACACACCCGATAGCTCTGCTGGTTTGGCAGTAATTAAAGATCTAAGAGTAAGATGTGAAGTTCTGCTTGAGTTCTCAAGTATCATGGTGCCTGAATCCAAGATTTTGCTCAAGGACCATCTTTAGCGTTAATCCTGTATTTAGATACATGACTCTAAATTCCTTAGATTCTATTGCTCTTACAGTAGGACACTTCTGGAAGCAGGAGTTAATATCAATAAAGTGAATCATTATTGAAATTAATTTCACTGAAAGACAATTGAAACAGAATGTAACATCAAATCCCCATCTGCTCACTGCAAACAGCTGAGCCAGTCCTAAAACAAAACTAAACATAAATACCTGCTTATAAGCTCAGACAGCCTTGATTGCAAACAAGGTGGAGAGGAGGTGGGGAAGAAGGGAGAATAGAACATATCCTTGAAATGCCATGAGCAGTCTCGTTTTCCAAAGCATATTCTTGAGATCAGAAGGGCCATTTTCAATTTTGTTGCATCATGATTAAGTGTAACAAGTGCTTTTGCTCTCATTGGTTAATTAGAAATATCTGCTATGTGGATATATCTTTTTCCAGTCCCTTGCTTCTTAGCAAATAAAAAATCTATTTTGACTTCCCTGCACTGACCCTTTTAATTGAACTAACATGGGTTTTGTTGCCGTTCTTTGTTTTTAAATAAGCAATTTTGTACTTGCAGTTTTTAATTTCCCACATGGCAAAACACTTCTGAATATTGCCAAATCCCAGGCATTGAGGCTACACAAAGTACATCTCTGCTTTCCCACATCAAATAAATAATTAAAAAAAAAAAAAAAAGCTATGATCAAGCATCCCTGCCGACCAGCCCTTTGCCATGACATTCTGTTGGTTTCACGTGAGAGATCATCTTGATGTGCTATACTAATCCTGTCATTAATTTCATTATTAAAGTTATAGAGACGTGAGATTAGGAACCTGTTACCTACATAAAGCCCAGCAGATTTCTCTCACTCAACAAAAAAAAAAAAAGAGAATAATCTTATTATATGCACCTAGACTATTTATACTAGGCTTGTGGAATTCTACTCGGTACTCACTGAAAGAATAGTCTTTTATTGATAGAGTATTAGATGGGGGATTTTTAGCTGTATATTACCTTCACCATCACAGTACAGAGGGACAAATCTCTGGAGATCTAAGTTGGCAATTTTTTTAATGACAATTTTATCTGTTTATTACTCTTGTTTTTTTGCCAGGTTTGTTAGGCAGGGAGTAGGTAACAACTTGCAATCTTGTCCACTGGCATGTGTACACACATTAACGGGCCAGATGGAGCCACAGTGATTTTTGAAGCTGAGGGTCTGGACTATTATATGTATGCAGGTCAGGGGAGAGGGAGAACAGACAACTAATTTAATATAACTTTAGAACCACAATCGTCACTGAATTGGATATGGGGTTCAAAGTGAAAAAGAAAGAGGAAAATCTGGCTTCTTTTCTTGGCACTGATCTGGTTTGTAATTGTAAGCCTTTGTATTTAATCCATCTGCAATGTGATTGTAATGTCTCTCCCCTACTCTGTAGATGCATAAATGATTTCTCAAATTTATCTGACATTATTTCCTAAAACTTCCTATCTGTAAGCTACCCCTTCAACAGGTTTCTTTTTTATATATGTACTTTACAGTATGCTTATTTTATTACTCCTGTAATAATTGACAGATTGTAAAATTAAATTACCTTCTCTTTAAGGTACATATTGTAATAATTTTGCCCGCTCTGTGCATTATATTTTAAACAAAAGATTTAGGTTTCTTTATTTTTCCCTTGATGTTAGGAACACTTCTGAACAGTAATTTATGACTATAGCATTTCACAATAGTAATTTATTACTGTAGAATTTCACCAGCTCTTTGCTAGAGTAACAGATGCACAGAGCTATACTAAGTGTTCATGGTTTGTGACATCTTGCCACCTTTTTGTGCAGAAACATAAACTAATTTGAGGCTTATATGTAACTTGGTATTGAACTGTATCAATAAACTGTAGTTAGCTTCTCTATGCATGTGATACATTCAAACCAGAACAAAGCAGCATCAGCTACTTCTTTTTAAATTCTGAGCAATATTCTGTTTCTTTGGATCTCCTGGATCACAGCTTTCAACTCGGTTATTCAATATATATTGCCTGGGTCATCTGCATTCACAGCTTTCCAAAATCTTTCACCTTTCCTTTATTGCTACTTTCAACAAATCAATAAAAAAATCATCCAAAACTTGTCCTTGCTTCTGTCCCCTGTCTCTGATCCTCTTGACATTAAGGAAGTAGAACAAAAGAGGGAGAGAGAGGGAGGGAGAGAGACGTGGTCCTTCTGTGCTACGGATTGAAACAAGTAAGTCTATGACAAATTTGAAGTAGCCTGAAATAATTTGTGCTCATTGCATGAAAAACTGATTATCTTTATGACAATTTTCTGAATGTGTGTGTTGATTTAACTCCAAGACTGCTGTTTCCAGGAAGGGAAGAGTAATATAGCAGATGAGGTGACTTAACCTCAAATACTTAAGGATTGTGCAAGGACTGTTATGCTTGGTCCTGGCTGACCTCAACTCACGATGACCCTAGTAAATTTTTTAAAGAATAATAACATCTTTAACTCTGAAAGATCCACCACAGCAAAAGCAAAATGCAGTTTCTCAGAAGAGGAGGACAGCTTTCTTAAGAAGAAGAACAGACTCTGGAATCTGTCAGAAAATAGGCCTTCCCCTTTATAAGACATGTCATTTCAGGTTACATAGATAAACATGTAAACAGCGGATAAATAACATGTTTTTGTCCTCAAAATATTTTGTTCACATGTATAAATGCACAGTATTTTTGCTTGAAGAGTCTATGATGTCACTATGAACAGAAAGGAGTGCTGAAATTTCCTGGGCTTTTCAAATATTTATTTCTAAAATGAGGGACACTATAGTCTAGAGCCTGGTTTAATAGTGGTGACAGCAGCAGCTGTGGCAGCAAGAGGTTAATACCTGAAATTAGTGACTGAAAAAGTGCCAGTGCGATCAGGAATGAAACAGAAAGGCAGCAAGTCTAAGCAGAAGACTTGAACCAGTCTTCTGCCATGAAGTGCTGTGATAAACCAGGAAAGCCCAACTCATCTAATTGTATAAAATGCTGGTACAAAAATTACAGTGGAATACGTATGGAAAGAACAACATTACAGGACCATACTTTTTGAAACCATAGGCCAACAGCAATATGGACAGGAACGGGAGCAAGACTTTACCTGTGTCTGTAATGAACTCATTTTGCAATTTCTCTGCAGAACTCCGTATGTGTTAGCACACACATACTTTTGACTATAATGGCCATTATAGTATCTCTTCATCTATGATGCATTGTTCAGATACTTTTCTCAAAAGCAACCTTCATTAAGCTATTTGTCTGAAATAGCCAGAATACTGAACAGCTGTGAGATCCTACACTTTTGTCACAGCTCATAGAAAAATGTGAACATCTTACACTGTGTTATCTGAGAACTGATATGTTGTTTTACTGTCTTTAAGAGCTTTATTATAATGTATAGGTACAGGAAAAGAGAGTTAAAACTAAATATTCTTAATTTGGAGATTTCATCTAAGCTAAGCTATAAAATAGACAAGATGGGCAAATGCTGCCATTTCCTTCAGTGATCATTTGCATGGATATAATTTATATACTTGTGTTTTTATGTGCACAAATAGTGGGTGGCACGAGCTCTCTAGCAGGAAAACAAGAACCAAATAAATTCTGAGAAAGCTACAAGGTTAAAAAAAAAAAAACATTCCCCTATTTTTTTTACCCTCTTGATACTTTTTTAGCTACCTCCCTTGACTCTGTGTTGTGCAAACTGCATTCATTCTGTGTCCTTATCAGATGCCAGATGCATTATATTGCCACTTATAACTGTTTCCTGACCAAGTTAAAACAACATATCAGCAGTAAACGGGGTTTCAGCAGAAAAAAAAAACAAAAAAAAAACTCATACAAACAAGTTATTCTGACCTTCAAAGGTGCCCTTGAAACTGCTAGACTTCTAGCCCTTGATACTACATCACTGAGTTCTACACCCTTGGAAAATCGAGGCGGGTTTTCTAATGTTACTGTCTTGCTGTGTAGCAGAAAGCATGAAGTGGGAAAGTCTTGCACAGATCTGACAGTCTTAGTCACCCTAGCTGTTTCTATGCTTCTTGCATTTCTGCTAGTATAGCTTTGGAAAAACAGATTCAGTTCACACTTCCCTCTTGAATCTTCAAAATTTATTTTGATTCTTTATGTTAATAAATAAATAAAATCTAGAGCCTTAGTTGCAGTATAAACCAGCACGATTCACTGCCAGGGTATAGAACTGATATACTAGGTATTTCTCATTTATTAGCTTCATTCCTTTGCCTAGTCTCCTGCAGTAATGTTATTATTTCCCTTGAGGGTCACATGAGATTTTTCTCTTGCTTGCTTTGTACGTGTCTTTGTGTGTGTGCCTATTTATTTAATAGGCATTTTGCCCCTTTATCTGCTACTTATTTAAAGCCTTCGCTACATCCACTTGATCTGAATACATGGGCTATGCGTGGCCTGTTTGCAACCAAGTCTCCTCTTAATGGTGTATTTACACCAGGTTTTCACTCAATACCAAAGAGATCCATAACCAATGATTTAGAAGATGACTTCAATGTTTCTTTCCCCAGAACTGTTCTCCTTTTCTCAACAAGTAGGAAATGACACCAAAGGGAAAGGATTTGCTTGCAACTCTGCTGTAAAAGCACTTTTCTCTTCTTCAAAGCAATCTCCCTGAGGGGCAAAAATTAAACCAGGTTCTCAGAACAGGTACTTATTTTAAGAATAGCCCTTTCTGGCTCCTGTCAGAAACACAACAGTAGTTCACAGACTGTCTTTATGATGTACAGACCTAGTCTACTCTCAAAGACACTGATACCCTATGAGTAGCAGTTCTTCTCTCTCCTGGTCCTGTCCTGAAGGGCAATGGGGCAAGTTGAGCATGGCCATCTTCCAGCCATCCCACTGCCCCAGAGGTGCAGCACTGTAATTGGCAGACCCTTTGCAGTCCCTACAAATAGGGCATTGCGATAAAATTGTGGTGACAGGAAAGCACTGGCAAAGCTGATGAAGGACACCACTGGGGGGGACACTGCCCACACAGCGTGACAAGTCCTGAGGGACAGCATTTCAAGAAGTCCAAGTCAAGACTCCTCTATCAGCAAAACTTCATCATCTTCATTGCCCTGCACTGTATCACTCTCAACATGAGTACAACAGACAATACTGGAATTATTAGAGTCTTCATTTAGTTTTGTTTGATGTAATTGGTTGTGGGGAGAAAACGAGTTTTTAGATTGTTTTTTTTTTTTTTAATGGAACTGACACGTTATCACACAGTTCTGTTAACTGGTACATAAATGTAGTGAAAGCCTCCAAGACTCAGTCAACCAGCACAGCAAAACCTATGCTTAGATACCACTCTGCCTTATGTGGCTGAAGACTCAGTTTTGACAGGACAAAGCAGTGTTGTCTGGAAAGCTTTTACAGAAGAATCTTTGCTCCAACCTTGACAAAAAGGTCAAGTGCTTTTTCTTTACCTCCCTGCCTTTCAGAGGCACTCAGGTCTATACCACAAAGATCTCCATTTTAACGTTCTACCTGCCTGATTTAGCAACATCACACCTGTTGCCAACTTGGGAAATTCTTTAGTTCTCAATAATGAAGAAAGACCTAAAACCAAAAGCTAATCTCAGGCTTGAACACAACCAACGTATTCTCGAGGGAGTCTTCTATCCCTTTTAATCTAAGAGAAGAAATGAAAACATCATAGATACCAGCCCAATGTTATTTTAAAGGAAATAACCAGTCTAAATAACATTTTGCCCTCGTTCCCGCTTCACAGGAAGCATTCAGTTAGTAAAAAATGGCATTTAGTGTTTACACACGATCCCAGCAAGAGCCCCTCCTCCACCTGAGAGCTGCTGGTCAACGCCAGCTCCTCTAGGAAGAGCAGGCAGTCAGTCACCCCATTACAGCTGGAAATTGCAGCAAAGCTGCCCGAATGGAACTGCTACCCACTATGTACAGTTCTTCTCAGCATACGGCAATCACAGAATCACAGATTCATAGAATGGCAGGGGTTGGAAGGGACCTTTAGAGATCATCTAGTCCAACTCCCCTGCAGAAGTAAGTCTACCTAGATCAGGTTGCATAGGAACATGTCCAGGCGGGTCTTGAAGACCTCCATGGAAGGAGACTCCACACCCTCCCTGGGCAGCCTGTGCCAGGACTCCCTCACCTGAACAGTGACATAGTTTTTTCTTATATTTAAATTGAACTTTTTGTGTTCCAGCTTCATCTCATTACCCTTTGTCCTGTTGCTAGATACAATAGAAAAAAGGGATGTCCCAACCTCCTGACACCTACCATTTAGATATTTGTTAATATTAATAAGTAAATACTGTAAATATTAATAAGATCCCCTCAAGATTGTCTTTTTCTGATTACGCTCCTCAAACTGTCACGGAGGGACCACCACCAAGGAATCATCCCATGCCTCACAGGTCAGGAGGAAGAGAAGTGCTTAGAGCTTGGAAAATGTAAATATATAGAATCCAACTTCTACTTAGCTGCCTGACCCTTGTTAGCATCATCCCATATCTTTGCAGGTTGTAGGAATCTAGGGGGCATGTTTCTGAGAGACTTCCTCAGTAACTGTCAATATATTCTGACAGGAAACCTAAGCTCACTTATAAGAGTCACCTCAGAATTTTTTTTCCCACACTGTGTTTGAGCAAGTCACATGCAGAAAAATCTAAGCAGGCAGTTACCAGTTTCCTGAAACCCATAAGACTTTACCTACTGCTTCTACCAAGAAATGATAGTATAGTCTTTACGTATCTTTAATACCTTTAGAAAAAATGGAAAGGATACACAAGTTAGACCCATTTTGCCAGTATTGTAGGAAAAAAAAAGTCCTGCAATTCCTCTAATAAATTTTGGTTTATGCAAGAACATTGCTGTTGAATGCTATTTCTCAATGTGGCCAGGGGCTCTCAATAATTACAAAGCTGCTCTTCAGCTCCTCAGAGCTCTCCCTTTCCAACCATAGGCAGAAATTATCAGCAATTTGTGAAGAGTAAAGGCACCCCACATATCCCTACTATTTACTTAGCTCTTTACCAACTGTTCACACAGCAAATTTGGTATGTGACATGGTACATAACAGAGTCAACCCAGAAGGGAAGAGAATACATAGCATGTTGTCTTTTATTTGCTTTGGCCAAAAAAATCATGAGGCAGCTGTGTGGCACATTAGAGATAGCTTTACACAAAGGGCCTTTTCTACAGAGGAGGTTTCTTTGAGTCTGTCTTGCAGTTCACGCTGCAGACCAGATCAAAAGATGTTTTCCCCTGTTTTTATAGAGAAATCTGAGACAGATTGTATCAGGGAAGAAAAAAGAGTAAAAGAAAGACTGAGAGGTTACTTGGCAATTAGGCAATCTTGATTATTTCCTTCTTGTCTTGCTAAATCTTTCAGCTGGCTATTGGGTGGAAATGATTTTCTATTCTATTTGACACTGGCTTCACAGCTAATTTGGTTTCCATCTATCTGCCTAATCCATTTTCTCTCTCAGTTCTAATTTGGCCCTGTCCCCATTTTTATTTGCATTCTTCCCATAAATGTAAACAACAACAATGATCTTTTTTTCTTATACTGGAGGAAGAAAACGAGCATGTTTTTCAGGCAAAAGGCATAAGAGCAAAGGTCTCACTGCAGGGAGGTCACACAAAGAGGCACGTTCCACCTTTGGCAGGGCAAGGATTTAGTAACCTTTTCTTCATGCACCAGAGTACTCCAGTATACAGATTCATGTCACTGGGACCACTGTGTCATCTGTGTCACTCTACCTGATCAGGAATCTAAAGCAGCTACATATGGAAGGGATGCAGCTTCACAGAGTAGCTAGAGGTCCTCTAAGGATACTGAAGATCAGATCAATGTCTTTGAAGTGGCCTATGTGTCTGAGAGATATCTGGAGAAGAGTGGCAGATAATGGTAACTTGTCCCTCGATAGCTGTTTTCCTGATCAGGTTTGCTGCCAAGTTCTCAACCAATGGATGCTTCTTTGGTTGTGAGGGCTTGCTACCCAATAGGGGAACTGCAGTCCCCATTGTGTACGCATGACAAAACCATGGATCACAATGTGAACAATTTGGGCAGCTGGACAAATATTTTTCGCCATCACAGGAAAGGTGTTCTTGCCAACACACCTCCTAGACTTACTCAGTTTCCTCACAGAAGCCATCTCTATACTATCTTGATCTGTACCTTAAAAAAAAGAATCAAGCTTGAAGGCAGAAAAATTTAAAATGCTTAGTCAAAACTCCACTGTGACTAACAGCTCTCTTCCATGGCCTTGGGAACCCTGTGGCTCACAATGTACATGGGAGTCAGGATCACAAGGCTCTTATTTCACATCTGCTACTGCTGCAGTGCATCTGCCACTCACAAACAAATATATATTAATCACTTCCTCCCTTTGGTGTGAGAAGGAACCTGAGGTCCTCGGTTTGAAAGGGGTAAAAGCACAAGGTATTACACTAAGGCTCTGATTCATAATCAAGTAAGCCTTGAAACTCATCTGGGAATTTTGCCAGACAACTTCATACATTAGAACAGGTGCTTTGAGAAACACATTTATGGTGTCATCCTGAAAACTACAGACATCTCCAGCATGCGGGCTCCCAGAGCAGGAACTTTTCTTCTGTAAGATGACTTCTTTCTAGTCAATAGCATCTAGCCACTGGTAGAGACACTTGCATGGATCAGATCACAGAAAATGCAAGAACATTAGTATTGTTCGTATCTATAGCTGTATTGGCTTTAGTACATCCCTGAGAACCTTGGGAAAGGAAATGCTGTGGTCATTCTTTCCCCCTCCCCTTGATAACTTGTTTTTTGAGATCTCCTCTTTTCTTGTTCAGACCCCTAACTCCTTAAATGTTCGCTCTCTATTTTGCTGGAGCTGCTGCCTTCATTAGAAAGATTTTCAGCTTTGATTAATTATTGAGACCGTACTGCTGAGGGTTTTCTATTCTCCAGTTCTCATTACTGATGCCTTGCAGCCTGTGTGCTTCACTGGTCCCATTGCAGGATTTGATGGATGCACCCATGAAGCTTTCCTGCCTGCAACGCCGGTCTTGCCTGTTGCTGATTCTGTTTGGTGGGCAGGGAATTTTGCTCTTGGCTACAGTAAGCAGTAAAGCATACGCACTGAGCAAACTATTATTATTATTGTGGTGGAAGCAGCATGAAATTCTTGCTGCTTTGCTTTCTGCATATTTCCCCTTTAAATCTGTTTCAAAAATTCTCCCCAATGGTCATTTTTATTCTCAAAGACGCTGCATCGTCTTACAGAAGATTCACCAATACATTGCTTTCTCATGGGAGACCAATATTCTTTCTGGTTGTTTGCTTTAATCTAGAATGAAAAGCTATGCACAGTGAAAATATGTTTTGTTTTGTTTATGCTCCTTATGCTTGGCTGCATAATCATCATGAAGGTTGACCAAAACATTTTTCTTTGTTTTGATGAAACAAAACTGTTACCTATGATAACTCAGACTTAAGATAAGGGTCTAACGCACTACAGAAGTAGCAGTCTAATGGAGTACAGAGCCCATAAGAGAGAACAATCATACAATAGGTCCTGTGTCACAGCTTCCTGAAGAGGCTTAGAGATTTAGAAACTGAACCGGAAGCAGGTGAAATGTTTTCACCTTTTTGAGAGACTGTCTTCCCCAATACTCATCATTTAAAGGGAATTTTCTTTAGGCTGACTTATTTGCCCTGACAGGGGGGCAATGACGAGTGTCCAAATGTTTGCTTTTCCCATAAGAGACATCTTCTATTTAAGATTAGCACATTATTAAATGAAATCCAGGCTATGATGTGTTTTGTTTCACAGGACTAAAGGCCCATGTGACAGTGGCTTGTGACTCTAGTGATTTTAGCCAGTTGGGTATCAATTCTCTGTCCAGTCATAACAGTAGTCTACTGTAGATTAGCTTACTTACCCCCTAGCAAGCTCATGATTAGGCTGGTTCTTGTTTGCAAGACAAATCAGCCAAACTCTCTCAACACCTCTTGTACACAGTCCTGAATCCATCAAGATACCAGACAGATAGCTACCGTTAAGAGATCAGGGCTGTGAGTTTGCCTCAGCATACTGACCATTGTGATGTAATTAGGTATTTGGGTTTTTTTTCTTTTCCAGCATCGATGTGCCTCTTAGGTTCTGATAGCTCTGTATCCAGGCACCATGCTGAAAGGAGTGGTAAAGATTTCACCTGGTGGGAGTACTTACGGCCAGACACAGTCCTGGGATGGCTAGACAGGGCATTGGGAAAGGGATTGCGATGAATTGAGGCTGGTCCAGGCCATCAGTCTGGAGGCTGGGTTCAGGATCAATTCTGGTGAGGGTACCCATGGTCAGACATAGCACTGTGATGGCTGGGCAGAGCCATGGCGAAGGATCTGGGCTATGGCCAGGCTGGGACACCAGCTGCAAGATAGGGATCTGGCTTGACAGTAGGCATGGCCAGGCATGGCTGTGGCTGAACCAGAGACTGGCATTCTTAGCGCATTGGCACTCTGAGCAGCTCAGGCAGGGGCTGAACTGTACGCCTTCAGTTTAAAAACAGCTCCCAAAGGAAGGGAGACTCGTTCTGTGGAAGCCTCTGATACCGCTGCCTCTGTCCAAAGCCATTAAAAGAAGTGGGGCTTTTCTCACCTGTATAGTCTCAAAGCTGTCTCTGAGCCCTAGTAGCCAAACATCTGTGAGGAGGTATGCTATCAGCATCCCCTTCAATCTCCTCCTGCCTGTTACTCTTTGTTAGAAAGGTCCTGAAGCAACTGTCTGTGGCCAGCTTGAAAAACTCATAGATCTTTCACTTTGCAGCAACAATGGGAACAAGAAAAGAACTAGATAAAAGACTAAAATAAAACACTTTGACACAGATAATCAGTTGACTGTGCTTCACCATCAGCTGAAGTTGTGTAACAATGTGGGCATGATCTAGCAAATGCAAGGGACTAAAGAGCAATTTAACTATCACTGCGGATGAAGTAATCACCCCAAAGACAGGAAAACACATACAGACAGGCAGTGCTGGGTGACTTCTCAAACCACAGAAATTCATTAGCCCAAGCAGATGACACACACACAGTCAGGGCAGTGGGCACTTAAATACATGTCTGTGTGAGAGAATGTATCCCACATGTACACATACCCCACACGTATATGGATTCCTATCTTTACTGTTTCTCAATCCGTCATAGTTATCTTGCCTGCTTTTAATCCATGCTCAGCTCTGAAAACAAAGCAAACCTCCAGTAAAGTAAGAGATGGACATTAGGTTGTGTTTTGTTTCCAAGGCAAAAAGAAGCATTGTTGAAACATTACAAATGTAAAAAATGAGGCATAAATTCATCTGATATGGCACATCTCTAGTCTCTCTCCCAGCTAAGAGTATACAAGGAGAATGGGAGAACTATGGCCAACAGTAAATCCACTGTCATAGGTGTGAGCCCTTCACAAAACTTGAATCAGCGCTATTTACTTCAACACTCCAGCATACAGTGCTCAGGAAAATCCTGGCACAACACACAGACTGACTAACTGCAAAGACCAGAAATGTGGGCTTGTGCCATGCATGCTCCAAATGCAGCCTGACTCATGTGGAGAACCACAGCTGCCAGAATGCATGGGGACAAAGCTCAGGGAGCAGGCCTCACGTGACAGAAAGATCTGTGTCATCCAAATGACAGCCTCTGTTTGTACTTTGCCAGGTTTAGAGCAAGGCAAACGAGGAGGGCTGCCTGTAAACCTGCACCTGACACCGCCCTTCCAACAGGCTCATAGGTCTGCACACAAATGACAAGGGTCTCAGCCCTGAGGATGCTCTGCCAGAGTGAAAGGTTTGCAAATCCCCTGCCACCACCATTGGTGGGCTACAGACAGATGCCTGTGCCCTGCAACTGTGAGCTGACAAGGTTCAGCATCTTTCTTTATTTCAAAGATGATAGCTTTCACCTGCGAATCAATATTGGTGAGAAAGTCCACTGGGATCCAAAATAAGCAGCATAGCTTTTCAGACACAGCAGCATTCTGATGGCATATGAAAAACCCCGTGTGAATCATAAATCCCATTTCTTTAGGAATTGAGACCCATCAGGGCACAGGGCTGAGGGGGGAATGCTCTATTCTGCATACAGCTTGCAGATGATGATGATCTATGTAGGTAAGACGCAGACATTCTGCTGTGAGGTTTTTTTCTGACTGTTGTTGCTTTTTAAATAAAAATTTAAAATAATGGGTTAAGCTTCCCTGTCACACACCAGAGACAAAATTCTGCTCGCTATTAATAAAGGTGGAAACAAATTTTTGCAAGCTCTGCATAGAACTACCTCCCTCTGACCAAAGAAGAAAAATGAAGAGTGAATTTCTTACACGTAGGATAATCACATCACTGAAGGAAACACCTTTCTTAACACCATGAGCAGTGCAACAAGCAAAAGGTGTTTAGCTGAAGTGTGTGCATGGGACTTTATGAGTGTAACAGAAATTGAGTTGGTATGTGCTGAAAAGCGGGATGGAAGAACAGTTGATCAGGTCCTTGTGAAAGGAAGCGACAAAAGCTTGTGGGAATCAGACTGATGGTGTGCAGGAGTGGGAACATTAATCCCAGTGCATAAGCAGTGATGGACAGTAGGTGAGCAGATGGGGAGGCAGGTTCTGAGTGCAGAGACAGTGGTTTGGAACGAGCCCTGTGCAAACACAGCTCGGCAGAATAGGGGCAGCAGTACCCAGGGAATCTGCCTGCAATAGATTACCCAGCTCACTTTCAAGGTAGAAAGTTACGTGGCATTCCTGCATGCCAACAATCTCACTCTCTTTGTAGCTTTGTCTTCTACCCTCTTCAAACAAAAGGTTTCTGGTTTTATGCATAAGCTGAGACATCTGATCAGCTCAGAAACTTGGATTTCCTTCAGATTGAAGTCCACTGGGAGCGGAATAGCCCTGCTCCAAGGGTATCTGGATGCCAAGATTATCAGGCTCAAATCCTTCTCCTTATTTCCCCATGCACCATCCTCTCTCTCCTGTCTCACAGTTGATTTGGAGAGAGTTATCTGCTCTTGGACCCTGATCAGAAGCAGAGATGGGGCCTGGCCTTTACCATCTGTCCAGGTGGCTCCCTTGCAGCAAGATACATGTCCTATACGCTTCCATTAGATTCAGGCCCCTGCCAGCTTGACTCTAGGAATGAATCACTGCACTCTTCTTATTTGAAAGGCAATCTCGTGCCAACCACTCCATGATCCTCTAGACACGTGCTCTCCTTGGGCGCCAGGTTGCCACAGCATTTGCTTGCTACTGCACTTGTCTGCATGAGATCTTCAGAACTCCACACATCCCACTTCCTACTACAGCATATTTTAGAGTAACACACAGGAAAAATACTTTCTCTGTGTCCACAACCTGTATGTTTATCTCTCTGCCCTAGAATTTTCCACAGTCAGAAGAAGAAAAAAAAACCCCGATTTCCTTCCACGTACAAATGAAGAAAATCTCACAATTTTTTACCCTGAGACAAACATTCCACCAATGAAAGGTGGAAGCCCTTCTCTTTGAGGGGAAACATGTGGGCCAGTCCCCAGCCTGGCTGTACCTCAAGGAGATAAATAAAAAATAAATAAATACCTTTTTTTTTTTCTATCTTGCCAAGTCCCTAGATGGGGACAATTCGCCGCATATTTTTCCAAGAGAAGATAAAAATCTGAGCTATTTAAATCTGCATGCATTTGTCTTCCACACAAAGCTGATAGCACTTTAGCACGCACACCGCGTACGGCTGTATCCGCAATTAATGAATACTTGCATCACAAGCACATTCAACAGGAAAAAGGGATCCTCTTCTCCACTTTAGAGACTGGGGAGGGTGGGGGTTGGGGAAGGGCACAGGGAAGAGAATATACAGTGTGCAACATTAACAGATTTGCTTGAGGCTACCGGAGCAGCTGAGTGGCATAGTAAAGACTTTAACTTGTGCAGTATTGGTGCCTTCCCCTGACTCTAGCCATGGCTCATGGTAGAGCAGAAATGGCCAGGAGACTGCCAAAGCTCCCTGGCTAGGGAGCAGGGCTGCTCTGCTCCAGACAGGGGCTGGATGCTTCCTTCACTTTTTGTGTTAGGGACAGTGCCCCAGCAGCCAGCCATCCTAGTCTAAAACAGCAGAGCTGCACAAAGAGGGAATCTAATTGCTCTCACGGCATCTTGTGCTGTACACCTTGCGTCTCCTTGCCAGTCTCCTGCCTGCCTAGCATGCAGTTTGCTCATTCACTTGCTCCTTACTTTCCTCCCTCCCTCCAGCAGTGTCAGGGAGGCAAGTGAAGGTTACAGTTTGGCATGTTTGTTTTTGCATTATTTATGTTGTAGAGGACAGAGTCAGACATCTAGAGGACAGTCTTAGGTCACATGTGAATCTTTCCAAATGGGACTCAGTAGCACAACCAGCCAAGTAGAAAACAGACTTGGACAGCTCCATGGAGGGAGGCAACATTTGGAAAGGGATGTTGTGCATCTATCCGGCCAAGGTACCTGGCAACGCCACAGGTCTGCTTGTGACGCCATCTTCCCTCATTTCCTCCCCTTGTTTTTCAGACACCTCATAAAGTACATACAATCCTTTTTATTCCCTTGGAACTAAAAAGCATTTCAATATTGTATATGCTTTTTATCCATGGGGCTGCAAGGAACTGTGCTCTCCCCATCAGCCCAATTTCTGCCCCTTCCCCTGCAACACCTTCTGCGGAGAGTGGCTGCTCCCGGGTTGGTTGCACACACTTATTGCTCAGAGTAGCAATAAGCATCTCCTGTAAGAAGTTCTCTTGCCCACTGTAAAGGTGAATCTGGTGCTGGAGTATCCCATGAGCAGTCCTCCTGTGGGGGACCCCCAGCACTGCCCACTGAGCAGCCTTGCATCAAGAACTCTTTACTCACGCTTCTACCAACTTTGTTTCTCTCTGACCTCTATAATATTTAACAGATAGCTATGCCATACCCCAACAGAACAGAGATTTGATGCCACTTATTTTGCCCGTATTTTCCAGAAAAGCTAAGCCTCCCTCAATTTCTTATTGAAAATGAAATGAGGACAGTACTGCTTATACAGCTGGAGATAGCTATCGCCAGTGTACAGAGACTGACTTATCAAGCAGATTCTTAATGCCATAAAATCAATGGGTTTAGAAATTCTATTATCTTGCCTCTGATAGAACACGGCAAACTAAAGAAACTTCTTGCCCTTATTCTTTTTTTTAAAAGCATACTTAAATATAACATTACTGCTGTCCCAAAACAAGCTTTCCCCATGGTCCTCTGATAGATATTACACCACAGCAAAGGAACACATGGGCTGCACAGCAAAACAGAAAGGACTGTAGCACAATACCTGAGTTCCCCTAGGTATTGTGCTACAGTGATCAGAGGCTACTGGATCTCCAGATCGGACAACAATAATCACTCCATACTGTGTAGGGCACATGACTCTTAAGAAAATTACTTTCGCAGAACAAAATACACTAAAATCAAATACATGGCTATTGGAAGTCAGAAAGAGCCGCACTGATGTCTGAGATGACACTACGCTAGATCCAGGTGAATGAAGTAGGAATAGTATATGTGTTTAGAGGTCCAAATATCCAAGTAAGTAAAGGGAATAGGGAAAGAAAAGTCTGTGTAGAGAAGAAAGGTTATAGAGTTTAGGACAATGGCAAATGATGGGAAATGGTTGATGCAGGATGTAAGAATTGAGTCAAATAAGACATAAGGAGCAAATCAGATGGGATGCAAAGTAAACAGCTTCAGCAGCTAGATGGGATGCTAAGGACAAATCAGACATGAAATGATACTTGGGTGAAAGCCATTCAATGGGACACAAGGGACTTGATTTTCCCTTAATTTCAGCCTCCAAATATTTACTAGGCAAATCTTAAAAATTTCTACTAGGTCCCTTAAATTCTTCAAATTGTTGCAAACAGATCCTAATATAAAATGAAGTATCTTTCTTCAATCCTCTTTTTTCATCTCCTCTACTCTTTCTCCATACCTATCCTTACTCCCTCAAAAAAACCCTCAGTCAGAAAAGGTAGGTGGTGTCTTGGCATTTAGATAACAAACCTGCAAATCAGAAAATGACCTTTTTTTCTAGTTTGGCAACAGACAAAAGAACCTGAAGAAATCGTTTCCATCCACCATGATCGAGTATTGTAATTTGCAACATGGGGTTGCCAAGCCCTACCCATCTATAAGGCTGAGATGTGGTGAAGGTAAGGTGTAATGTAAGTGACGTCCAACTTGTCACCCAAAAGAAAAGAGACTCCAGAGAAGCAAATGGTTTGCTGTGAGTCACATCAGCAGAGCTCCATCAGGCATGCTGTGAATAAGCGTGCTTTAATCATGGAATAGATCCAAAAGAGAGAAGTTTTGGCCCAAGTAGCCTATCATAGTAACACACTATACTATAAATTGTTCCCAGGAAAAAAAAGCAGCAATGACTTAAATTGAAAAACTGGCTACTTTCAACTAACAAAGGAGGTGTGGGGATTTGAAGACTGTGGCATTTCATGGAACAACCAAGCAATCAGAGGAGGAACAAGACAGCAGCAGACTGATCATGATACATTTTCCGTAGCCTCACAATCAATACATACAGAGGCAGTTTCTGCAGACAGTTTGTGGAGTACCACTTGTATGTTATTTAGCTTTGATGTGTCTTGCTGCACCTACATTAAAAATGCTTTGTGATCATGAGACCCAATTTCCACTTCCCATCCAGCCATGCAAATGTTTATAAAGGAAAGCTTTCATCACTAGATTGCTCTATAAAAGAGCACCTGATTTCATTCAGAAAACTGGCAGTTTGGGTGGGGGTAGACTGATATAGAAACTCATGTGCAATCAGAATAGAAATCTGACTGCATCTCAAGGTTTTGGATTGTTCAACCAAACTGAACAAATGAAAATTCAGATCCAGACACCTTCTAGGCTTTGTAGAAACTCATGTCTGTGTCCTCTGTGATTAAATCCATCCCCTACTTCTTCCTGGGGATGTCTTCTGAGCTGAGATCTGAGGGAGAAACCATTCCCTTGCTTGAAAAACATACAAGTTAAAAAAGGGTCTTTGAAGAAGAGAATTTAAAGTGATGGACAACTTCTAAAGCAGCAGCAGTCAAAGAGCAAGATCATTTGTTCTGGATATAACTCCTTGCCTTTCTCTCTGTTATCATCAAAAGCTTCTGTGTTTGTGGGAGAAAAATCTCTTCCCCACCACCAGCCCAGTCCTTCCTGCCGTGAGGTCACAGCCCTGTCTCTGTGACACAGCTGTCTGTTGCCATGGAAGTGTTTGTGCTTTCACAAAATCAGCACAGCAATGACTTCACAAGCAAGGTCATGGAGGAGCAGATGGCCTTGGGAGGAGGGAGGGAGACAGACCCCTTGTTTAAACACAAATAGCGGTGATAATTAATTAACCAAAGTAGCAGGGGAAATTATGAAAAACATGTGAAAGGTAAATGGATTTCTGTTTAGCTGTCTTTCCCAAGAGGCTAAATGTCTCAATTGCAGAGGGGAGATCTTTACAATGAACTAATGAAACAAGGACATTTTCTCTAGGTTCTTCAAGTGGACGTTCTTGGGGGAAACAAAAAAAAAGCAAACAGAGTTTACACTTTGCCATCCTTCTGCCTTCCCTTCTCATCACCACTTGTTGACCTCAGGCAAAAGATCAATATTTTCTATCAGAATCTCGAGTCTCTGTATCTTTTCAGAGTATGAGGACTGTGGTGGGAATAGACAATTATTTAGGCAGGAAGTTTATTGTTCTGCAGTGGCTTAACAACAAACATGCTCTGTTTATAAAGGAAACTGTTACATGTTTATTATTCTCCTGACCGCCAAATCCAAAACCTTGTCTGTGTAGTTGACTGAGGTGGTCTTTTTCTTTCATTGAATATAAAATGGTTGCGTGATAAGGAATTTCAGCCCAATTGTGCCCTTATTTTCACTTAAGCTTTTCTCTTTAGCTGTAGCTCTGCTGATTCTGTTACACACCTTCATATTGTCATCCATGTCAGCAGCTTTCTTTGTAAAATACTAAAGAGTAATTTTAGGGGGATCATCTCCATATTCAGCTGAATCTGTGGAATGTTTCTGAAGAACCTGGATGGCATTATGTTCTTTACTGCTTCTCTGGACTGCTTCAGCATCACACCTATGGGTCAATATACATTAATCCATCTAAGATTTAAGGGGAAATTGAGCATCTTGTGTATATTTTCTTCAGCATTCATTCTGTGAACACATAGTTCTGCCTTTCTATCTTTCAAGTGGGAGCTGAGATACTTAAAAACCACGAAATTCTATGCTTATAAAAAGAGTAGGAAAGCTCACCAGAAGACAAGGTGTTTTTGTGGCTGGCAGTTTATTCGTGCCAAATAAGTCTGGGAAAGTAAACAGCCAAATGTCTATTCAGACACTTTTAAATGAGTTCGAGAGAACTGCAGAAAAAGTGGTTTTCTTCTATATATAGGACTTTGTCCATCCAGCTGAGAGCTGTGAGCTTAACACAGACATTGTCATGTCAAACATAAGCATCCAGCTTCACAGTACAGTCTCTGAGATTGGAAAGAACCTTTGGAGATTTTCTAGTCCAGCCCCTCTGCTCAGAACACGGCTAACTAAAACAGGTTGCTCAGGGTCATGTTCAATTTTTAGTGTTTCCACAGATGAAGACTCCATAACTCCCTGGGCAATCTGTCTAGTGTTTGAGCACCCTTGAAGTAAAAGAAGTTTTTTCTTACATTTAAATGGAATTTCCTGAACTGCAATTTGTGTCCACTACCTCTTGTTCCTAAGCTGTCACTGAGAAGAGTGTCTCCAGTTTTCAGTTCACTTTGCTGTCAACTTACCTAGTCCATATGTCATCAGTTTGTCATTGAGGATCTTATGAGAGATTGACAAAAGGTGAGACAGTGTTAAAAGGCCTTCTAAAGTAAAACCAAACAATATGTCCTTTCAAGATCTCCAATATTCACTGAACTACTCATTACACTGTAAATCCATGCTAACCACACCCAACCACATTCTTGTCCTTCAAGGGCTGGAAATGGTTTCCAGGATTATTTGCTCCATCACCTTCCGAGGTACTAAGGTGTGGCTGAATAACTTGTAGTTCCCTAGATCTTCCTTCTTGAAGACACATGTGACTCTTTCAGCTTTCAGGAACCTCTTCACAGTTGCCAAGACCTTACAGGAGTAATCTAGCGTGGCTTCACAATATCAGCCAGCTCCCTCAGTATTCATGGATACATCCTGTTAGGTCTCATGGATTTGTCCAGTTTGTCCAATTTGTTTAAATAATCTGGTCCTGCTCTACCAGGGATAAGTCCTCATCATGCCAGAGCTGCTCTCAGAGACTTTGGAGATTCCTGAAGGCAAATCTCACCAGTAAAAACCAAGGTGAAGGTGGCATCAAGTACCTTGGTCATTTCCAACCCCTTTCACATCAGGTCCCTGCCCTAGTTAGCACTGGCCCCACGTTGTCCTACATCAAGCACATAGAAAGTGTTTAAAGAAACCTTACTGTCTGCAGTGTTAAATTAGCTAGTACTATCATTTCAAAAGGAGCCCCACCTTCCACGTATCACAGTGAGTCCTGCTGGTTACAACTGTCTTTTTTATCAACATCACTAATACATGGTCTGGAGGTAAGTTACTGCTGCTTCCTATCAGATAATTAGTCAGTAAATCATTCAACCAACTACAAGGTATAGAGCAAGGACGACGTTTCCAAACCATATTATCATCAGACATTTATATTGCACTTTATCGCAAAGGATTCAGAAGATTTACATATACCCTGTAGAATACTGGCCTTTTTTTATGCCCGCTGCTAAAGTGCAGCCATCTTTGGAGTGGGATATCTGTGTTTTTTAAAAAGTCATGGTATGGAATAAGCTTATCACAAGAAATTGTGCAGATGACTTCTGTATCTACTTCAATTTTTTAGAAGAGCTCAAGGAGAACAATGACCTAAGGTGGAATTTTGCAAGGATATTGCAGTTAAAAACCCGTGGTTCCACTTGTAAGGTAGTTGTCCTAAGCCACAGTAACGCTTTTTCCAGAATTTTGCAGTTAGAATGGTAGAAAATATAATGCAAAAGAAAAGTTTTGCAGTTTATTCATGTTCTAAACTGAGTATACTCTGTCTCTTTGGTACACTTATCTGCCACCCAAGCACTACCAAATAACACATCTAATTTAAGCCTGACAGGATGGCTCCAATGAAAGCCACCAACAGCAACTAAGAGATTAAGTTCTTTTACTTTTTTATTAGTTTTGGTCAAAAAAGAAGACAGAATGAAATAATAGTATGGCTCTGCTGCCTCTGTCAGCTGGATTTTACTCACTAGGCTGAGGATGCAGCCCAGTGATGAAGAGGGAACAATGATAATATCTAATTCTTGCAAACAGGCATCATTGCTGAGCAGATCTCAATTTCATGTAAAACACATGCTGTCTTTTGTCACATTACTTTAGAATCATAGAATTATATAGGTTGGAAAAGACATTTAAGATCAAGTTCAACCATTAATTTAGCACTGTCACATCCACCATTAAACCCTTTCCCTAAGTGCCACATCTACATCTCTTTTAAACGTCTCTAAGTATGGTGACTCAACCTCTTCCCTAGGCAGCCTGTGCCACTATTTAAACACCCTTTTAGTTAAGAAGTTTTCCCTAAGTTCAATCTAAACCTCCCCTGGCATAACTTGAGGCCATTTCCTCTCCTCCGATCACATGTTACTTGGGAGAAAAGACTGACCCTTACTTTGTTACAACCCCCTTTCAGGTAGTTGTAGAGAGCAAGTAAGGCCTCCCCTGAGCCTTCTTGTCACCAGACAAAACATCCCCAGCTCCCTTGGCTGTTCATAAAACTTGTTCTCCAGATCCTTTAACAGCTTCATTGCCCTTGTTTGGACATGCTCCAGCACTCCATATCTTTCTTGTAGCGAAGAGAATACTGAACACAGTATTCAAGTTGCAACCTCACCAGTGCTGAGTACAGTCCTGTTGTCATTCCATGGGAAAGACAATACTGCTCAAGAATTTTTCCTTCCCAACAGCCACCTTTCATCTAAGTCTAAACTCCAGTAGCAATCCCAAAACTCTTTTTGAAGGGAATTCTTTTTGGAGAATGTGAAGGAGGTCTTTTTATGCTGCTCTGCTACAGATATTTTGCACTTGGTTCAGCTACCCCCACCAAAGCAATTTCATTTGCCCTTATTGTATGTGAGGTATCTGCACAAGTAACATCAGAGCTGTGAGAGACCTTCCCTGTTCTGGAAAGTCAGGATATCCTAGGGCATCTCAAAAGGTAACAGATGATTTCCAGTGTGCCCATAGTATCAATTTGGTTCAGAGTGTAAATGTGCTACTGAAGTGAATCACCCATTCCCTGAGTTTGGATTGTGGAACTGTCTAGAAGAGCACAGATTGGATTTCCTTCTGCTGAAAATAAGATGCATATCACAGGTACTCCACCTGCTAATGGGTATCCAATTGCCAGCTAGGCCTAGTTCAAATCAAGCTCCCTTGAAATGTTTACAGTCAGGTCCTCAGACCTGGCATTTCAACTCTATGAATCTACTCCCACAGGTCTACATTATTCCTAATGCAGACACAGACAAATTATTAGTCTAATTCCTTAACTAGATTGCCATAATTACAAACTAGGATAACTGTACTGGTCTAACTGTGGGATATCATGTGGATAAGTAAATTCAAGAGTACACAGTGCTTTGATACTTGAGGTATGCATGCATAAGAGAACAGAAACGGGAAGAACCATCATGTAAAGAAATGCAATCAAATCTGAGATTCAAATTTCCATCTATTTCCAAACAGGTCCTTAGCAAAAGCACATTTATTAACAGTGGCAGTACCACTGCTGACATCAGCATCATGACTGTGCTGCTCCCCGTGCCCTCTCCTACTTCCAATAATCTTTCATTGAAAATGACATTCTTGATGTTAAAATGAACAATATGTATTGAGAGAAGAAGAGGTAGTTTCTACCTCAGGCTTACAGAAAATTATGTCTTCTCTACTCTCTTCCCTCCTCTGCTCCTTGCCTGCTTTCCCCCTGAGATATACCTAAACGTATGCACACTTCCTCCGCTTTGAAGAAAACCTGCTATTCCCTCAAGCCTTTTGCTAGTCTAAATTGAAGTTTGCCAAGCAGAACTAACACCACCTACTTCTCAATCAATCCTACTTCCTTTGTGCCACTAATGCAAGGGAAGGCAGAAGGAAGAATGGTCAACTAAAGATGACTGCCAGAGCTGCTTCATCTAAAGTAATGCCCCACTGTGTTTTGCCATGATCTCATTGTATATCCTCATCCTCTTCCTTCTTCCATCCCATTCCTATGGCAAGTACACTGAAACACAGGTTGGAAGATCTTTTTTTTTTTTTTTTCTGCTCTCCATCTTCTAGGGTTATAAGATTATATTCAAGTTCAGTTATAGGACAGTCTAGATCTATTAAATGGACAATATATTATAGTTAAAGAAGAGACTTGCTGGAATAAAAAGAGAGATGCAGAACTATGGTTTCCCAGAGAAGGGTACAGAATATACAAATCCTCTTTAGAAACAGGCAATGGAAGAAGACTTGTTCACTCCACAACCTGCTGGCAGTGGAAAAAAGTGATAGCAACCCCAGAAAAAGAACTTTAAGAGATCCAGAAGAAGCTCTTTGGAAAAAAAAACTTCATGAAAGTAACATTCCAAAGACCTGAATTGCTTCCTCCATCAGAAACCATATAGTGGGGGAGATGCCAGTCCTTTTGAAGGATACCCCAGGAACAGATGACATACACCTGCTGTGCATAAGCACAACATCTTTTTCTTCAAGAAAGAGTATTTCTCAGAGATGTTATACAGTAGTTCCCATGTTTTGTGGGGTGGGATAGCTCAAGTTCCACTATAGCTTCTTCTTCCCATTCAACAAGTGTTAGTGGTGAGTTTTCACATAGGCTGATGTCATGCAAAAACAAAGGAAACTGGTGCCAGCTAATATATCTCTGAAACAACAATCTGCACTGTGCATCTATCTAGTCCGTGACTTCTCATTCCCAAAACTACCAAAAGACATTAAAAAAAGTTGCAGGTGTATCTCAGTATCACAGAATGGTAGGAGTTGGAAGGGACTTTTAGAGATCACATAATCCACCCCTCCTGCTCAAGCAGATCTGCATAAATCAGATCACACATGAACATGTCCAGGTGGCTCTTGAAAATCTCCAGTGAGGGAGACTCTACACCCTCCCTGAGTAGCCTGTGCCAGGGTTCCCTCACCTGAAGAGTGAAATAGATTTTCCTTATGTTTAAATGGAACTTTTTGTGTTCCAGCTTTTTTCCATTACCTCTTGCCTATGTGCACAAACTTCCTCCAACCTCCTCAAAACACCCTAATATCAAGTAGTAATGGACTTGTCACTGCTTCACCAAGGGGCAGATGAAAATTTCCTGTTACAGTTCTCTACAACCACACACGCACAGTACCTATGAGGTCAAGAAAAAAAAAAAACCCTAAAATTGGATGACAAAGCAAATAAACTGGTACTGAAGCTTGGGATGGTGAAATAGCATTGCTATAAAGCCCTGACATGCTCAAATCAGGACGATGCAAAACCTGGTCAAAATAATAGCTGTATGTGCAGTTTTTCTCTCTGCTGTTAAAAAAGTGTAGAGAATAAAAACAAAAGAGAAAGAGAAAATGCATTTAGATAATTAGCCTTTGAGTCTTGTCTGTTTGAGTGGCTTTTATTACAGTTATAGGTCTGTCTCTGTACAAGCATAGATATTGGCTATTAACTCTATAAAGCATTTTTCATTGCTGAGTACTCAGGTTTTGTTGAGATCCAATACTGAACTGTTATACTACCTTCCTGTGAATTAAATAGGCTGTGATTCAGTTTCTTCAATATAGGCAGCTGATGCCATCTTAGGGACTGTGCTGTCTTTCAAAGGGTATCTTAGATACCACAGAGTGTGTAAACTAAATACTTGTACACAGGTAACCCGTATCACCATGTATTGACTCATATAGTATACAAGATCCAGAATACAGCTTTTTATCCCAAATATCCTACACTAATCAGTCATTCTCTAAGGAGAAGAGAAGTGAATAATTACCATGAAACTTAGTATACTGTGAAGCTTAAGGCTCAGGGAAGGGGAAAAGAAGAAACTGGTGTGCCTAGGTGAGGATTCAAATCACTCCATGCTCAGTTAGTTAGGTATGTGTTTTTTTAACACTACAGCTTAAAATTCGAATAATATGCACTGGTTTAAAAGGCACAGGTCTGAAAATAACCTTGTCCACAGTCTTCAAGTTACTAGAGTCCAAGGAGCATGGAAGAACAAAATAGTAGGCTATGATGAATTACAGAAAGGAAATCTTCTTGGGCCTGAAGACATACAAGGGTCAGCTCCCCAGTATATACAGTGTATTTCTGTTTAATCAGTTCTTTGTTCTTAGGGTATTCTTTTGGTTTTTAAAAGGGTAGCTCATAGACAGTCCATGTGAAAATACAGTCCTACTTCTGGGAGGCTCTGGGGTTTTTTTTATTGCTTGAGAGTGTTTTTATGAATGCTTTCACAGTCCTGACTGTCAGTGCAGGCAATGGCTGCAGGTAGTGTGGTAGCTGCATTCTCTTCTATTAAATTCAGTGTTTGTCAGCACATGAATGTTTGTTTGCAGCCACATGTGCCTTATTTTCACTGTTAGGACAGACACATGCATTTATATTGTGGGAGGGGGGAAATAATGACCCGTTCTTGTCTATTGGAGTGTTGCGCAATGCAAATCCAGACGGCAGTAGCAGGAGGATGCAGATTCTTCCTGCCTCTCCTCCTCCTCATCTCTTTCCCTCCTGTCACTCAGGTGATAATGATCTGTGTTGTGGGCATTTGCTGGAAAGCTTTAACGTAACCATTATTTTTTAGGTTGTTGGAATTGAGGTGGGCATCAAGGACTCCAATGAATACAAATAAGCTCAGATCCAAGCAAACTCCATCTTGTCTAATCTTTGCTGGGCAGTAATCTAGGAGGCACCTTGCTTGCTCTCATTTCGTATGGAAAGAGAGCAAGCACACCACAGTGCCAGTAGTACTGAAGTCTGGATTGATCTCACCTGTTCACATCCTGAGGTCTCCTGATCCTTCTCTACCTCAATAGCTATAATCTGTCCCAGGAAGTATTATTCACAACGAGACAACTCCACCTACCCATTACTGGAGCAGCAGAGGCAAAATTTATTTCTATTTTATTGAGTCCACAAACGTGTGCTCAAAATAGACACAAATCCAAGTTGCAAAGTTGGGAATTTTTCTGGAGGCTTCTCCAAGTTTCAGATGCAGAGGCTGCATTCAAACCCACAGTTCAAGCTTGTTTACTTAAATACAGAAGTTTCCAACCTTTTTGTTTAAAAAAAAGATGAGCTGGAGGAAATGAAAAGTTGATGGAAGTTGGGATTTTTTTTTAATTTTTGGGGTTTTTTTTAATGCACTTTGGTATTCACTGTGCAAACCTTGCATGCTCTGTCTCACCACATGATGACACCCTCATCACACAGTTCTCTTACAGTTTCTATATCCCAAGTAAGGAACAACAACAAAAAAAATTCCTGTTTCAAAGGATGTCCATGCAGCTGGAGAACCTATTGGGAATGGAAGAAATAAACAATGAGGAACATATTATCTTCATGGTCTAGAAGTGTACAATAAAGTGATAGTTGTCAAAAGTCAAGATATGCCAGAACTTGCAAAGGATACTTACTATCAAAAGTAGTAGAAAGGCTCTTTGGTCATATTAATAAAAGGACAGCAAAGAGAAAATCATCAGGAAAGATATGCAGTGGGCACGCAGTAGAGACTGAAGATGATCTGTGAGCATGCAAAAAAGTAAATGAAGATTTAGGTTATTTTTTTGTACTGATGGTGATGTTGGGTGTAGGACAAAGGCAGTGTATCTAACAATAAGAAAATGTAAATGATAACTCCCAGATTGGAGTAAACTCTACACTGCACTCAAGGAAGTGGAACAAGGGAACTTCCACCTCAGAATGTTTAAAGAACTGATAAGGGATATTGCAGGATAAACGCCAAGATTCTCAATACACTTGTCAATATAGAAGGGTATTATATGACTGCAGCATACCTGATTAAAACCATACAACTAATAAAAAAAGAGAAAGTGATCTGGACAACTACATATTTAGTTATATGGTCCTGGTAGTATATAATGCTTTGGAATACAGGAAGAAATACTTAAAGACATCAAGGTAAGGAGAAAATAGGACAAAACACAGTACTATGTTTTTTACTGTTTTTTCAAAAGCTCCAAACCACACAACTGCCTTTTCTAATAACGTATTTTTCAAAACAAAAATGCAGTAAAGACTCATCTATCACTAGTTAAGTAAAATATTGGATCCAATGTCTGATAGGGAATTATTAGTTAAGATGCACACGATGATATTAGTAAGGAAGTTTAAGGCAAACAAGGAATTGATGAAAGAGATGACAACTGGTCATACTGAAAGGAGAATTTATTAATAGAGTTCCTCAAGGACTGAGACCAATTTTATTTAATATTTCCATGATTGATTTTAACATAAAAGTAAGAGCGTGCTATTGAAGTGAACCGAAGACACATAGTTGGAAAACACTGTCAATGCAGAGAGAGACAGAGACATATAACCAAAGAATTGCCTGACCTTGAGGACTGGACAAACAGAAATGAGAAAAGCACAAAGTGCAAGGTCAGACACTATAGCAAAAGTTTCTCATAAAAGCGGGGAGCTTGTTAGTTGGAAAGAATAGTGGAGCAGACAGACTTGGGAGCACTAATGCCTCATAGGGTGATTGTGTATTGACAAAGAAATGGAGATGTCATTATAAAAAGCACTGGTAAGATCTCATCTGAAAAAGGGTGTAATTCTGGTTACTCACTTTGAAGAGAGCTTGCTCTGGGTTTGTTCTGGTTGGAACTGCTGTGCTTGGATGAGCCAAGGCACAAAAAGTTTGTGTTAGACAGTGGCTAAGACTGTTGATTTGATTTTTAATTTTCTAAACTGCCCCTCAGATCAGGAAGAGATGTTGCTGGGCCTGGAGAAATGCTTAATTTTAGAGATATTAATTAACTGCTTCACTCTCTTTTCCTCTGTTTCCACGAAAGTATCAAATGGCAAGAACCAACACAGCATCACAGTCTCCCCTTGATCTGTACAGATTGACTAGGAATCTGATCCTTCTGCCTTTTTTCCTGATATGGAAATCTGATCTTTTTGCCTTTTCACCCATCCCAGTAACTCAGGCCCTTCATTTAGCCTACCGCCTCAACACTTGTTGCCAAGGATGAAGAGATAAACACTACAAAAGCAGCACTGGAAGAGAAACCCTCAACAAACAAATTTTCTTGCATGAATACGAGAACATGTAGTTCTCATAAAAATGGTAATTAGAGCCCAGCATGAGAAGGCTGTTTTTTTCATAATAATAATAATATATTAAAAAAACCCACATCTCCAAGAGTATTCATTCAAGAGGAAGTTATATTTGCCAGCATTATTACTATTATTATTGTATTACCACTAATAATGATGATAAGGCTCTTGCTAAGGGACAGGACCTTCTATGTAACTAAGTAAACACGCCTCAGAAGGGCTCCCCTTAAGGCATGTCTTCAATTAATAAAGACGACTGACAGATCTCCTTATAGTCCACTGCAAGGTACCAACAGATTGCCTCTCTCTAATACCTGTTTAATTTGCTTTTCCCTTACCAGCTACACTGTGAAAAATCATTGGCCTCTGCCACACAGTGACAAAGCAGCTGGTGTTCCTTTGCTAGCTTGGTCTCATCTTCTCAGACACCCTCTCTTCCTACCCCTACCTCCTCTGTCAATGTAACTGTTCCCTCCTTCTCAACTCATTCCTGCACAAGGCACCACTGTTAATTTAGCCAGGAAATGGTTTGATCGTGATAGGGAAGTAAATTGATCAGACCTTCTGAACAGCAGCCATGGGAAGAAAGAAACACCCCCATCCATTTCTCAGTGACCTCTCCCTGTGCTTAAAGAAAACTCATAAGCTCTCAGCACGAATTAGCATGGCCTCATTATAAAAACAGAATTGGGGTCAGAAGAAACTAAGATGGGTAAAGGGAAAAAAAAAAATCCCATCAAAAGCCACATCTGAGACAGAAATGCCCTAACTAGGGAGGGCAAAAAAGGGAAGTTTCAGAGGAAAGGAAAAAGCTAGAGGCAAAAAAGGAGCGAGTACAGTTTGCTTAACACAGCAAAGAAGGCAAAGTCCATCTCCTCCTTCCCTGCCCAAGTTGCAAGGTGTCAAGATGGACAGTCCTGCAGAAAACAAGTTTATATATTTGCAGCCTCCATGGATCACCATTTCCAACCCATTTGGAGTCACTGCTGCCAAGAGGCTTGCTCAGGTCGTTGTTGCTTGATGGCCTGTGGAATATGGGGGAGGGGGTCTTAAAAGACTGCAGTCTGGTTTCTAAGGGGAGAAAATCTGAATGGCAACTGCATCACTGTCATTCAGAGTAGAAAAGATCAGTCTCTCCTACCTGTGCCATATTTCTTTCATAAGCATGACATCAGTCTGCACTGTAATGGTGCAGACTACACTGGAAGTTCTTTGTAGAGAAACAAAGCATCCTAGTGCTGGCACCAGTCACTAGCAACAAAACAATCTGCTAACTCTACAAAAAAAGTGTCTCATTATGCTGCCCTGTACACACAGAACTCCATAAAGCAAATACCACAGGGTCCTGCCATCAGTTCACCCTTCAGCTTGCCATAAAGAGGAGATGACTCAGCTGAGGGCCCCGGCGAAGGGACCTCTGTGAGTGCAGCTGCTTGCCTGACAGCTCTCCTTGCCTGGGGAGCTTCTCTCACTAGCCCCTCCACTCACACGCTGTGTCGCAGCTCCCACCTCCACTGTCTCGGATGAAGGTATGTACCTTGGAAAGGAGCCTTCTCTTATTCTCCACACTCACTGGGGCTTTACAACCCATCCTCAAAAAGACAGTGCCAGTTTGGCAGCTACTCTCATCTCCCACACTCCTTCCCCATGTCTGGTATGCCTGAGCTTTGTGTCTGTCCCCAGAGCGCATCTGGGAGCCGTTCATGGTGACTGCATAGGCAGGAGAAGGGGGCGCAACGTGTCTCGTTCAGCACCACAGGTGAAGCACAATGGCAGTAACACTGTCTCCTCAGTCGCCGCTGGAAACCGAAAAGACTAACTCTGACTTATTTACAGAAAAGTAATAGCAGTTGTCATGAAATCTTCCACCACAAGAATAAGGTCTAGAATCAGCCCTGCTCATTCAATTTTATGAGCAAGAAACACAATGCTTTGGCATTTTCTCCCCATCTCTACCACAGGCTTGCGAGTCCCTCTCCCAGATCTGTTGGCCATACAGTCTCTTTCCCTTTGCACACAGAGATGGGCCGTGGCTCACTGCCATCCGGATAACACAGCTCTATTTGCACCGGGCTTTGTTGCATTGCCTTTGTCCTGACAGGTGGCAGGAAGGATAGAAAGAAGCCGGCAAGGCAGGAAATGTTACAAACTAATCGAGTCAGCAGCTTAGAGAATTCACTTTCCCACCCCCCTCCTTTTAAAAGATTTTATTTTATTAATTCTGCCTTGGAAAAAAAAAAAAAGGCACTAGATGAAAGAAAAAAATGAATTGGACCTTGAATTTATTTACCTCAATACTATCCCTGATCATTCTCACCCTTAAAT
Source organism: Urocolius indicus (assembly GCA_013401255.1). Classification (NCBI taxonomy): domain Eukaryota; kingdom Metazoa; phylum Chordata; class Aves; order Coliiformes; family Coliidae; genus Urocolius; species Urocolius indicus. The sequence continues at coordinate 262,123 of WBNH01008974.1, read as the reverse complement.
CACCCTGCTCCTGTGCGGCAGGGCCTTCCAACATCAATATTAATGCTCCTTGCTCCTGGCAGTAGCTAGTGGAGGTGGCATTTCATAATTCAGATGCAAAAATTAAAAGGCAAATGTGTGAGAGAAGGAGCAGAGCAACTATATTGGCCCAGTCTGCTTACTAAAGACCCTTCAGCGAATTCTGTAACTGTCTCCCCACTAGCAAAGAGTCAGCAGTCAGGTGTAACTTTAGAATTGCCTCCTGCACAGAGAAAGAGTATGGATTTGAAAATTAAAAGTCAGGCCAGTCAACACCTGAACCAGAGTTATCTGGGCTCAGCAAGGACTTAATGCAACAATGTCCACATTTTTGGTGGTGGTTGCTGCAGGATACAGCCGGCACTGAAGAAATCACTGTTATTAGGTATGATGAAAGTAGCAAATCTACCTCAGTAAAAGCGGCCTTAAATATTAAAAAAATAATCTATCACATTCCTCCAAATGTAGGCTGCTTGCCTAAAAACCCATAACTTCTTTAAAAAAAAAAGTCAAATTACAATTTTTCTTTTCTTCTCTCTCACTTCCTTTTCATATAAATCTTCTCTGTCCACGTTTACACCCAGAAGGACTAGAACTTCCTTTGAAAAGAAAATAACAGTAGGTTGAATTTTCATGTAATAGCATGTCACCAAGAGCTGTGGCTTGAAGAAATATACCAACTATAAGGACATTTCTTGGAAAAAAAAAAAAGGCCCTGAAATTGGCAATATGACTAGTTCTATGAGTCACAGGGGCAGACACATCAAGCACCAAATCAAGCAGGTATTTCCACACCTTGGCCCCCAAAGTCCCCCTCATCTGTTACTTGGAGGGAGGTGCCAATGCAGCTTTGAAAGCAGCATAACTGTGTCAGCTGCCCTAGAAAAGCTGTCTGGTGCCTGTTTGAGAGATCAGCAGGGCATACCCATGGGACTGGGGCAGAGCTGGATGTGGGGAACCTTGGGCCGGGAAGGCGAAGAGTTTTGATGCAGCAGATGCAGGCAGAGCTGATGCAGCACATGAGCATCAGCTAGGTTGCATGTGCAAACCAAGGCAGAGCACCAGACCACTCTTCAGCTTACAATCAAGGGATGCTGCCAGAGAGATACAGAGGGGACGAGGATGCTGCAGGGAGTTATGATAATGTCTTGCAGAGGAAGTTCTGTAAAACATCGTTTCACATAGAGTAATGTTTGTATACCTAAGTCTCATCATGGAGTTAATAGTCCTTATTTACACAACCTTACTTACACACACAGTGGTGCACGGGATACAAATCAAACCTCCGTCTACTTAAAACCAGGATCTAGGCTATTAGAACACAGCAAGCAGCAGACCAGCCAGAATCATACAAAGGAAAACATTTCATCTTCCAGCTCTCTATATAGTACCAAGAGACATGTTTTGCACTGAAAGACTTCCTCCTCTTTCATCATTTTCTGTTTCTGCCCTTGCTGTCAGTGCAGTCTAGCCCAAGAGAAGTGACTTTTACTACTTGCTGATGCTTTGTTGTTTAATCAGATGGCCGCTGGAATCAAGGTTTGCTGGTTGAAGAGGCAGCTGAGCAGGGACTTTCAGAGAGCAGAAATGTCAGCTGACCTCTTGGGAGACATCTCTAATCCATCTGGATCTTCTTCAGACACTCTTAATTATTGTTTTGTATTTTAAATGGCCAGGGAAAAAACGGAGTGCCTTTAGAATAAATAAATAAATGAAAGCATCAGAATGCGATTAATACATCTGTTAGACTGCTGACAATCCATCTGTCTGAATTCCACCTATTCCACCTAGCCCTTTGCACACAGATCTTGTTTTCCCAGAAAAGCTTCCAGGATATAGGCAGAGAAACATCGCCAGACTGCATTCTACTCATGGTTTCTTGGTTTTTTTTGAAGGAAAAGAGAAGTGGGGCTAAATACATTTAAAATTTGGCACAGAAATGAGTCATTAGATGCAGACACTGAGTAAGAAATAGCAAAGATCGCCCCTCTTCCTTACTAGCCATATTTCCAGCAAGTACATAGCGATCTTGACTTAATGGCATACACTTTTCTTCCAACTCTCAGTCATCCCCAACTGTTTCAGTGCACCTCTGCCTGGCTGTAAAGCACTCCTGTTATCTCAGTCCCTACTGAGCCTCTTCTCTGCTGCAGTTTCTTGTTGGTTGTGTAAAATGGGGAAAATACCTCACGAAAATCCTAACATGCATCACAAAGATCTTCCAGATCTGGCTTATAACAGTACCAAAGGTGAAAAACAAGCTAATATCACCCAACGGATCTCCCACTAAAACTTCTGAGTTGAAATTTCACCTTCATTGAAAGTGAAGAATGTAGCAATTGACTTTCCTGCAGCTAGAAGTGCACCACTTTGGTTTCTACAGCAGCATAAACCTATGCTAGAATCTCATTTGGCTGGGCCTGTAAATAAGAAGTGTCCCTGGTCATACAATCTGTGGCACTTGTCCTTGTTAAACCAGCTCTGGGCTTAGATCTCCGTATACCTACCATCTACTACATTAAAGGAACCCTACTGCCCTAATAATTAATCTCATCGTATTATCTTCTACACAAAGCTGACAGTCCCCTTGAACACAGCTTCCTAGCTGCATTTCCCCTGCTAGTTTTACAAATGCAGTAAGTTTGCTTTTACAAAAGCAAGAGAGAAGAACAAGGGAAAAATTATTCAGAGTGGCTCTGAGAGACAGCCAGCCGTTAATGATTCCTGTACTACAAATGGAAATTGAGGTGTGGAGGCTCCAGTATTTGCCAAAGGATGCACAAAATCTCCGTGGCTGCCCTGGCCTCATCCCGGTTACTGGAATGGATGTTTCCCAGGTTCTGCCCCTGGATATGTTGTCCTCCTAATGAAACACACAGAGGCAGAAGTCTCTACTTCCTGGCTTGTTAGAGAGCTCTGGTTGTTTTCTCAAAGATCAGAACTATAAGATAGGTCTTGTGGCCTAGTTCTAACTCGCTGCATTACATGTTTACCTCTTTGTTTCCTCTGACCCCATTCTCCTTCCCCATATGTGGGAAGATGTGGTTTCAAAGGGACCTTTTCTTTTCTTTCTGCTGCTCGCTCACAAGGAAGAGCAGTGAAGAATATCACTTCAGATAGCAGACAGGACTGAGCAAAACGCCATCCAAAACGGTACCCCCTCGAAAGCACAGCCAGGAGGACTTAATTAACAAGATGTGAATTCAGCCTTTTAGCTCTAACCAATGGGTATCAGGGACATGAATTTCAATGCAACATAACTCCATGCCAAGTTTTACGTAGCGCTACTCTCTGCAAAAGAGCAATCACAGGAAGAACTGGGCTCAATTGTGGTCCATGCGAAGAATCCCCCATGAACAGTCAGGCTCCTGAAAAGCTTTGAGAGAGGACAGCCAGCGTGTTCGTCTCTTTACAACCCAGTGGCTCAAAGAGACATCTTTGCCTTCAGTCCACACTCAGATGTACCGCAACGTTTCCCTTTGTGAAACAGAATAGACGCCTCCAAAGACAGCGAGCATTGTCCATGCAGGCATAAAGCAATATTTGGACATGCTGAATGGCTTCCTAAGATGAGAAAAAGTGCTGAAGAAACACTAAATTATGACAGATGGGAGCCCTAGAAATGCAACTACCCCCAAACTGGAAAATGAAAAGCTGGCACAAAGGGCAGGCATAACAATAGAATTTAGGCATAACGAAATACATGCCATTTAATGTGGAGTGCACTGAAGCTTCGATCCATAAGTCAAAATCCTAGCCATTAAATAGCCTCATTTAAAAAGTTTTAGAGCAATTAAAATAAATTAGAAACTTCACAGGAGGACGAAATCACTGAAAAGGATAAGAAGCACTTTATGGCAGGCACCGCTTCTGACAGTGTCATGCCCAGGAGGCCAGATTTTTATTTGAGAAGAGCTTGGGGCCAGATTTTCAAGGGCTCTGCACCAATAATTAGGGACAGATTTTTCCAAACTGCTCAGCTTCCATTATCCAAATAAAGGCCAGATATACCAAAGTGCTCAGGGCCCAGTAACTCCTACTGTGATAGTTACAGCCACAACATGGCCAGCTTTTTCAGAAACATGACCATTTATTTTGCCGTCTGCCTAAGGAGGAGGTGGCCTGTTTAAAGGCCTTCTTCTGTGGTTTTCTTTCATTGTCGTGTTGGAAGCAGTTGATTTTTAAGTCCCGCTAACAGTGAGAGGGCCTCAACTTTGCCAAGTCTGAGACAGCATGGTCTTAAAACACAAGTAGATGAGTCCTGCTGATTTTACTCTATTTTCCTTAATTCCTGCTCAAGAGACATCTATCACTGACCTCCATATGAAGCACTTCAGAGCTGACTGCAGAGGCAAACTTGTGAAATTATAATGCTGCCTCCAGCCATTTTGTAGAGCTATATACATCATTTGTGGCACACCAGAAAAGGAGTCTTTCTTGCAAACAGAGCAATCCCTCAGCAGTGCTGCTAGCAGAGGAGAGAGTGAATGTCAGGATTTTTTCAGCAGTAATAGCTCCATTTGGAAGCAAAACAAACTGATACGACCCTACAGCCAGGCCAGAGCGCACTCTGGCTTGAAAACTGCAAGAAGTTTTGTTTCCTCTCTGACTGTTCTGAAATGGACACTGCAATACTTCCTAGTGACAAAGTCTTCCTGATCAGGGCTGCTTTAAATAAGGCAAGTGGCAGAAAGGAGCAACACTTTACAAAACCAAAACCTGTCACTCAGCAGTGCTTATTTGCCTCACACTCAGACACAGACTGTGGGCTTTCAGAGAGAAATGTTCAACAGAAACAGTGGGATTCTCTCCCTCTAAAGTAACCATTGCTCTTTCTGGAAGCACACATTGGCGTACTTCTTCAGTATCTTCCATGTCTGTCTTTGCACTCTCAAACAGCTCTAAGACAGAATAAATCAATACTGTCAGAATACTGCACGCCTGCTTATACTTAACACTGTGCTGCCCAAAGGAGTTAGTGACCAGCACCTCAATACAGACCATTTCACTGAAATGATGCTGTGGTAAAAGACTAAGGAGTGGTTCTAGTTCTAAGGAAGTACAGGGTGCCTTTCAAACAGTGAGAGAACCTAGTAGTCTGTTGCTAAGTGCTTGAACTCTCAATGGGGATGCCATGGGAGCAAATGAGGTGCTGCAAGCTTGTTCCAACTTAGAGAGAGTACTTGGAATATGAACCAGTGCAAAAGGAACAGCATTCTCAGTAGCAACCAAACAGCTTAGGAGTCTTTGTCACACCAACTTCCAACGAGATCTGAGGTCCTATATACCTAAAACAAGGCAATGCAACATGAACATTTAAGTTAATTAAATGCTGTCTGATATTTCAGCTTTTTCTTTTGTGCCTGCCTTCTATCGTTCGTTTAAAATAACCAGAGAGAATGAAGAGCAAGATGTGCTCTGGTTTTTTTCTGGATACTTACTCCCTCTGAGTCCATTTTTACCAATGGGAAATTAAAATTCACTGCCAGTACAACACCGTTGAAGCGTCTCACAATTACAGTTGGACAAATTGGCAAATTGGGAAACTCGGGGCATGGGAGGACAAGACCACATCCAGTACTCCTAATTCACCAGTGGTTCAGCAGTAGCTGGATGTCACTGCTGTCTAATCATATATTTGATGACCTGTACCAGCTGGATTTGGCAGAGACCCATTTGCAGCTTTACAGATTGAAATACAGGGCATAGAAGGAATCACTGCAAAAAAACACAAAATCTCACACAAGACAAACTGGAGCTGTAAGTATGTTTTCATTTGCAGAACTGGTGCCAGCAATTTTGTCTTGAGTAATATTAAGTGCGGCAGTAAAGAGGAATGTGCACCATTGCTGTTCCTTTTGATACAAAGTCAGAGGAGACATCTCTTACTGGAACGAAACGTTTGGGATTGCATACTATAGAGAGCATACTACAGCAAATAGTGTACATCAGGGAGAAGCACTGTGGCAGTCTCCTGTTGAAACCAAGTTTAAAGAAAAACAAAAACCCATACCAATCAATTTCTCTTTTCCAGACATGAAAGGAAATCTTTTCTTCTACATTCCCACCTTCACCTATAGGAACTGCACTAGGAGTCCCTAATTTCCTGCGCTGCAGAGCAGCAGGATGTGTGTATTAGATCCCACCCTCCCTTCTTTATGCTGCCTGTTCCCTGTGGGGGCAAGATAATTGCATCCACCCTAAGAAAACATCAATATTTTATTTTTAATGAGCTGGGCAGACCCAATTATCTCAGTGGGCTGTTAATAAGTGAAATTGTGAAGTACGCTGCAGCTTTGATGGAAACAGTCATCTCTTAAATGGGAATTTCTGACACACAGAGTATTAAATAGATGCCAGACTGCTGGAATGGAGAGTTAGTCAGAAAGAGAGTGTTTAAGAAAGAAAATTTGGCTTGGTACCATCTTTAGGTATTCCAAGATAACAAATCAAATCCCCAAAAATCACCACATTGGCTTAAAAATCACAGCTGAAATCATACGAAGTACTGGAGTCTTTCAGTGCCATTCTGATTCTTGATGTTTCACTTTTCAGATCATCAAGTTTTTCTCCCCCAAAACAACACTTTGTTTTGTTTTGTTTTGTTTTTTAACAGAAATAAACTTTCTCAGGAAAACATCACAAATAAGTAAGCTTCGAGACCATGAAAAAAAAAAAAAAAGCATGACAAGACTGGACTTGATGATCTTAAAGGCCTCTTCCAGCTGAAACAATTCTATGATTCTATGGTGGACTGAACAACATATTGGCAGAGAAAGGACATTTTTCCCTTTACTTGCACAAAGAAGCTGGTTCAGGAAGCACGTTATTCTCTTGCTCTTCCGTCCCCTCAGAATATACCCTTTTCATTCACAGGCTAAAAAGCAGACAGGATAGGAACAAATCATCAAAAGATCAATGGATGAATTTTCAAGAATACTCAGAACTCACTAACCGCATTGATAACAATGGCAACTACAGAGATAATTCAAAATCTGATAGGAAAAAATACACACACCCCTCCTGCTTCAAGCTTTTGCATGCAACTGAAGTCTCTATATAGAAAGCTTAGCAACAGATTCATAATTCAAATTTTATTTTCCAATTTAAGCTGAATCCCAGTTCCAAAATGGAAGGGAGAGAGTTTATCCTCTAAGGTATGTAGTATATATTAATCATCAAATGAAATCTATAACCATTTTGTTTCATCCTGAATCTCAACAACTCTTTTCATAAACCAGAGTACCAGACATATAGTCCAGCTTCTGCCTCAGATTACCTTTAAATTGTTTAGTTGTTCAGACTTCTGACAACTTGGGACCTTTTTAGGGGGGAACAGGATGCTCAGAAACACGCAAATATTGCTGTGCTCTACCCCTCCAGTAAAGCTAACGTCCACCAAAGAAAAACACCAAATATAAGTGTATTTGGCACTCAACAGGGTTTGTTGTCTAGTCCATAAATAAAGAGAATACAAATATAGTTATGAGTACCAGTCCAGGCACACGTGAACCGTGGGCCCTCATCCATGCAGAGTGGGTCCTTCCTCTCTTCCAGTCATTTCACTGGGGTCAGTTGCACTGCTAGTGGAACAAAGCTAGTCTTTGGGAACCAATCTCCGAGTATTCAATTCAACCTCCAAATGAACAGCTGCACCTGAGAGAAAGCCAGCCCCTGGTTCTGTATCTAACACACCAGCTCTCAGCTTTCTCGTTCCCTTTTTTTTTTTTTTTTCCCTTTTAATAGTTCTGACAAACGTGGAAAAATTCTAAATCTGATTCTGTAACTACAACCCTCATCAAATGAAATGCATGTATTAGTGTAATCATTTTCACTGACATCCAAGACACTCAGCCATATGACCTTGCAGTTCATTTTAAAGGACAAGAGTAGAATTAGCATCCTCAGCCAGTTCAGTGAAATAAACATAAACCACAGAATTAAAAAAAAAAAGAGAGAAAAAAAAGTTTTTAAACTGAACTCCTCTAATCAGTTGTGTTCCAGTAAAGGTTGTCCTCCTTAAGACTCCTTTCTCCCTTGACTGCCCATCCTAATCATAGAAAATCAGACATTTAATTCCAGAAAGATGTAAAGGCACAATACAGACTTTGATCCAAAGCTGTTTCTTCTTGCTGGACTCCAAAAACAGTTTTCAGGCTTCCAAAGACTCTTTGCCAGCTCTGATTAGAAGCCACACTGGCTGACACAGTAATTGCTCTATAATCATATCTTCAGTACCCTGACCTGGTTTATGCATACAATCTATATTCTAATAGCAGTCAACAGGTCACCAGTTAATAAAAATACCATTAATGTCCCCCTGTGACTAAGAAATGGAGATATTCATCTCACTAGGCCAGTGGTGGGCCAATATAATTTCTGTGGCTGTTAGTGTAATTAACTCAGCCGGCATGTGGATCTCCCTGGAGGACAAGGCAAGCACAGAATGACCTTGATGTGAATTGTTGCTGGTGGTACTGTGGTGGGCACAAATATTTGCAGGGGCTGAGGTCAGAGAAGAGTGGGTACTTCCCACAGCCTTACCTCTCAAAAAAGAGAAGCTCATCATTTCTGAGGATGCTGCAGAGCATATCTGGCTTCATCTGTAAAATGGAGGCAGGGCTGGTCACAGCTCAGGAAGCCAAGACCAGCATCCTTTTTAGCAGTGTCCAAAGGGCAGGTAATGAGAGAGTGAGCAAGCAGCAAAGGGAATGGGTCAGGCAGGAGAGAGGTGGGGAAAGAAAGAGGAATAATTTGTGAATGGAAATGCAGTATTTCCATTCAGCCCAAATGTTATCCATGTAAGTGTGGCACACCTTAAAATCACTATATACAGAGTACTGGAAAATTTTGCAGGTTTCCAAGGAATAGTCTTAGAAGTCTGTGATACCCTCTCAACACTTAACTGAGGCGTGTATTGTATCTGTGATAGGAAAGCTCTGTGAATACCAGAAGTGTGAGATGCCTAAAGTAGGACGGTTTTCAAACAGGTGTGTGAGAAGAGTTACCACCTCTTTCCATTCCAGAAACTAAGAATACACACCAAGGGATGCAAGACTACAAAAAAAAAAAAAAAAAAATCCTGACAAAAAACTCAGTTTGCAAGTCAAAGAAGATAATGTCCCTATATAGTGAGTTATGCATATTCTCAGGTTCTAGGTTTGTTCCAAAATTCTTTACCCTGTTTCACAGTTTTGCTGTCTGGCACACATTGAGTCCCTGGAAGATCCACCCCAAAGAGAGGACCTGGGCTCTACTAAAGCAGGTAAGGCAAAGCAAGTTAAACTCCAGACTTGTTAGTCTTTGCATGCAGGACTCACTGAACTGGAAATAGACCAAGACCTAGCAGAACTCACTCCACACAGAAGTCCTCTTCCAAGATGAAAGTCAGTTCCCAGCAAATAAATGTCCTGTGTTTAACTACTATAACACACCTCCTCCAAATCATCTCAGATCCAGATCATTGCTCTGCCTGCACAGACACATTTACATTTTGTTCCATCTATGTGTGTTCACCTGGATCTGTGCCCAAGAGATGTGAATGACCCTCCCACTCCTCAATTTAACATCTTTTTATCAAAACTTCTCTTGTCCTCTGGCTCCTTTTCCCCTTAACTTCAACACCACCAGAGGGCATTTGGAGACTTCAACAGCTGTCTTATGACCAGATGAAAGGACAGCACCAAGAGAGAGCTGCTGACTGGATTTGTTTCACCAGCTGACACAGACCGCTGCAGACAGACACTTTAAAGACAGCATGTCATTGTCAGATGAGACTTGACAATGTTTTGAAACATCCTGATCTCTAGGGACCTATAAAAGCTCTGATGCCATCCCATAATCTAGATTTCTTTTGACCCATGTTGTGCCCATTATATTGGCAATGTTGACAACACTGGACAAAACTGACTGCTATGTAACAAGAAGCCCAAAACATTTTCTCTTTTCCTCCAAGCTGTCCAAACAATCTGGGAGCTTAAAGAGTTGGTGTATTGAACCCTAAGCAAAATCATTGTTAGGTTTACATGACAATTTGCAAATACTTAGGATCCAGTTTGATTTTAACTGCCAAACGAAATTCAATTCAGAAGTGTTAAAAGAGAGCCCTACTGCTACAATTTGGGGTGAAACAGAGAGCACAATGCACTCAGACAGAAGTGTCTGGACACTACTTATCAATGCAAATAGTCCCTCACTCTCAGGAACGTTGCACTCAGCTTAGTGACTTGAATAGGATCCATGCAAGCAAATCCACGCAGCAGTAGATTCAACTACACTGATCTGTGGAAGAAGAGCATTAGGAACTAGAAAGCAATGCTGGGGAAAGAGGGTCTGGCACTCTCAAGAGAAAACGGTAACAGCAAAAGCCACTGGATCGGGATGAAATTTTTCACATCAGTTCCCAGAGCAGCAGACAAGAAATGGAAATTCTATGCAGCATAGTTTATAACTGCATTATCCACTGACTGCATGCAATATGTCTTTATATACCGAATAGCTAAATAGATTAAGGAAATGCAATCTACATAGCTGATAAATAACCCAGCTAGAATCCACTTTCAAAGACAATCAGGCATCAGCTTTATTACAAATTAAGAAAAATTGCAAACACGCAGAAGAAGTATGTGAGACAAACAGGAATCACTTAGCTTTCAAGGCAGAAGACCAGAGAAGAACAGAATGTGAAAGTGAAGAATGTCAGAGAAGAATGAGAAAAAGTAAGTGAATTGGTGGAGAATACAGGAAGCAAGTGAATGAAGAGGGAAGGCTCAATAGCCTGCATGCTTTCATTCTTTTTGTAACTAAATTCAGAAGCATTTTCAAACACGGCCACAGCCATAGGGTCTTACTATGCTATATAAATGTTCACATTTTTCCAAACCATTTCATGACTTTCTTATCTGACTTCTCAGCATGGCAATTAAAATCTGCCCACACTGCTGCTTTTTCACAGCCCTGCCTCCTGTTTGCTTTGCTTGCAGGGTACAGCATCATTAGATGCAAGAATCACCATCTACCAGCCTACCTAATGATGTTCATTTCAGTGCAGTTGGGAGAATCTGGCAGGTCTCTTCTATATCCTCAGCAAGAGAATGGAGAGCCCAGAGGATGTGCAATCTGGGATGCTACAGCGCAGAATTTGAAAGGGCAAAAAACAAAGCAAAACAGGAAACAGGATATATGAACACCGTAAGTCAGGCTCAGGTCACTAAAAAAGGTCATTATCAGAGACAGTGGCAGCAGACTAGATCATGTACAGATACAGACTATTATGCCAAATACCTTCCTGCAGGTTACAAATCAGAATAAAGGACTTCCTGCAGGCCCTAGGATTCCCCCAAAACCTGGTAATTAGAGTCTTTAGGGAACTGAGTTCAGAAACAGCAAACCAAACTGCAGATCCAATTCAGAAAGACCACAACAGAAGTAGAAAAGATCTGACTGAAAAGGATAAAAATAAAAGCTGAACACCCATGAAAAGGTGTTCAAGGTATTACAACACTTTTCCAGTAACAGGAACTTTTTCCCTTTAAAAAAATAAATAGCTAATGTAACTTTTAAAAAGAAGAAAAGGCAAGCATAAGAGAATATGTCTAATATAATTTCATATAACAAGGGTGATCTGTCTCTACGATAAGGAACATTGCACCTGAAATGCATCTCTTCCCTTTGAATTTCAGTTTCATGGTGTGTTGATAGACGTGATCCAAGTGCAGAACGTCATAGATGAATTTTATCTGGCTAAGCCAGATAAGCCCAATTGAAACCTGGGCTAAATCCCAGTGAAGCCTACCTGTGAGGCTAGTTCAACTACAAAAACCTAACGATCCTACAGAAAAGATAGGCACCAGTGAATATTCAAAAGCTGGAGGCAAAAAATATTCTCTGAAGTAAGTCAGGACAAGAACCAACAGACTTGCCAAGAAGGGAGGCACTCAACCTCAAGAGAGATTCTCTTACACTCTTTGGCTTTATTATCTAATTTAAGTATCATTCTCCATTCATGAAACACCTTAGAAGCATACTATCCCAAAACACATGCAAGGGCTTGGCATTTCCCACAGTCCTGCAGCTTTCAGTTGACAAATACAAGTGCTTTGCACTCTTTCTAGGGCACAAAGACCCAATCATAGCTTCCTTTCCTTCCCAACAAGATTTTTCTCTACCCTCTGGATGTGCTCAACTTTCCTCCTCTCTCTTTACTAGAAAACGGGCTTTTTGTATACAAAAACTTTCTCAACGATAGATATGTGTTTGAATACCAAAATGCTCTGCTGACCATACGGCATGAAACATTTGACAGAGTAGATCCAAAGTGTCTGCTAGCACAGGGGAGCTGTTCCAACTGAGGGCCATGGCGAGCAGACATGGCCCATGCTTTAGGGGTTACTGTGTTGTCTCTACTCTGGTTGTTAAAAAAAGAGAAGAGATATATCTCCTCCAGCAAGCAGAGATGAATCAGAATCTATTATGCTGACTGTATAAAAGTGGTGAACTGTTCTCCCTTGCAGCTTTGTAAGAATGCAAAGAGAAGAGTAAGAGTGCAAATATACTTTTGGATTTGCTGTCTGCCTTTAGAAAGATGTTTGTATTGCAGCAGAATCTGCTCTACTTCAAAACCACTCTAAATAAAAGTAATAGATGAGAAATTTGTCATAAATATATTTAATGTATGTGCTTATATCACCTTGTTCCACTGGGAAACAAACAAGCACCACATCAGCACAAAAACATATCATTTAGTACCACGCTTATTAAGGACTGTATAGTATATACAGCAAAACTGAACTAGAGGTGAAGTCATCAATCTGTAGCTAATAAAACAATAAATAATAACAATAATAAATAAAAGCTGTCACAGAGAAGAAAGACCCATCATGCCAACCAGTATGTCCATTTGCCAGCACAGGACTGTTCCCTGCAATTTCTGACCCAGAGAGTTTTAAACATCTCAAACAATAGCATTCCATGCACTTCCCTTGAGAAGCTCAATTCATCTCACTGCCAAGAACTGTTGCCCCAAGTGTCGTTCTGTATTTTCTTTTGCTCGGTTGTCACAGTGTTCTCAAAACAAGCCCCCACTGGGTGAATGAGAAGTCAGACAGAGGAAGAGGAATTTACAAAACCTCGTCCAGGGAGCTCCCTGTACTTGATGTGGTGAGCTATGAAATGTGACCGTATGGATTTCTGCAGTGTCCAAATATTCAAGAATGGCTAAAGGCGAAAAGAGCAAAAAAGGTCATAATATTTTTGGGCTGATATTTAAACGGTTCCTCTAGAAGTAGCCATCAACCCTCTGGGGACACCCACAGAAAGACAAGGGGTGGCAGACAAGATGTAGGATATGACATGCAAGCTGTACACTATGGCATCAAGGGGACTGCTTTCACTTGGGACTGGGGGTGATAGCCCAGGCAGAGGCAGACAGTGAGTGTATATGTGGCTGGCTATGGGTGGTTCCTAAATACTAGTAACAGATTCACAGATTGGGTACAGAGAGATTTCCCAGTAATCACTATCACATCTGCCTCATGGGTTATGATGGTACCATCTCAGAAAGTGCTGTGTTTTCCTCCTCTTTGTAGAAGCCAGTACAGTCATCTGCCACAGCGCCTCAGAACCATTCACAACCAATTTATTCACTTACCTAGAAGAGAAAAAAATAACAGATAAACATAAGAATGTTTCAGGAGACAAAGCTCCCATCAGCACCGCCTTCACACAGTCCTCTACCTCCCTGTCACACTGTAGGTTGGAAAGAACCATTTGCCTTTCGGCTGCAAAGGTGGAAGCCTAGACAGGGCTATCCTTTCTGCACAAGGCAGTTACATTGAATATTCAGAGACTTATATTCTCCTCTGAGGGTTTTGCTCTCCATGGTTCACTGATGATGCAAGGAGCAGCCAAAGAAGAACTCACAGGTGCTTGACATTCCCTCCTCTTTCCAGTGCTTTCTATTTTGATCTGCTACCATTCCCCATTCCCTCTTCCTATATCTACATCTAGTTCACAATGAGATTTCATCGCCTCTCAATAATATCTCTTTTCAGCAAATCCCATTTGGACATAACTTCTAACTCCATTTCCTCATACGCCTTCTTACAGCTTTGCATTCCTTTGTCACCTGCCAGCACCCAATGACCTGACCTGTCCCTAATTGTGACTGGCAGTACCTTATGTGATAAGGCACTGTTCCACTCTTCCAATCTTTTCAGTGCATTTAAGGAAAAATCACCTTTTCCAAAGCCGGCTTCTCAACTGACTAAGCCCTTGCAGCCACCAACCAGCTGACTAGAAAAGAGTCTCTGAAAACATTTTTTTATTAATTTCTTCAAACCTAATTGCCAGATACTCTGATCTATTTCCCTATCTTTCTCTCTGGAGCAAAATTTCCAGTACAGACAGAATGCAGATGGTGGGAAATTAATCCAACATTTAAAGGTTTTCTTCTAGGTAATATTGTGTCTCGTGCTGCCAGCCACACAAGCGTTACAGCAACAGTCCCTCATGCCAGGAAAAAAAAAAAAACATGGCCTAGCTCTTATTTCTCCTCCTGCCATCATACATGCTGCAGGGCTGAAGTTAATCAGACAATGCTCCATAAAGTTTGCCAGTTTCTATATAAACAATATTAAATATGATAATTTCCTCCCTTCTTTTTAAGCTATTGCATTCACATTCCCTCGCAGTTGCATCAACTTTGGAAGGGAAAACAACTGCAAGAAATCTTGGATCATGTAGTTATATTAATTTACTGAAAATCTGTAAAAGTCAAAGAATGCTTGGGGATGTGGGAATCCTGCAAATAACTGGTTCATTTCCCTTCCTACACACCCTGTTCTTTGTTGATCAGAAGAAAGTGACCTGCCACCAAACTCTTTCTGAAAACTAGAGCTGATCATATCTCTCATATATACAAAAGATTTGGGAATAAGATCAGTAAGTTCACCCTCCTGTTATTTGTGAAGTTCTTATTATTCATGAAAATGTTCAAAAATCCCCAAGGCCTCATGCATTTTAGCACAGATGAAGTGTCTGAAGATTAGTTCTGGAAAGTGTATGATTCACTTTCTATTTTTTGTAAAGTTTCTGCCATCCACTCACACCACAGAGATCACGGCATGCTACTTAGGCAGCGAGTGCCATGAAACGAATCACAAAATGGTCTGAGAAAGCAAAGGAACAGTCAAAGCTAAAAGGCCTCAAAACAGGGAACTGAAGTTGACATTACTTGGAAAACAAAACCTAGTGACAAAACGTTTGCTGAATGGGAAGCTTATACACTTTGTTACAAATTGTAGACCACCAGTAGAAGTCAGTGTACCTGTGTTAACAGTATTTTGGTTTATTCCAGGTGTGGGGAGGGGCTGAGCTTTTCACCCCATTTTTAGCTTCACTGAGAATGTCTACCTAAAGCGATATTCAGCGTACAGGGGATGTTGCTCATGTTTCTCTGCATGCTAAGGCAAAACAAAAAGCTGGATTGAAGGTCCTTAGGCTCTGCAAACCACAGAGAGCTTTGGGCTCCCCACTGCCTTCAACACTGAAACTACTCAGATGTTGCTTTTGAACAAGATGTGGTGAATAACATGGAGCTTGCTCTCATACCCACATCAGTGCACCTACAGCATAAAGGCAACGTTATCATGCTGCTGAAATGAATCTTCGTGGGCTGTGATTACTAGTGATGAACCTCGTGAGCCTTGGCTCTGCCAATAAACTAGAATTTCGATGAGATTAATATTCATCTTCACTAACTCAGCAAAACCAAACTAGCAAGCTCGTGTTCTTGTGGGGCTAGAAATACAATCACACAGAATCACAGAATGTCAGGAGCTGGGTGATGAGAAAGAAAATTTTGATTTATGAAAGCATGAATAGGCTAAATCTTCTTAAACATTTTGTCCCATATGAGACAGAATCTCCAAATGTTCAAAAGAACTATCATATCATGCTGGAGTCATGATGTATTGGGATTAAACCCCATTGTCATTTCCAGTTGAATGGTGTAGACTAGACTTTTGCCTAGTGGCAGATGTGGAAACACTTGAGATGTTTGTGGTCCCTCTGTTGCTCATCTGTGCTCCTTTACAGGCCCAGATAGCTGAGGAAACATGGCTGGTTGAAACTGGGAACCCCTAGGTCCCATATGACCTTGATACACAGCTATAGTAAGTCACATAAGCACACAGAATTGATCCATCAAACAGTGCCTTATCCATTTGTGTAATTCACATCTCCTTCTGTTTGTCATAGCAAAACAGATTTCTTCTTGGGCTTTAATAGACTTGTGCTATAGGATCCTGTTCTGACTAATGCCTACTGATGAAAGAAGTGTTGATGGAGAATTGCTCTTCAGGAAGCTTCAGACAGACACACAATGTCAATCACATGGGAATCATTCAGACACTATGGAGCCATTGTGATTGCATTATTGGAAGTCAGCTCTCTATTATCTTGCATAATAGGGAGGGAAGATAACAGGAATGCCCTACAGGACAAGGAAAAAATGGATAATTTGAGTAAGTGGATCATCCTAGGGACTGCGGAGCAGACATACTCCAGTGCCTCTGTAAAGAGCTATCCAAATCCAAGTGAGTTTAACTGGGTTATAGAGCCAAATGTGCCACTGCATCTAGTATTTAACAATTGCATGCAATTGCCTGATTGTCAGAATAACATACAAGCCACTGTATTTCACTGTCCTTAGCTTACCATTCTTGCCCTCTCCTCCCCCCACCCCCCTAGTAACAAAAACCATTCCCCTGTAAACAGCTAAAAGTGGGGAATTTACTTTCAGATTATCACATCTGAGAGGAACTAACTAAAAATACACAAGCTAGTAGTTCAAGGCAACTGTAGGTAGCAGACTCCCTACCAGTACTGCTAGCACTGTGCAAGAGGTTTCTGCTTGTCCTCACTCTCCTGATCAGGCAGTATACATGTGCTCCACAGGTGCTCTTCTCAGGTTTTGCTACAGTAAGGCCAGGATGCATCAGGCAGAAATTCTTTACCAGCTTTTAGAGGAAGGAAAGGTGGGAGCTGAAACAGCACTACCTTGTCAAAGATGACAGCTGTAGCAAAACCCATCAATGTTCAGTTTCTACTGCATCAAGGAAGGAAATAGTTAAACAGAAAGGCAAACTGCACAGTGCATCAAGTGAACACAGCATCCTCGCCCCTTGTAAAAGCTTCCATATTCTGGACTGAAATGACAGCAGCTGTTTGGTTTTTAGTCTCCTGATTGTCAGAAAAGTCTCTCCCAGCCTAGTTAATGCAGGTTCAGCAAAGAACCCAGATGCTTCCCCTCATCCTTCTAGAGTTGAAGAAGAATCCCCATCCCACAGGGACATGCCAGGATCTGAGGACTGGGAATGAAGTCCTTATTCTAACAGCTGGCTTGGCTGTTGCAATTAGCTTTTTAGATCCTTCTGGAGGCCTACAGCAACAGCTGCAATAGTTTCCCAGATCAGTGGGTCTTGCCTGAATATAGGGAGAATGAGTGGCAAATGATCAAAGTCAAGGGAGTGCTTTCAGAAGCCTTGAAATACTGGCTGGCTCTGTTGTATTCTCTCTCCACCAATACACTGCATCATACTGTCTGCTGTGCCTGGTATCCAACGTGCTGACTTCTCACAGTGGTTCTCACACTCTGCATCTATGTGCGCTATCACACACACAATCTCCCTGCTAGCTCTGAGGACAGGCTGCAGTGTACCAGGGCTGATTATCACCACCTCACCACTCCACACAAGGCGTGCAAAACCACACAGTCTTTCTCTGTTATCATCCTCTTCCTTTCCCAGCACCATGCAATCTGTACAGAGTGCTACAAACACTCACTTCTCTGTCACAGGTCTTACCAGTTCACACAGATCTGGGAACAGTAACTCAAATTCTCTCCATTAACACTCCCTCAGTAAAGTAGCGGACAATGCCACCATTCCTCTGCCTCTCCATGTGGTCCTATAACAGTATTTCATCATTCTTCTCACAGGCATCTCTGTGTGGAGTACTACACAAAGAAGGAAGGGAACATGCTGCAGTGCTGGCACATAATCCATGCACAGTATATCTTTCTGCAAGCCTTCCCTCCTTTTTATATGATAAAAAATGCTTATCCCTCTACCACACAATCCTCACATGGGTGAAATTACCTCCATGTATGGTGAGATGTATACCTCAGTAAGAACTGAATAATTGGGGGGCAATGAGATGATCTATTACCTGCTTGCCTTACTCTCCCTTTTCTTTTGAGCTGTCGCGAAAGACAGACTAGCTGAACAGACTGAAGTGACAAAACAAGGTCCATCGGAGTTTTAGAAAGCCTGTAGATCATTTCAGAATAACTTTTTGCAGGGGAACCTGCGAGATCAGAGGCTAAAGGAATTCACAGAAAGGCCAGAACAGTAGTCCCTCCAAAACAGGTCTCACATAAACCAATTCCCAAATGCTCAAAGGGCACACAGTCAGATTTCACTCACTTTCCAGGCTGACAGTCCCAGGAGAGTCTGAGAAGGAAAAAACCCATAGACACTGGTCTCACGCCCCAGCGGTGATGCTTCCCGTGTGCCCATACAGCAGTGGTAAGAGTTACTACCATGAAGGCTGCCCATGTGCAGCATACTCTACTTGGAGGAGGATTCACGTGTGTCAGACAGAAGGAATCTTTTCTCAAAACTGAGATGCTAAGAAGGAGGGGAGCCCAGAGTCTGTGGGCCCATGGAAAGAGATTGGGAGGGCTATCCATAGTCTGCAATGTTCATTGTAGTTGTTGTAAAAGGATATACGTGGTTTCCCACTCCATGCTCTCCTTTACCCCTCCCTTCCACTGACTACAGTAATGAGCTCCGGGGGGACCTCTATGCCTGCCTTTGAAGTAGCATGTTTCTCTGAACACATTTTGAATTTCGTTTCGTGTCTTGTTTGTTTTCTGGTCTCTCTGCCTCTTTCTCTGTTGAGGGGGTTGACAGCTGTTAGTGGTGCCACTACCACAACACAGAATATGGATAAACAAACAAACCACCCTAAATCCCAAACCAAAAACACCTTTGAAGGAAGAATGCATAATCCTCACAGAGAGAGAGTCCTCTCCTGCCAACCAGGCCTTACCAACGCCACCATGTGCAGATGGAGGAATTGAGAAAATCTGGAAGACACGCATGGCAGTACAATTTAGCTAAGGCAGATAAAAAGTTATGCTGGACAACTCAGTCTGGCAAGTAAAAGGGTACAAAATGTTGGGGCTTGAGTCATGGGTCCATAAGAGAAGATAAGAGAATTGAGCTTTTCTAAAGAACAATTAAATTATTTAACTGTTGCCTAAGGAGCTGTGGAACTAAAACGTCCTAGTCCATCAGATCATGGAACAATGACTCCAGGCAAAGGATGGTCAATTGAGCACATCCCTTGCAAACCATACAAGTATACCTTGAAGCACAATAGGAAGTATAGAACTGACAGGACTAACAAGTGGCTCACACTCAGTAAAGGGAAAGACTAAGCTATTTTGATTTCTCCTTAGTTTTACCTGTACTTAGAAATGGAACATGGGTATGGCAGAATTAGCACAGCTCTTTTTTTTCCCCCTCACCTGAAAATACTAGATCCTTCCTGCCACTCTTCAGAAGTTTGGAGTCTCTCTGCTTTTACCAGACTTCTGCATCCAACTCTGCTCTGTTCTCTTATCTCTTCTGTCCTTCCTTCACTTTGACACTAAATACCCATCTTTCCTATATCATCTTGACACAGCTTCTTTTTCCCTTCCTTCTCTCACCCATTGCAACTGAAGGAGCTGGAGAGGGACAAGGGAACTCAGATCTTACTGGGACTCACTGGAGTGAGTCACTAGCAGTCGTGGGGGCCAATATCATGCTGAGCAAGGTGCAGGAATGACTGTGAGAACTTCCGCCTCTTGGAAGGCATTAGAGGGGAAGTGTCTGTGACACCACTGGAAAATTGTCTTGCTTATTGGTGAAAGAGAGAAAATAACTGCTTAGAAAACAGTGTTCCCTAAGCAGCCCACGTGCTCTAATTTTTCTCATTTTTCTGCCTTTGGGACTTGCACAAGAGGTAGGAGCAGCAGCTGTGGCAAAAAAGAATCTCTAAGGTCCACAGAGGTGGGACCCAGCACTGAAACTCAGTGTAAGGGAGAAGAGGCTCCAGGCCTTGCTACCTCTATCTTCTCCAGAAAAGGAAAGGGCAGAGGAAAGGAATTCATGAAGCTGCTGCTCCCAGTCCCAAATCACGAAAGTGAACCTTACTGTATAAAAACTACTGCTTTACAAAATGTCTTTTCATAGAATCATAGAATGGTAGGGCTGGAAGGGACCTTTAGAGAGCATCTAGTCCAACCCCTCTGCAGAAGCAGGTTCACCTAGATCAGGTCACACAGGAACATGTCCAGGCGGGTCTTGAAGCCCTCCAAGGAAGGAGACTCCACAATCTCTCTGGGCAGCCTGTGCCAGGGCTCCGTCACCCTCATAGAAAAATAGCTTTTTCTTATATTTAAATGGAACTTTTTGTGTTCCAGCTTCATGCCATTACCCCTTGTCCTGTTGCTAGCTACCATAGAAAAAAGAGATGCCTCAACCTCCTGACACCCACCCTTTAGATATTTGTAAATGTTAATAAGGTCCCCCCTCAGTCTCCTCTTCTCTAGACTAAACAGCCCTATTGGCAGAGTGATGTCCACCCAAAGATTTTAAATCAGGAGGGTGAGTGGATAATTCATTCTCTTGAAAACAAGAAAACAAATCAACTTTTTCCTGATTTGCAGATGTGCTTGAGAGGACAAAACCAAGGTTTTTCTCAGATCTCCAGTTGCAAAGCATGTCAGAATATAGGGGTACATTTTGAGCTCTATTTTTCCCCGATCACGTTAAGTACCAGACTGCCCAAATGACATGCAGACAGAACAGAGGAGAAGTATAAAAATACACATGCGTGTATAAAAGCAGATCCCTGAAGTCAGGTGGCACAATCATAAAATACGAGGTTTCATAATGTGCTGAGCACCCATCACCTTTCACTGAAATCATTGAATTAAACTGTCAGGATCTGGCCTCATTATAAATAGTAGTAAAACAATTTAAGCAGCAATTTGATAGCAAAGGAGGTCATCGAGGTGATAATTAATTGCCTTTTACTGCAAAAATCATGAGCTGTGACGCTTGCTGTCTCCATCCCAGAAACAAGTACAAATGTCCTACCTTCTACAGTGCCACTGAACCTCCTTTTAACTGCTCTGAAATCAGGGTACCTGAGAAGCCGACGGAATTTTGATAACAGGTCATATGCACAGGTCGGCATTGCCTGCTGGCCTGTCACTGAGCAAGAAAGCCCAACCATCCCTGTCCATTACATGGAGAGAAAAGGCTGTGCTATTCCTCTTGGGGTCATAAAATCAAAACTCCCTGGTGTTCCTTGAAAATCTGTAGTCTTCTTACAGAATGGCATGAGTTATCATTTGATATTTATCTTGCAGTAGTTCCTAGAGGTCTCAAATCAAGATAGGGACCCTGCTGTGCTGGCTGCTCTGCAAATATAAAGCTAGACTCAGGGCTTGTCCCTCAGAGCATAATTTTTGTCTTGACAGGCTATATATTTCTACCCAGACACAGGACTATTTCTTACTGTCCTAGAACATCTAATCATCAGGGGACTTAACTGGAAGCAGATTTAGGATCAAATATTAAGTAGGTACACAGTTTTAAAGGGCGAGCTTTAGGAAACTCAAAAGCTAAATTTGTCAGGCTAAATAAACGCTAACCTTTTCATAGCAGAATCACTCCCTACCAAAAAAAAAACGAATGAGCTTCGAATTTTTGAGGCAATTTATACTTCTGGCAGTATAAAAAAAAACATGGCTGCAGATATCTCTTTCTAAAGGCAGAGATCTTAGCAGTCTGTTCTCTGCCATTCAAAGTGCCTGACCCTTGAAGCCATGGAGGTGCCAGATACTGTTCCGACTCAAAGGCAGAACTGAGACAGGGGAATGTTTCTCACCCATGCTGAAAAGCTTAAGCACCAGCCGCACCTGAACAATGCTGAATCTAAAATGTGCACATAATTTAGAAAGGTAGTACACTTAAAAGGTTTTACTGGTTATGTAGGCTCATCAGAAAGCTAAGCAGGCAGTACCGGAAATCCCACAAGCTAACCTGTTCTCTTGAGACTTCCAGCCCAATTTTGCAGACTCGAGAGGTTTGGATTAGATTTGAATAATTAATCCAAATTTGTTGGTGCTTCACAGATGAATCAAACCTCCAACCCTTTTAAGGTTCGCCCTCAGTGCTAATAACCCTCTTTACTAAGCATTAGCATAGAGTAGAAGAGTTTAATGATATAAGAAAATGCAAAAATTAGATTTTACTGTCAAAACTTTTGTAACCAAAAATATTGTGGATTTTAATCAGCTGGATTCCTTCCAATACGAAATATGAAGATTTAAATAAATCTCAAGTAGGTTAAAAAATCCTTTGTGACTCCCACTAATATATTACCAAGGGTCTCTCTACAGAAGAAGAGTTACAATGGCATATGGGTGGAGACATATTTGACTTCCTAAAATAAATAAACTGTCTCTTTCTGCATGTGCTACAGAAATAGTGCCTTTATATGAAGCAAAATTGTGGGATTTCCTGGATGCTGGAAGAAAAAAAGAGCTGTCAAGTGGCAAAATCACCAAGAAGAGATCAGTGCTGTGGTCATCTGGAGGCACCTGGTTGTGCAACGCCCAAGCTACTTTATGGTGCTGGTAGCCAAACATTGGCAACAAGGAAGAGGAACCAGCTGAGCCACCCCAGTGGAGTACAAAAGTGCTGCACATAGAGAAGACAGGAGCAACCATCTCAAGGTGACTGAAGCTATGCATGGCAATAGGGCTATGCTGACCACCATGGGGTGCAGGATTGTCAGCTGGAGAAGAGAATGGGTACAGGAGCAGAGATAGTCTACACTGATGCAGCTTTATGAGAGAAAATGGAAGTGGCATGGAAACAAATTCATAAAAAAGAAAAAAATATATGCTGCAATCAGCAAAGAAGGCTCGGAAAAGTAGATCATTTCGCACAAGGGTAGACCAGTTGCATGGCAAGAGGTGAGCCAGATGCAGACTCTCAGGTCCCATGAACATCAAAGTGACTGATAGGTGTCATATAATTCTCAATAATTCGGTGGATATTGAATGTTAGTGCTGTAACATTTCTCAGGAGGTTCATAAGGTTCAAAGATATGTTAATATTTGCCCCTTGGCTGTGATTCCCAATCCCAGAACAATCTAAAAGACAGTATGAATATTCTGTAGGTACAGACACCCTAAGCATTTCATTTAAATCTGTTTTTAAAAAGATATGACTCCCCAGTGAAGTGAAGAAAATACCAGACATTCAATAATAACATGAACATCACCACCACAACCCCTGCTTCAGCTGCTGCAGCATACACACACAAAGCTGAACAGGCGCAATGGAACCAAGGCGAGCCTTCAACATTCACCTACAGAATCACCATCCCCAAATAGTCAAAAATAATGAGCTATGCCTGAAAAATATAATCCCAAGATTGACTTAAAGACTGTGTGATTTGAAAACATACATGTTGGCTTTCTAAATTGAAATTTAGGCTTTAAGCCTTTATGAGTCATGCTTTCAAGTTATTGTTTACAACTACAAGAAGAAAAAGAATATTTTCCGTTCAAACGTAAGAAACCTGCGATTATACCATAATCACAGGACTTCTAAGGAGAGACTTGGAAAAGTATCAGTTATTGTGAAAACTGGAAATTTATGAAACATAGTGAAAGTGTATTTAATATGTTGTATAAATAACGCTTCTAAGGGTGCTATTTTCTGGTACTGGATGAACTGTGCAAGGCAAAACATTCTTATCAGTTGTGTTGGTTTGTAAAGTGCAGAGAAAAAGACAAGGACTTATTTTTCTCATTGGACTTATCAGAAAGTGTCATATGACCTTTGGATGAAACAATCAAGGTCATGTACTGAGTTCCTTAAATCACATTCCCTAATTCTGTTTTTTGGTATCTTGCATATGACCTCTTCAAAGAGTCAGAAGTAGTGTTTTTCTGCAGTGTGGGTGAAACATAGCCCCTGTGCCTTTCTTGAGCTCATGGCAGTAAACATCCTGTTAACTATTCAATACTGGGAATGATTTGCAATATTCACCTGACTCACACAGCACAGCTTCTGCCGCCTAACTGGCTGATCTAAAATACATGAAATACCACTTGTTCTGAGATCTGTTTCCTTGTGCGAGTAAATATTTTTATGTTACTCAAAACATGATGGTAGCGTACAAACACTTAATCACTCAGTGGCGGTAAAGAACATAGGAACCAATGTGAAACCTTTGACTTCTACTTAGAAGAATTTTAGTTTTTTGCTTACAACACTGTCATTTCTGCATGTGAACTCTACACTGCATTTATCCTCACAAACCTATCACCCCATTTTATGGATGGAGAACTGAGGTAGGGTAAAAATTAGCATGCATGTGAATTGCTGTTAAAAAAAAAAAAAAAACAACTTTGTGCACCGTGGATTTGAATGTAGACCTCACAAAGTTAAGCTGCTGCCCAGAATACCAGACTAGCTTTCCATGCTATCAACTGTGAGCAGGTTTTTTATCTCTGCTTGAAAGAGTCTTGTATTTCCTTCAGATTACTAAATACCAGAGGACTGGTTTTAAAAAGCAAGACTACTGTAGTGGAATATAGAGCATGGTCCCCAGGAGAATTCAGAACTTTGAAGACATGTTTGGTATTTGTACTTACAGGGCTTGACAGTAGCCTCTTAAACAAAAGTTATAACTGCAGCTTCTGTTTCATGCTGGTTTTTCTTCTGCGGAAACTTGACATGATGAAGGTGACTTGAGAGTTTGCCTTGTAAGCCTTCTAAAACAAAGCTGTGAGGGGACTTGGTCACCCTTCCTGAAATAGGTCTCAGTAAGTTCCAGCAAGAAGCCACTCAATACCAATTAATAAAATATTTCTAGTATCCCAAGATCTCGATGTTACCACAGAGAGGCTAAGTCAAACTTATTTTGCACCCAAGAGGCACAGCTTTCAGTCTTCGTCCACCTTATTTCTATTTACCTTGGCAACTATATCCAGTTTGTTGTCTACAAAGACACAGACACATCTGGAGAGCTGGGATTAGGATATTGAGCCATCAGCTGTGAAACCACAGGTCCTTGCCAACTAAGCAAGCATTTAATGAGTGAGTATTCGGTTTGTTGTTTCATATTTAATAGCTGGAATAGATTCTTATCTGCTCTGTGGCGTCAGTCACTAGTAGGTGCCATCATTTATTTGTGTATGTCTACATCTCTTACAATTGGCATGTCCAAAGGACTTCAGAGAGACTCTTTTCTCTAACTTGATGAACACACGCAGCTCAATTAATAAAACGTAGAACACCTCAAAAAGCAGGCTTGAACAAATTCAGGAGACCTTTCCTATGTCTCTGGAGCTCCTAGGTGAGTGGAATACAACCAACTACACTGCACTATCCAGCAAAGAAAATCATAATCATCTCCAGCATAATGATAAAATATTTAGGTGACAACCTCAACATAGGAAGCCACATAAGAAGCTGTCTTCCTGAGAGCAGAGAAGTACTTCTGTTGTCACCTTGTCTTCTCTTAACAACCGTTCCATCTGGAGATGACTCACAAGCTTTTTTATAGCTGATACTTCAGTGCTTTAGGAGCTGCAGATTGAGGGACTGAGAATTAATAGTTCACTGAATGGAATTGAACCATGTGAGGATATAGTCTACTGTTTTCCATCCTAAGCAAGCTCAGATGTTCACAGTAGCCAAGATGTGGCTAGTTGCCTCAAACATTGAGCATTGACGTAACTGAAATGAGCCAAAACATTGTGCATGGGGAACTTCTGGAGAAAAACATACATAGGACTAACAACATAATTTAATCTCATCTGTTTTGCCAGCATTAAAGGCAAACAAATATTTCCAAGAAACTGACCTTGAACACTGAAGGTACAAAAACTACCAAAATTTTTGATAGCCACATACTATATATAAAGTCACATACTACAAGGGAAAGCAAGAACAGAGCACATCTCTGAAATACTGCAGCAAACTCAGAGTAAATAGTGTCTCTGAAACGCCTCTCTGAAAGTCTAATGAACTTCTTTAGAAGAAAAGACTGACAGAAAGCATGGGCAAGAGCAACAGCCTATGTGTCTCAGAGTTGGTCTGGGGTACAGGAAAGGAGGGAAAATCACAAAGGACACATGTAGCTGTATCACAGTTACAGCACTGCCCGTCCTATACTCTAGCAATGTAGTGAATCTCACCACCTTTTAAAATCAGTTCGTGTTGATGTTGCAGAAGTAGTCAGCAGAGGGAGCAAAACTGCAGAAACACCTTCCTCAGTAATTACACTAACTGCTGCAATGAGTGTCAGTAAATAGTGAAACACCACCGAAGAGGTATTGGCACAGTCTAACAAGGGTGGGGAGGAACCTTTCTTGGAGGAAAAAGGAAAGCACGAAAAGTCTACCATTAAATTGGAATTAAAAGCAGACTCAGAAATGCAAATAATCTAGCCTGCTAGTGTCTCTTTAAAGAGCAAATGGCTGTTTTGGCTTTTTGTGGTTTTTTTTTTTTTTTAATATCTATTTCAATCCATTTCCAATTCCCATTTGTATAATTATGTGATCTGTTCGTTGTTCCTTCAGTCCACCGTTTGGAGGTTTGCACATCGAGTCTCTGTGGGCTTGACTGTCCTGTGCTGAGCCAACCACAGGAAGCCCTGGGCATATACAGGCTTCAGTCCTTGAGCCCTGAATAATCAGCAGCACAGTGATCTTCCCAAGGGCAAACAGTAAACTTAATGGAGATGACTGGATAAGTTATTCGTGCTTCCTCTATCAAACTTTCAAAAAGTAATTTCATCCTTAAGTCCAGGTGCTATGTCCACATACATGAGATTAGAGGGGCAGCAAGTACGCTGGCTGCAGATACTTACAGTGCGTTAACATTTAATTAGGAATGTTTGCTTTAATCATTTAAGGGATATTAAATGTAAATACACAGTAGGAGCGAATGGAGTTGGCTTTGTGTCTGAAAGTGGTCACAAAGCTCCAGAATACAGGCAGAGGAGGCAGCAGCAGGAAAAATGATTAATGTTCCCAAGGACATACCAAGCCCCTAGAGGCATGTTCTGGCTAGAGTCCTGCAGGCTGGTGGAGTGAAATGAAATGAAGGAAAGGAAGATGACAGATGACTCTTACACAATCTACAAAACATTGGGATCCGCACTTCAATAGCAAGGGCATCAGGATCCCAACAGCACACAGTCCTGATACCATTGCAAAGTGATGGTCTTCAGCAAGGTTTACCATGAACAAGACCTGCTCTATAGCAGCCACCTGAGCAAGCATGTGTTTGTTCGCTGCTCACGTGGAAATCCTGCAGTGTGGCATGTGAGTAGCATGCTGCCTCTCAAATGTGAGATCAGTCACTTGAGAAAATAGCTTATTTTGGGGAGTGGGAACATAGCCTTCATAAACACGTTGCAAACCTCCTGCTATTATAATTTCACAGTGTATTGCCAGTCCACAACCTGCCTTTTGATGGCTCTCTAGGCATGTGATCAGACACCGCAGTGATAATGGTAGCGTAAGATACATACAATAAAATGCAGTGCAAATTCACTGCAATGTGGAACATTTGATCTTTCAACTGGTCACACACCAGTTGCTTTTAAAACTGCAGGTTTTAGAACATTAGCCGTATTCTTAGTGTGACAACTATCTGCTCTACTTCAGCTGAAGTATCAGGTATTTGGGTGAAATGATGAGCATGCTCAATCACTTCAAAAAATCCCAAAGACTTCTAAAGACTCTGGCAACATCTCTGAGGATGTAAGAACCATCAAAGGGTGTGACCCACACCACTGAGGCTCGTGGTGACACATGGCATATGGATTCTTCTTCTGTAGTCCATTCTTCTTTCAGACACCCTTTTATTCTCAGCTGTGCCCTAGAAATCTGGCACAAGGCTTTACATGTTGGGTTCCTCCAAATGAAACACTACTGCCACAGGAATGATAACTAAACCAATGGGAAAAAAACATTTTTGACAAACATGAGAGGAGTAGAGACAATGCTGGGATGAAAGGCCAGGTGCTTGCTGCCTCTAAGTAAGTTTTTGCCCATCACCATCAGCTGCCCTATATCTCAACCTTCCTTCAACTGTGCTGGCATGGACACGAAGCCAGCATGGCTAGCAGGGGACATGCTGCAGGTAAAACTGGCATGCAAGTCAGAGCAGAGAAACCCTATCTCTGTAGCCTACTGCCTCCAGTAACTCCTTTCCCTGCCCAGGTCTGGAACTAGCACTTACCACCCTGATTTTGCACATTCCTTCCTTCCTTGCACATCCTTCCTTCTTAATGTCTAAGTTATAAAACACACAAGTACAGGCTGATGATGGAAATGCAGAGAGCATCCCATAATGAAAGTGACCCATGCTATTCCGTAAGGAAGATGACAGATTTAATAAGGAAGGAAGAGGAGAGCAAAGATATGCAACAAGGAGGCTGTCGGAAAGAGGTGAACACTGTACGGATAGCAGCATAGAGAGAGACAGGACACCCTCTCACTTGATGAATATTTATTGCAAACTGCCGCCTATTATCTTTCAAAGAATTTTTATACAGTTCCCATGTCTTTCATCTGTTTCATGTTATGGTTTATCTAACTGTGGAAATTGCACGCATCAGGTAAACGTTGATTTACATGCAAATTGCCTTCGCTAAACTCGCCTTTAAGTAAAATAAGATTCGGAAATAATTTTTTCTCATTAATTTGCAGTTTCAAAGAAACCCAAAAACACAACAAATGCAAATAATCTAATTCATTTGTAAATATAAAACAATTTGTTGGGATTTAACTTTGCCATATTTTTTCTCCCTTCCATGTGCTTTAAATAAATTGCAGTGTTTACCAAAGACAAACACAAGAGAGATGCTGAGTTGTTCCAATTCAATACCTTCCTGTTCCTTTTCTTTTAAAGGGCTACTGTCAAGATAGAAATCTCGGCAAGATCCACTCCTGGGGTAACTATCAAATGATATAGATTTCTATCACACATTCAATTGGCCCCATAAATTTAAAGCCAAATGTTACTTCCCTGAATGACACTTGAACTTATTAGAAGGGAATAAAAAAAAACCCTAGGCCTACATTTGCCAAAAAATGGCTAGTGATTTAGAGTCTTAGTTATTCGGGCCTCTTGCTAAAGCTGTTGTGAACAGCTACTCAAAAAATGCAAGTCCCAGAAGCTGATGGTCTCTTTGGAGCATCCCAACTGTAGTGTATGCAGTACCATGGCTGTCTTCATTTGGCAGTTTACTGGCTTGAATGATGATGCTTTATTTGACAACATATAACTTTTTAAAAGGTTATCCCTGGTTTAGTGTGTCATGCTGGTGAAACAACAGCTCTATTATGTCTCTATTTTCCTGCATGTTAACCTGAAGTAGTATGAAAGCATATTCCTGCTTGCTCTGGTTTGTGAGTTGGTGTTTCAATATTTGCAAATATTTACAGGTGCAGTTTCTTTCTTAATAAGTGCTCTCTTTGGTTTTCAGCATTGATAACTACTCTTTTATTGAGGTTCTTGAATTGATGGCTTAAGAAGAATCGCACACATGCTAGAATGACTGGGGATGACTAATATGACAGACACAAGACTTCCCTGAAGATGTAACATAGATGTTAACCAAAACATGAATTTATTGCTGAATACTAGGCTAAGATTCCCCAAAAATGGGCTAAGTTTTCAGTTCTTCCAGCAGGTCTTTAAGCAATTGTGGATAAAACAGTCTTCCCACAAACAGGGATGAAAACAATTGCCTCTTGCCTAGTATTTGCATTACTAGCACCTTGAGTTGCTTATAGTCCTTCTTGTCTAGTCTCTTCTTATCTGTATGAAGACATCCCATTAACTGCCACACTGATACTAATCACAGAATCTTAAGGGCTGGAAGTGGCCTCGAAAGATTATTTAGTCCAAACCCCCTGCCATAGCAGGACCCACAAAAAATTAGAAAAAAAATCTGCTTCTACTTTAAATCACAAAATATTGCTTTCCAAATTTAAGCTGACCAGGCTTTTTACCAGACATAATATGACTTGGAAGTTGCTCAACCATTTCACCACTATAATATGCACGTTTAAATATGTTTCATTACTTGAAGAAATTTCTCCCAGTTTCAATGGGCAATTTGTTGCATTTATTGTTCAGTCCTCTCATGCAGTCCCTGCTGGCATCACCAAAAGTCATTCCTAACTTACATGTGAACGGCATAAAATGTCTTGATGTAATCTTATTTTACTGCAGACAGGTGTCCTCATTATTAAAACTATTACTACCACACTTGACACTGTAATCACTGACAGTTTCTCAGCAGAGAGGCCAAGAGCTAAATAGACCATAAAGAACAAAACCTCCTCTCAATCCAAAAGGTGATCCCTTTGTGCCAGTCTTCAGGGGTAAGGAAGGAGCATCTCTCCTGTATACAGGCAGCACAACTTTCATCGCCAGCATTGTCAGTGTGGAAGCAATACTAAAATTCCTTGCTCAAAGGAATCAGAAATGAAGCAACAAATCCATAGGTCTTGAAAGGGGAAGCAAAACTGGAGGCAGCCAGGACTACCTGAGCCCTTCTTATCTTGCAGGGCTGCAGCAAGGACCAGGAGAGGGAGCCCGTTAATTAGCAAAGCCCTCGGTGAGGCCCGCAGCGAGCTGGCAGTGGGTGGCAATTTGCGATGCGACAGCAAGGAAGTAAACAACGCAAAGCTATCTCTGTCTGCCTCTCTGGCAAGAAAGCAGTGGGGAGGGAATCTGTGTTTGCCACTGTAATATTTGCATGTAACAAGAAGAAACATTTACAATTAATGGAGAGAAAGCTCCTTACGCCGCCTGTTAAACGGAGACCAAACAAGTGTTGGTCTTTTGGATCTCCAGTTAACACAGGCTGAATTGCTGGGCCATGCTACACAACCTCTCCCCAAGTCCTGGCTCCCTGACCAGCCTGCCACTCAAGAGAAGGGATAAAACAAGGGAGAAAAAATGCTCTTGTCAGATTGCAAAAGGAACATTACCAAGCTTTGACTAGAGCAGAGATGAAGAATGATTTCAAAAAAGATAATTGAACATGTTGTAATTTGCTCTCCTCTGTGTTTCAATTTTAATCTGCTTGTAGCTCATTTTGCCAGTCATGCAAGCAAGTGCAAAAGGGAGGGAGAATGCACATGGATGTGTGTGTGTGCAGCATTGGTCTCCATACATGCAAGTAAATTAATAACAAACCCACAAGCTTGGGCTTCCCTATGAGGGATCTTCAGGATCCCTGTGACTATACTGAGCTCAAGTTAGGGAAGATGGATTGTAAGACAGCAGCTGCTGGGGAGAATGCGCTCTACCATGAAGCTGTACTCACAAAGCCCTCAGCTTCACTGGCATCATCTGCACGTAGTCCATTGGAGATGGTGACAACACCACAGTTCCAGGGAAATCCCAGGCCAAGTAAAAGGAGTTTCTTAACTCTGATGCAATCAAATGCCTAGGTCTCAAAGCTGAGACTCTGTGAAATAGGAGCCTTTTTGAAGTATTAAACACTGCTCTTATGCTAATGAATATTTATGTTGCTGACACTCTTTAAAGGCCAGGAAAAGAAGGAACCCATGTTCACAGCCCTTTAACTAACAGGACTGTGTTACGCAAATCAATCAAGGTGAAGTCAGCAATCACTCACTCATTTACCTCTGCTGTCCACATTTGCTGCCAGGCTAATACTGAGTTATTCACAGCTGTCTTACATAGTGGGATTAAGATGGAGAATGGCATATTGGGGCCTCAGGTCACACAGGATCATGCTCTATTCAGAGTCATGTCCCTTTGACAAATTTGGCTTCCTCATTTCCCAGAAACAGCCACTACGGATCTCTGCTTTGAAAGGGCCAGGCAGCTGTTTTTCACTTAAAAGAGATTTCAGACACTAGCTAACCTTCCCTGTTATCTGCCCATAGCCTTGACCTTCTCATGGCCACTGGCACACGTGTGCATACCGCAGGGATGGAGAGGAGGAGTTAATTTGCTCCATACTCTGCTTTCCATCTCCTCTTTCCCAGGCTTTAGGGTAATAGTATTATGGCCCATGGCAACTAATCAATTCACATTACAATCTCCAGAAGATTATTGTACCTGGAGAGTAGCAGCAAGATCAGTAGAGGCACATTCTTGCAAATACCCACTGGACTTACTGAGCCTGGCTGCACTTGGGATCAAATCAGGTTTCACTTAACCATAGGCTGAAGCACTTGTGATTTGCATGAGTAATTAGAACTGATTAATAGAATGACTTGCTTAATTAAGTTTATCTGAAAAGGTGCCCCTTGAAGACTCGTGAATCTGAAAATCCAGAGGCAATTTCTCTTCAAAATCCTTTTTGGGCTGGAATGCTTTCAGCTTGGATCACCGGATGCACACGTTTGTGCCTGTGTGTCTCTGCTGCCCAGATTAATCAAAGTGATGGAATGGATGCACGAAGGTCTCAGGCCTGATGACAGACTGGGATTCCTCAGTGAACTCAAAAGGGACTCTCGTAATCCTGAATGAAGAAGTGCTGGCAACACAGGAAATGGCTTTTCTGCCAAAAGCAGATGAGCATTTCTGTCTGGCAATTTATGGCTCTGCTGAGCTTTGCTTTATTTTATCATTCACCTTTGCCTTATTTTGGTTGAGCCCAGCTTCAGTAGTCCCACATGCTGACTGACCGATTTCCAATATTTTGCTTTTACAATACATTTAGACAATTCTTTATGGGAGGGAACCCTGGTACCTCAATGTGCTGTTAATCTTCTATTTCAACAATGAGCAGTGATATTTGTACTATGGTGGAGTATAGGGGGAATTCCAGCATATGACAAGAGTTCTAGTTTTCCTAGAGTAGGTTAGAGATCTGGAGACATTTTCTATTGAGAGCTTTTTTTTTTTTTTCCTTTTCATTTGTTTTCCTCATATTGGAAGCAACATCAAGATTTTATTTCATTCTAAAGTAGAAGAAAGCCAAACAACTTTGACATTTCCTGTGAAATAAAATTTTAACACATGTGCAAATGGTTGCTTTAGAGCTTGGGAAACATTGCATTTAGATTAAATCAACGCATTTTTACAGACTTTGGGTTTGGAAATGATAAAACAACATTGCGAATCAACACTGCAACAGCAAAAGGCACTTTCCAATGAAAAACTGTTCAGTTAGGAAAGTCAATAGCCTTTGCAAGCATGAACCTTGTTGAAGAGGGAGAACCATATGGAACCATTTGCTGGGACCTGTAAACCATTCTATCAGATGCAGGGTGAGGGATCCACCGATGGCACACATTCTCATAAACTGGGGAGCACTGTAACATGAGGGACTTTCTGTTCTTATAGATGCATGAGAGCTTTATAGTCACTCCCTGCTGTGATATGAAAAGGGTGCAGATGTTTGTGCAACATACTTTAACAAAGGTAATGATGGGGTGGGAGACCTACGCATTTTACTCTTCTGTCAGCATCCCAAAGAAGATGCCTCTGCACATACAATAAGTGAGGCCAGGAGGAGAGTTGGAAGTGCTGGCAGGAGAGCAAGGAGGCACATGTCCCTTCTGAGCAAGGTGGGATACAGAGCCCAGGCTAATAAACCCTGCTGGATCTGTGTTGGTTCTGCATGACCGAGTGAGGCACTGACCTGCCATCCTTCTCAGGTGAGGCTTGGCTGCTGCAAGAAAGATCGGGACCAAGTAGTCCAAGAAAGGCTATTTAATGAGAGTTAGGGGCTTTTTTTCTTACATAAATGTCCTGGGGCTAGGGATGTGCCTAGTCCACAGAATGGTCAGACAGCAGTTAAATATGGAGAGGCAGCTGGAGAGGGGGAGAGTCATTCATAGATGAATTAAAATGAAGTGCCAAGAGAAAAAAATGATGATGAAAAGGGAAAAAGTCAACCAGATCAATCAAGGAAAGAGGCATCTGGAAGAAGCACTTATTGATCCAGCTGTTAAAGAAACATTCTGAACCAGATTACCCAGCAACCAGAGATTCCTCTCTCTCTGAGATACTTACTGTGGTTAATCAGGAAAAGAGGTGACATGAGACAAAGGACTAAAGCCCAGTTTTTCCAGGCTGAGGTTTTGTTCCCTTTTGAAATCTCAAAAAGATGAAACAGTTGGACCTGAAATGATACAGAGCTGAACGGAAGAGACAAGATTTAAGGATTAATTATGTAACTGTGGAGGTATCACCAAAAAAAGGAAGCAAGCCTTCTTTGCCTTTGGACCTTTATAATCTCAAGATTTTTGGGGAGTGGGGAATTAGCAAGGGAAGATTTTCATGCTCTCCTATGAGCAGTATTAGAAAGTTGTCAGGGGATGTTAAATTGGATTTTTTTCTCTATTCAGCCTAATAGTTTCCACTCAGTTTTTATTTGTTTGTTACTTTCTCTTCTTGCTTCTGAGATCTCCAGACTCAAGTGTCATCCCTTTTTCCATTCCAGATTTATTCCATTTGGGTACAGCGAGACAGTGCAACTGGAGTCAAGGAGGTGTCAGGAAGCCGTAGTTAGCAACTTGGATTTCTTATTGTTCTTTAAATGTCAAGCTTTGCACTTCTGAAGTAAGTTCATTGGAAAATCTAATTTGTGCATCCCAAGTCACTGTTAGTACTTTATATGACGAAGCATGGCCAAACCAAATCTCTTGATTGCAATATATACTCAGCTTTGTCAGCAGGGCCATCTTTACAGGAAAAAGGCAATAAGAGAAATTAATCAAGAAATACCTTTATTCCAGTAAGTGTAAAGCACATAAGAGCCACAGGATTGTGAGGCTGCAAAACAGCTCACATGTTTGAACAGACTGACAATAATATCCTGCAATCCAACACCCATCAGAAACTTAGATTTAAAACCCTCGCATTGTTCCCCACTTAGGGACATAAGGCCAAAAGCAAGGGATGGTGACTATGTTTAATCAAAGGTCTCCATAAAAGCCACTGAAAAAACAAAACCGAACTAACAACCTGATCATGCTTCTAGTTCAGAGACCTCCTGTTTTTTATGCCTTTCTGTGTCTGTCACTGTCATGCTGTCACAGGATTTGTTGATCTTGGTGAAGCTCATAGGAAGAAGTGTAAAGATAATTTCTGAAGCAGTGGAGGATAGAAGCAACACGTAGCAGTAACCTCCTAAGAAAGTAATTTTTGAAGAACCTAAATGCACAGATTCAAGTGGTCAGAGTTCAGATTCAAAGCATACTCATTTTGGTGTTCTTAACTGAAGATCTGAAGAATAGGAGAATTTGAGAATAAAAGTTTCAGGCCCTATGTAACTTCTGGAAAGCTAGGAATACAGGTTTGATATGGTGGAGAATCAAAATACATGTTTTCCTCTTCTCTCTCACTTCCCATTTAAACACGTTGGTCCTCCTCTGCTTTTCTAATTTAGCTCAGGAGATGCCCCTTCTTCATATCACTGTTGAGTGTTACAAGAAGGAAAAGGGTAAATAACATATGAATTTTGCCTGACTGAAGGAAATAGAAAGACAAAGAACAGCCAAAGTGAGATTGAAAAGCTTACCAAAGTTAATTGGCACACTGGCCCACAAGATTCTTACAGCCTTCTCTGTCCTGGTTATAAATTATTTTCCCCATGTGGAGAGCTTATCACAATCCTCAACATCACCCTTCCTCCAGAGACTTGAAAGGGATAAGCCATCCCTTCCATGTGTAGCACAGAAGCACAGATGGAGCATTAGGCAGAACTGCTGTGAAAATATTCAGAATTACCTCAAATCTATCCAAACCTGGTTTTTTGTCTTCCATCCCCACACCCAAGCCCACCTGTTCCCGCAGTACCTTCAGTTTTATATACTAATCTGACAGCTTTCAGAGCCTCGACATCTGCACCTTCTTACTCACTCCTGAGCCCATTAGCCCACAATCTGTAGGTATTAGTACACAGTCCATGTGTCTAGCTCAAAACTGCAGATGAGAATGATGAAACGCAAGGTGCATTTGAACTACAGCTCTAAAGGGGCGACAGTGCTTCTCCATCCACATCATATATTTGCAGTGGATCCCATTTACCACCTACATGTTCCTTGATAGGTGCTAAGGCCTGGGCATATGAAAAAAAGTAGCGCAAGAGCCAACATCAAAATGCAGAAATGCCAGGATGAGAAGCAATGTGATGGATACCCCAGTTTTGCAGAATGCATCTTGCAGCTATCTCACAAATCATTTGTTTACAGCAACCAGCACTGAGGAACATTTCACAGGGCTTTTGAATGTGGACTGGTACATTCCCACAGATTTTTTTAAAAAACAATATTTTGATAACAAGTGGTTTGGGATAGGCTTATGTAATTCTTCTTCATCTGTTGGCACTTGTGCCCACACTAGAAATGACATGGGACGCCATCAGCTAGGCATGATGCAAAGTGGCAGCATTAGACATGGGATAAGGGATCCTAACAAAAGCTTGAGATGGATCTGCAGATCCAGGCAGGGCTTATCCTGGCTTTTAAAAAGATATATACTCAAGGCAATAATAGGAGGTGTTTGCAAGGCTTCTGGATGCACGCGTAGAAAGGAACTGAAGTGGACAAGCCTGGAATTGTAGAAAGGGATACAGGCAGAGCTGGATATGCAGAGCCCAGGGATGAAATACCAGCGAGAGCAGCAAGGCATGAGGAATTTTTTCAATACTACAAAAAACTTGACTATGGAAAGCTTGTCCTTTCCTTATTGACATAAACCCTGTACGAACTATTTACTACAGCTAAAATAAACATGTAGGAAAACAAATAAAATCAATTTTTTTCAGAAAATCCATCCTGTAGTGTCATTTTTGAGCAAGCAAGTGCTCTGAATGCTGCCCTATAATGCTCTTTAAACAGCAGTTTAGAGAAAATACTATTAATATGCTTATGAAAATAAATACATGCTGCTGGTGTAACTCTCCAATAACACCATCAAGGTCAAGAGACTTGC
The DNA here is from genome assembly GCA_013401255.1 of Urocolius indicus. Lineage (NCBI taxonomy): Eukaryota > Metazoa > Chordata > Aves > Coliiformes > Coliidae > Urocolius > Urocolius indicus. The sequence continues at coordinate 225,014 of WBNH01008974.1, read as the reverse complement.
TTTATTTATACCAATAAAACACTGAGAAATGTGGCCCATGGTCTCTGCCAGAAAGGGCTGCACTGAAGTTCTTTAGAAAACTGAAAATAGGAAACAATAGCTAAGAAACATCAAGGACTGAAAGAGAGGAAAAACTGGAGCTAGAGAAGAGAGTGCTTGGAGCACAAGCTGTGTTCCAGGAAAGACATTTGGTAGAAGAGAAGAAAAAACTAGAAACTGTAAGGCAAAACAGAAAGGTCAGCAAGAAATGGAGGAGATATCAAGTACCAGATATGTCAGATAGTAATGCAGTAAGGGTCGTTATGGGCTGAGACAATCTGTGAAGATGGGTTCCCACTACAGCAGATCACACAGACTTGGACTGAGACATCAGAGAAAAAGAGAGAGAGAACATAGCCATTGAATGAAGATAAAGTCAAGCAAGTGAGCATAGCCGCAAATGAAAGATTCAGTTGAAAACTGAAGGTCAAATGAGGACATGAGGAAAAGAAGCTGAGTGACAGAAGAGAAGGATGAAGCTGGCAAGAATGAGATGAACCCTTGAAAGCATTGAAATCCAATAATGGCAAGGCAGCGTGGTGGTGTCTCAGACATTCAGAAGAGAGCATACAAGCTTCACAGTAACAGAAATCCAGAGCAGAATAATAATAAAAAAAAAATCTCTGCCTCCTCTAGGATTTCCTGTTGCATCATTTCCATTTTAAATGACACAAAAATACTTTTAATAACCAGAGAAACACTTAAAAATTAAGAAACACTTGTTCCAGTTAATGTGTCTGAACAGTGTGAGCGTGAACACACACACACACAAGCACATGAGAAAATCACCCAAAAAAGTTTCCCCCGGGAGGTCGTTATTATGCAGAAATTACTCTAATTAGGTCATGAATATATTAGGCCGTATTCAGTGCCAACAACAGCGGGGGGAAAAAGAGAGAGAGCATTGGAAATGTGACATGCATACACTCCCAGTGTGGTTAGGGCGACTGGATTCCAAAATGCCATTACAAGATAAAAAGGTCACCCTGTAGGGAGGTAATTGGTACAGCACTCTAGCAGCTGATTAAAGGGACCTTTTCTTTTGGGGGAGGGAGGAGAAGAGAGGGGTTAACGTAGATCTCCCCTGATAAAGTATATGAGATCTTGATCAAACATCTGCTTTTAGTACAGTCACGAGGAAAAAAGAAGCTGATACCCTTGACATCCTACTGAAACAGATGCATTTGTTTAATAAACACCTTGACTTCCAAGTTTTAAGACAACATTAAAGGCTGAGAGTACTTTCCTTCCTGCAGGTTACTCTGTTCAAAGACACAAGCCTTCATTTTCTTAGCTCCCGTCACAGCTACTGCTCAAACACTGCCGACATTGCATTAACAAGAAGTAAATTCTTTAAATGATTGTCAGTAACAGCTGGGGGAACAATACAGGGGAAAGCTGCTTCTTAACCGCCTCTTTTCCTCACCACATACCAAATGATGACAGGTTCCCACAGGTTGAAGTGACACAACTCCTGGCTTGGCATTGCAAGGGAGAACAACAGAAGGGCTCAAACACCAAACACACATACTCCCCCCATAGAGAAATACAAGGAAGATGGTCTTAGGTTATAAACAACTCTTAAAAGCTATGTTAAGTAAGGTGCCATTTAAGCTCTCAGAATTCATGGTGGCACCCATAAAGGCTCATTTTTGTGTTTGCAAGGACAGATCATCTGTCCCCAAATTTGGGGCCAGGACCGTTGACAACACACCATAATTAGGCAGGGAAAAAAAGGAGGAGAATCAGGCAGGAACACAGGCAGTGCTGCTCCTGGAAGAGAGGACAACAACAGCAGGCTTGAAAGCCAGTTGAGTCTTATAGCCTTTTCTGCCTCCCCAGACTGAAGTACTCCTTGCAACCATCTGACTGAGTTTTGCTTTGGTGTGAGCTCCAATTTTGATGCTGAAGGCCATGGATCTTTTCCCCTGCTTAGAACAATGAGCAGTTTACAAGCCATGCTGAATGTACGAGCATTCCCAAATACCATCGCCTCTGGAGCTGAGCCACTGGTAGCAGAAATGGAGAAATCCCTGGCATAAAAGGCAACTTGGACCAGCTTAGCATGAACCATCCTTTCCTGCCAACAATGCCTGGGCAAAATTTAGAAACAATGAGTCTGCTACAGTTTTGTCTGTGAAAAAGAGATTTTAAATCACACAGTATGGGCTTAAGCTTTAAGGTGCTTAAAGGTGCTATGCTTTAAATGTCACAAGTTTAAGTCCTCCTTTTGATTTACAACTGACTAAGGAAGATAACTGTTAGATTGAGTTCCTTAAAGAAGCACGTACTGAAAATAGCCTCAGAACTAGCAGTTTCAATCTATGATATCCAAAGAACTTTTTCAACTACACTTCGAAGTACAGCTAGGTAACATTCTCATACAGTGAGAAATATTGACAGTTCAACATTCATTCTGGTCCCTCAGCAAACTGAAAAAGTTGAAATTAAACATGTATTGAACTGAGTCAAAATAAAACATTTGGCTCACTTCTAGAAAATTAAGTTTTAGTATTTAGTTTGAACTGACAATAAAATGAAGTCTTTCATTTTGATTTCCCAAAAGAAAGTTTCAATTTTGTAAAAAATCTTTTCCTGGAAAATCATTCCCATGGAACTTTCCCAACCACCTGTAATTTTCAACAATACAGAAAATAGCCACCACAACTCCCTACAATATAGAACTAATCACTGGAGTCTAAGTAACCCTTAAAAATGCATGCCTTAAAAGTACCAGTAAAAAAAACAAAAAACAAAAAAAAACCCAAACTCCCCCAAAAAAATCCCAAAACCCAAACCACCCTCATTCTCTAGACTTCTCTGATGTCTATGACCAGAACTTATTAGTTTAAACTACAACTTTAAGGCATGACAAACGTCTGCAAACAGAACAGCTTATTAAAATGCAACAGAGTTCAGATACGTTTGGTCACTGATAAAACTTTAATTTCTTTTTAAAAAACATTTTTCTTTCCTGTTCCCCTGTACAGTTCACAGAATAAACAAATTCAGGGGTTGGTCTGTTCTCCCTAGTGACAAGAAACACAAGAGGAAATGGCCCCAAGTCGCACCAGGGGAGGTTCAGCCTGGATATGAGGAGGAATTTCTTTACTCAAAGGGTTGTCAGGCATTGGAACAGGCTGCCGAGGGAGGTGGTATTTAAGAGACAGCTGGATGTTGCACTTAGGGAAATGGTTTATAGTGGTTGATAGGGCTAGGATAAAGGCTGAACTCAATGATCTTAAAGATGATTTCCAGCTGAAACAATTCTATGATTCTATGAAATCCAGAGAGTGCTGAGAATAGAAATTAGGTAGGAATGAAAACCAGAAGTATATATCTACACCCTTTGGAACAGAGATATCTCCCACAGCTTCTCCCTGCCCCTTTAACATTGCCACAGAGACCTCAATCGACCTCCTCCTCTTGCATCTGCAAGCCAGAAGCACTTTGCAGGAAATGGAGGGTAAGCAAGCAGTAAAAACAACTGTGAAGATAGATACAGGTGCTCTGGGGATGCTGACAGTGTATCAGAACTGATGGATGGGCAAAAAGACAAAGACGAGTCTATGACATAAGCAGAAAAAATGGCACTGTCTCCATGTGCTTAGACTTGGTTACTTACACGCTGACCCCTGAAGGAGTTGGCTCGGGGGTGGGAGAGCAACATCTGTTAAAAGATAAGGTTTGTTCATGTACAAATTTAGACTCTTCTTGTTTCAGTTTCCAACTTGCTTTGTAGCAAATGTTCAACACAGCAGTTGTTAAAATATTTGGCAACCTATTTTTCTAACTGAGAAGCCGGCCATATCATCCATCGCTAGCAACCACGTTCATTTGAACAAGAACGTGAATCTACACCACTCTGTTTTACCTGTGCCAATAGTTGTATGCAGACCACAGGAGTGATGGGAAGGAAAAATCTTCTGTCTCACTCTAATGAGAGAAACAATGTTATCTGAAGGGACAGTTTATTTATGCTTGCACAAGGCCTGGTGCCTCCTATCCAAAGAGCACTCAGCATCTTGCAGCATGTTAGGTGTTCTGTGCAATGCTGAACAAAATCCTGGGCATGTGCAAGCACTGATACAAGCATCTCTAAACCCAGTCAGCACAAAGGACAGGCAGGCATGGAAAGTGCTCATGCATCCATACTACACAGTTCATGCCTTCAATATCCCAATGCAATAGTTGTTTAGGCTTGTATCACAGGGCACTAATTTCTCCAAGTCTTTACAAAACAGGACAAATTGTGATCTGCTCCTTCTAAGACCACCACAACAGCATGCAGAATGCCTGTAGTGTTCAGCATCATTGTACCACTTTCCTAAACAACAGTTATTCCCTAAGTATGTACAAAAGAAACAAACTGAGCAAGCCCACAAACCACTAGAGCATACTGAGACTGCTACCTCATGCCTTGTGATATCTTGTCTGTCTACTCTTCTGTCTTCTTGTGTTTCTCAACTTAGTCTAGATAGAGACTCTTGGAGACAGTGAATATGTTTTGTTCTCTCTTGTTCATTTAAGTTTCTGTAAGCACTAATATTGACAGCTTTTGAAAGCACACATACTGGGGAGCGTTTGTTCTCTGTTAACAATGTTGTTATGAGACTATCTGTGCTGTGCCATTCCCCATCACCTGGGATTTCACATTACTGACATGTAATTCACATAATTAAAATATACAAAGAACATAGATGCAGGAACCATATTGAATACCCCAGGAGTGGACTTTTTGCACTGAGAATTAGAAGGTTTTGTACAAAGATCTTATAGGCATATTCCACGTTAATTCCAAGGTAATAATAATCAGAGCTGCCTCCTTCCCAGAAATGAAAGTCTGAATGGATATGATTTGATATTTGTTACTTCCATAAACTGCAGAATATATACACGATAGCATGTTTCTACTGCTCATCTGCAGCTACAGAGGTGTTTGCAATTTGCCTGCACCGGTGCTACACTTGATAATTTGCCTCTGTTTCTCTGATGCAAAGGTGATACTTCTGTGACGCAGCCCATCTGTGATAAACCGCAGAATCACAGAATCTTGAGGGTTGGAAAGGACCTCGAAAGGTCATCTAGTCCAACCCTCCTGCCAGAGCAGGAGGACCTAGAGTAGGGCACACAGGAGCTCGTTCAGGTGGGCTTTGAAACCCGGATGAAATAGCTGCAACGCAGTGTGCTTGTACAGCTCTTTTTATACACACCATTCTGAGCAGCTTTCCAGAATTTAAAAACAAAACAAACTCCAAAAGTGTATTAAATGATAAATTTTTATAGAAGGGGAAAGACAAACTGGCAAAGACAGGAAAGAATCAGAAGAATAATCTGAGATAAGATCTGAAATGAGACTGTAAGTCAACGAGTAGGAAAAGTATAAAATGGCTAATCTAGATAAGATCAGGCATGGATTTACAATGGGCAGAGAGCTAAAGGGCTGAACTTCCCAGTCTCACACTGGCTAGCGCTGCAGAGGTGTGGTACAGCTTCCCCCACAATGGCCACCTCCAGCCTAAGTATCTTCTGGATAGAGCAGAGCTATAGATGAAACAAACAGTGGCACTTGATTGGCACTGATCTCAAAATTCTGTATTTTGTGCACTCATGGAGACAAAAAAAGGCCACATCTATAGAACTGAATATCAAAAAACCCTCAACAACCCATACACAGATTTTCCACCAAATTTTCCAACTCTTTGCCTGTATCTGATTCTCCTTAGTGTTCCTTTATGTGCTTAATGAAACTACATTTACCTTTAAAATAAAAATAGATGTAGATCACTATAGTACTTCTGCAAGAACTGGGCTCCAATATACTACGCAGTGTTAGATAAATCCTTGGGGTTTGAAAAGAAAATGTAATTTCCAGTCTAATAATCTAATTCTGAAAATAAACAAAAACTTGTCACCACACTTATGAATTGTATCTCTACTGCTGACTTAATCCAGCCTACATATCCAGAAGTTAAGGGAAACTCCACAATCTGATTAAGTTATGCCCTCAGGAGATGCTACCTACAAAGTCCTTCTTCCACTGGACAGATGCACATGTAGCCCATTTCCTCCATTAAAAAGCCTTAATAGCATTTCCACCCCAGGCCTGAAGCTAATAGAAAAATCCCTGCTAGTAATGCCCTGAGATCACTTCCAACTTGTATAAATAATAGGGGTTAGAATACTTCTGAAGATCAGGGTCACAGCGAATCTTCATGTTGCTATATACCATATGTTTTCCTCTATTTTGCAAGTGGAGAGCAATATATTTCACAACCATAATCCGTTCAGAATCTATCACATATGCTATTTCCAGTAAAAATTGATTTGACATGTACAAACATCTGTTTGGCTGTAGCACCCTCACATGACTTTTCAAAGGGAACCAGTATATTTCTCTGCAAATCTATGCTTCTTGTGCTCAAGGACAATTTTTTCCTGTGCTGCCAACCTAGCCTCTTTTAGTGCATTGACCTCTATTTCTGACACTTTGGTAGTTTCCTCAGTATCACTGTTCATTTGAGGAACAGTGGAAAATATTTCTGACCTCTCTCAGAGTTTTCAATCCCTAAATGACCTTCATGTATCTTTTTAATCATATTTCTCTGTAACATGTTTCAGATCATCATCCTGGTGCCCTTAAACAAAATCCTTTGCAATATTGGAAACTTCTCCTTAATCCTAAAAGGGACTGGGCACATAAACTTCTGTCCAATAATTTAAAAAAAAAATCTATTCATTAATTATAATCTTAGTACAATTCTTCATATTTTCCTGAATTTGGGAAAGGGTTGGGGTTTTTTTGTTGTTGAGGGTCTTTTTTTACACCCTTGAGTTAGATTGACGTGTCCCTGGTTGGTTGTGTACTTTCCAATACATCTTTCTTACAAATGCTCAAGAGTATAACTGCAGTCATCAGACCTTTTCCTCTACTATTCAGTTTGCAAATCATACATTTGCAGTTGGACAGAATAAGTAATTCCTCTACACCTGCCAAGTGTCTGCCCAGTGCTTCCTGGAAGCTGCAATGAATGGCTTGCAGTCAGTTTCAGCTAATACTGGCCTCCAACAAATACGTCCTGCAAATTTTTCATAACCATGAGCTGAGCTGGGACATCTTTCTCGATTTGTATATACTGAGATCCCGGCTTTGCTGTAGCTAAGATACATAACTCATTGGCATCCAGTTTTGAACACATTATATAGATAAATGCTCTAGTATCTGCTCTGGCAGCCTCATGTTTAACGCTACCTGCTATCCCACTGTCAAGACCTTGGTCGTTAGTTACCATTTATTTCTCAAACTCTTCATGAGAATGCATATTCTATCTCTACTGGGCATCTCTGCATGAATATGATCTCGGGTTGCTGATTTGAACAGCCATACAAAGCCATATATTTACCAAACTGCATGCTGCCTTGGTCTGTTAGGGTAGGCACATTACTGACAGCCTTCTATAATTCTATGAATCTTCTTCAGATCTATCTGTACATATTCCCAGTTACTGTCTATCCCAAGGAATTTACATACTCCCCCACAGTGGCAAGCATCCATATTAGTTTCTCCAACATCACCCCAAAATGCAGTTTCTCAACGGATGCCAAATACAGCACAAATTGGTGTTATTTCCTTTGAAGGGAGATGGTTGATGGCATGTACACACTTTCTTTTCTCAAGAGTACAAGTCAGAATGTTGCTGATGCTTTAATCATAGACAGATACTTGGAACTAGTCAATAACTCTTGGTAATGGAAATTTTTGTTCTTTACATATTGCTTTAATTATGTGGGCCCTAGCCACAGGTGTGGGGAGCCATCTGCCATGCTGTTGATTTTTCCATTTCCTGCATGACTCCCAGAACCTCTTTGTATCTGTTCTTTAAGGGAAAAGAATCTTTTCCCAAAGGAGGGATACGAGCTACGTGCCTTTGTCACCCCCATGCATAGGAGCTTTCTTTAATTCCCAAAGGACATCCTCAAGCTTATCCTTAATTATTTTGTTTTCATCCAACAGAGTTGTCATCTTGATGACTGACAACAGGCTGACCAAGTTTTACTTAAAGCTGGTGAGCTTTCCTCTATCACTGAGAAATTTTCTATTTTCCTCAGTGTTATTTACCCAATAAGGATTAGTATCCCTACATTTTAAGTGTTGGCTGAGCACACTAATTTCTCCTGTCTCTTCTTGTGTGTCTCAACTCAGTATTGACCCTATGTAGTCAAGAAGAAGGTACAGAAGAGTGTTGCAGTTAGTTAAAAACAAATGCTCAGGAAACAAAATGGACTTCATAGTGTGACAGAAAGAAAAGTAAGAGAGGTATGTAATAACAAAGGTATTGTTTATCAGAAGAGCAAAGTTTTGGTTTCTGAGGTGATGGGAATACAGCAGAGTCATCAGCAGAGTCTGTTTTCCCACATTGCAAGTCTTGTTGAGCCAAATGGACTGCTGGGACAGTATCTGAGAAATCTAGCCACTTGCCTTTGGAAGCAGTGTTTTTAATGGAAGTCTTGAAAATCAAAGAACCTGCATTCTGAAGGCATTGCCTAACCTGTTGCCATAAATTTGTTAATACTCGACATATCGACGAGGGGAAACTGGAACAGGACAGGGAGAGGTTTTTCCCTCCTGAATTGTCCGTTTAGAGGCTGATTACAAACTCATCTCTCATCATCATACAAGCAAGTAAGAAAAACCTTGACATGAGAAAGAATAAGGTTAAGTCACACTGACAAGTAAAATTTGTTCTCAGGTTTTTCAATACTTTAATCTCTTTTTGAGTTAAAAAATATGAACAGTTCTTTTTTGAATTTTTTTATGAAGTGTCTGATGTTTCTTTGTGTCCCTCTGTCAACCCAATGCAATCACATTATATCATAGAATCCAAAATTTAAGTAGATTTTACTGACTATCCTCCAGGCAGCTTCACTGTTCATTTTTAATCCGTGTAGAGTGCTTAAATACCATAGTGATAAGTGTTTTATACAGGCATATAGATAGATTTTGACATTGGTTCACAAAACAGACAGACTTCAAGGGCAACAAATGTAGAATCTCTAAGAAATTGCCATCATTCAGGAAACAAGACATGACTGTCCATCACTGTAGCTGATGGAGAAAATATAAAACGTGTGGAATAAATACATTCAATGACAGGAGCTGTCATTGGTGAATTCTTTTGCCCACCACACCAAAGAGAGTGGATGATCTATGAAAGACGGTGGTTGTTTTTTCTGAGAGATATTTTTCCACACTTTCCAAACCGCTAATGGAGTACAGATATTGTTTCTCAGGTCTCTTTAGCCTGGCCAACACTTTAATTTAGTATTGATATTTAATTTGTTCCTTTAATTTAGAAATCTGGTGAACCTTCAATCCCATTTACTAAGAATTTAACAAATGATGTCTTCACTTATTGATGGAATAGGAAAAAGTGATATTGAAAAAAAATGAGAAGTTCTGTAATAAAAACCTTTTTTCTTTAGAGCTTAAGTTGCTAAGAGGTGTAAGTACCTCCTATTCCCTCTCTTTACAAGCACTGAGTAACTCTAAAGTAAACAATTCCAGGTGCTACAAATTTTATACTGTCCACAGTATAAGCACTGCACATCCTAAGGAGAAAGAAATACATACTTCATCATTGCATAGAGAATTTAGTCATTGCTCACAACAAGTGTGCTGTATCAAAACATAAGGAAGTGATGTCAAATGTAAAAACCAGAGAGACCTAGAACAATTCTTAGACTTTCTTGAAAATGAAAGAAGATCGAGAAATACTTGATTGGCACATTTGGATTATTTCATGCAGCTCTTGAGTCTTAAGACTTTATTCCTAGAAAGTGTGCTTCTCGCCCTTTTACCCATCTAAAGAAAAAAATCAACAAAGTGCAGGCCAATTCAGCGACGTTCTTCTGATCATCTGTTTTGCTATATCCAAAGATAACAAACATCTCTAATCTGAAAGTTGCTAACCACCAAAGTCAACTATCATGATTTAAATACCCACTTTACCAACTATGTCACTGCTGGGTTACTTCAGTGATGTCAGCTTCTTTTGTAGTCCCAGCCCATCAGTTAAGAAATTGCACAGCAAAATAAACAACATAAGGGAAAGTGCTGCCCTTTTATATCTAATTCATAAAACTTCTCATTTAAATTAATCTTCTTCTCTGTCAAAACAGATTTTCACAACATGAATGGACCAGGAGTGAGTCCCAGGCAACCTGAAATTGCTGTACAGAGAGACCGTTATTTCTGCTTGGAAGGTTCATTTTTTCCAGAGCAGCAAACTTTTGGTTTGATAGCCATTTTGTATGTTGGCAACTTAATCTTAAAAGGGGTTTGATTTTCTTATTCTTTATATCAAAGTGAAGAACTTGGACAATGACAGAAAAAAGCTCATTGGAAAGAAACCCTGGAGGTCATTTAGTCTAATCTCACACTCAAAACTAGATCAAATCAGTTGTGGAGTTGTTCGACCAAGTTAAAGATCTCCAAAATGAGGATATTGCAACAATCTGGGTATCTTTTTAAATTCAATTTAATGCATCCATCCCAGTGAATAAGTTTTTCTTAACATCTTATCTGAACTCTGCAACTTGTTTCCACTGTGCCTTGTTTTGTCATTTCCCATTACTGGGAAGAGTCTGTCTCTGTTGTCTTTGCCACTCATAAGTAGCTGTAGGCTATTTGCTCACTCCATTGGCTCCTTTTCACCAGACTAATTGAACAAAATTCTCTCCTTTTTTCCTCATCATTCATGTTTTCTGGATTCCTGAACATCTTGGTTGTCCTCTACTGGACCCTCCCCAGTTTCTCAACATCCCTCTGTGACTAGGAAGCCTAATATATTGCATACAATATCCTCATGCAGCCTCAGACCTTCACAGAGGAAAATGAGAGCACCCCTTGGTCTGTTAGCCAGTATTTCACATACTGGGCTACATTAAAATGATTGTCTTGTTCTGCTGTCTCATATTCAGCAAATGGCCTGCTACTCAAAAAGACAGTTCCTGGACTGTGCTGCTGATGAATTCTTCTGCCTCAGATGCAGAACGTTTCCTTGAAGAACTTTGTAACATTCCTCAAGGCTCAGTTCTCGTGTTTCTCAGGGTGTCTCAATGGAAGATCTGCCATCTCAGAACCCCACATACAGGAGCTCACTGCCCTTTAAGCCAATGCTCTCAAAGGAAGCTCTGTTTTCTGCATGTGACCAGTGCTCTTCACAGCCATATTTTTCAGACATAACCAGAAGATCCTTTCTTGCTAATTGGGAACCAAGTAGTAGGGAAAGCAGTACAAGGCGGAAGGTAGATGTGACCGCTGGAGGAGGAATTACTGACATGAAAAAAAAAGTCAAAGCTAGACAAACATAGCTCTAAATAGACCATCCTCATGAAAGGGAAAATGATCAGGAGCAGAACACTAGCAGCAATGCAAGAACTTTTCCATCTCACTTTAATCACAGTATTTCCATGCTACGAAGGGTTCTTTATAGAGGAGATGGAACTAGTTGATGTCAACTCAATCTCCTGGGGTGAACATAGTGTTAACAAGACATCTTAACCCCTTTGCTCTATCAGTTCCTCTCTTGGAAAGAGCTGTTGCTTAGAAGGTGAAATACATTTAAAAATTAACTAACTTTGGCCAGTTACTGAAGAATTATATTTCCACTAACAGGGTTTCTGTCCAAGTGATGGATACACAGAACACTGGAGGAATAAAATACTAGCCCTTCTTGCATCCCAAATCTGAATACTCAGCAATCACATCACCTTTCCCATCATCAGTCTTTTCTTCTACACTGTCAACTCTTTTTTTCTCAAAGCCAATAGAATTTGCTTTAGTAGATGAAGGTACGTGTGTACTGAAAAGAGTATTTGATCTCTGAAAACAGCTCATCAACTCATTAAATAGACAGAGGCCTATTACGCAGGAGAACTGTGAAAAGCAAAGCACAGTTGTTGGTGAGGACAGAAGCACGGGATTAGCTGAGAATAAGACTGCAGTTTCTGATGCATTTCTAATTTCAGGACCTGAAAGGGCAGGCCTGTGCTAAAGAGTTTAGAGTGCAAGCTGTGTATTATGGGGACTGGAAGTTTCAGTTTGCTCTTTCTTGTGTAAAACATAAGCTGTTTGTCAGAGGAATTGTATTTGCACAGCTAGGGCAGTGTAACAGAATATAGGCTTGCACACAACAGTGTGTGAAAAAGAGGAGACTGTTCTGATGATTGTTGACAAATCTGAATATAAGTTATTGGTGTGTTGAAGTACTCTCAGAGCAAGGGCTACGTTTATTCCCAGGCACAAACGTTGTTGCAGAATTCGGGCAGTTTCACATCAGAAAGGCTGAGAAATGCTCATGGGCCCAGTTCTTAGTCATTCAAACAATAAAGCTTCAAGTAGTCAGCAACATTAAACAGGCCTTTATCATACTGCTTTCCCATGCTTCCTCTCTGGAGCAGGAAGCCTTAACAAGCTACTTGCAGCTCCTGCTGTATTAATTCTACTCTACAACTCGTTAAAGCAGCAAAGCAGAGGCCCAAAGAGTTTCAGCTACCAGCAGTTCATTTAGAGCAGACCTTACAGATTGGTGACACTGCGAGGATATAACAAATTACAAATAAAATAAGCTTTGCTTTTCCCAAAGAACCAACCAAACAAAATCCAAATTCATTTGTCAAAGAGAACATTCATTATTTAGTGGAAAAAAAATTCACCTTCAGAATCAAGTGTTGCTCTAACAGTACATCTGAGGTTTGTGAGTGTTTGCTTATTTTGGCTGCAGAACTAATAAATTTTGAGATACTTTTTGCAAGAGTTGTAGCTCTTGCCATAATGTCCTGACCAGACTCGAATGTTGATAATTAAGTTTTCCCTCTGTGAAATCTCTCCATGATTTGAAATGGTAACAATGATTTTCCTTTATTTCCTGTTCTATATTGTCAGCAGAAGTCAAAATGTGCTACGAGATAGCTGCTGTGTTCTATTTCAGAGCTAGGTAATGAGACTTCTGTTATCTAATATCTGTACTTTCTTATTTAGTGGAAGATATTTATGCTTTATTCTTTTTACATTTAGAAAGGTCATTTAAACAGCAGTTGGGTAGGCAGCATCTGACAAATAATAACGCTGAGTTGGAAATGGGGTGGACAGAAAAGTCAAGCAAATGCCAATATTCAGCACACTGTAATGAGCGAAGCAGCACAGTGCAGTAGATAAGGCTGACCTCAGAGATCTATAGCTGATTATTAGTTAGGCGATGATATTCCTGAGGCATGAGTATTAGAAATACAAACTTCATAAATGCAGTTGAAGTTAATATCCCATTGACCATCCCTCCTCTGTTGGCAACAACCAAATGTGTGGCAAGGTATGCGTGCCACACTACCCCAAGCTCTTCATTGACAATTTAAATAGCTGTGAAGCTTTGCACTGCAGTCCATCAGAAGTGTTCATGAGACAAAACCCCTAGATCAAAGATGGAAAATACAGTGCTTTATATTAATGACAAACTTATAGCTAGAGCAGCTTATTCCCAGGCACCTCACAAGCACACACATACTTTTTCTTTTTATCCATTGAAAAAAAGGATGAATTATTGCACAAGTCCAGCATAGGAAGAAAAGGCATGGAAAGAACAAAGACATTTTCTCGGGGTTATGCTGTTAGGACAGTGAAATACTTGATGCTTTTAAGCCTTTGCACAAGCAAGTCTTCAGCAGCTTCCAAACATTTTTTAACACAATTTACGAACTGTATTTACCTAACTTGAACTGCAAGCTATTAAGCCCTGTCCTTTATCAGCAACACTGCTGGTATGAGTGAACTAATGTTACTGTTTGTAGGAACAGTTTCCTACATTTCTTCAGAGTATCAGAGGCCATGCAGTAAAGACTAATGGAAATGGGACTCTTGACCTGAAAGGTGGTAAAAATGTACTGAAGAAACATAAGATTCACTGCTAAGTCGGTGGTGGAAGTACATGAAAAAAGAAGAGGAGGTTTACCTGTTTTTTACTGTAAAGGCTGGTAAGGTAACTAATGCGTCAGTGCACGTGTTCAGAAGCAAAGGAAACGCAATTACACTTTTTCGAGTAATGTCAAGCAATAATTTCCATGGTGATGGACTAAGTCATCACTTGTGGAAGTTTTTGAAGCAGGGAGGGAGGGACAGGTGCCAGTCTGATAGGCTGTCGATGGTTGCTTATTATGTATTTTTGACCATCAGCCCCTTGTAGGGAGGGAAAAGCAGCCACCCAGCTGGGGCAGGTATATAATCTGATTGATGCTTCACATAAGTGGCTTTCAAAAACTTGACTGAGCATGAAATCTCATCATTAAAGTTTATGTCCTGAGTGAGTGAGGAAAAGAGACAAAAGAAGGAAAGAGACCAAACCAAAGGAAGCAACGCTGACAGAATGATGGCAAATTTACAGCCAGCCATTTACTTAAGCATCATTCCCAAAGCTAATCAGCCAACACCAAATCAGGTTTCTGATTCCAAAGAAAAAGAAGAGTCTCACTCTTTCTCCCTGTGCATAATTGTAAAAGAAATCATGACCAATAAAATAAAAATTAATGGAATCCTTGAAATGCAAATATCTGCTTTGTCTGTTTTACCAAAGAGTCTCAAAGAATGATGGAATAATCAGACACAAATAATCTGGGGTATCTATATCCATTAATTTAATGTTTAACCTTTCAACCCTCTGCTTTTCTGTGGTTGTATAGAAAATATATACTGTTAAAATAATTTCTAAATTCTCATCTTCTGTTTTTCCATCTGCTTAACATGAGAAGAGACAGGAACAACATAGACATGATAACACTGCATCCAAAAGACCCTTCCTGCTAGAGACAGGGGTTGGTAAACTTCAGGAATAAAAAGACCTATTGAGATCACCAACTACTCTTACATAACTAAGCCTCAAAGGACTAGGGAAAAGTGCAATATTTCAGCAATAGTCATTCTGATTTGAAAACAAATTGGTCTGCTTTGCTCCCCCTTTTGTGTTCTTTTTGTACAATTATTCTAGCTAATGAGTTTACTGGCAGAAATGTTCACGGGAAAGGCAAATTTCAGTGGCCATTGGAGATTATTTGTGAAGAGTGAATTTTAAATTCTTAATCATAAGCATTCAATGTGTAAATGTGCTTTAAAGGCCTGGGCTCATCCCATCAGGGACTAGCACTGCCCTAGGTAACCGATGTGTGCAATCAGAGCTAATCAGTCAGATCTGATTTCAAATATTCACAATAAACAGATCATGGACAGGCTGCAAGTCAAAAATTATACATAGAAATTATTTGACAAATGATTTTGAATGCTGAATAATTCAAAAAGATCACACACTGTTCACAGACAATTCCCAGAGAGAAAGAAGAGTGAAATTTGTTTTATAAGTTCCTGATGGATTCTTCATATAAAGCTGCTCAAAACACCCTGGTGAATATAGTTAGCTTCAGTCTCTCATAGTAATTTCAAAAACATGAACATTTGAAAGGCCACTTTTTTGCAAGGAGATATTGTTTTGGGGTTACCCCATTAACAACTAGCCAAGCAAACACCCTCCCCTCCAGCACTGTTTCAAGGAGCAAAAGGAACACAGATCTGTGAAGGATATCAGCTAGAATTAATGACATCACTACCTGTGCAAACATTCTGTGACACTGAACAACTCTTCAGTGACCCAGAGCAATTTCTGCTGGCTTTAGCAACCAGTTTGGCAGAGGCTGGAAAGGTTATTCTGCTCACTCACTCCCCAGTCTTCTGCCTATATGTTACCGATCCTTCCAAAAGGGCAAAAAATTATCTGTTTGCATCATTAATAAGCATTCACTTTTGAGAAAGAACTTGGCTGCTAGTCCTCTTGATCAACACAGCAATGTGTGTGTGTGGGGGGGTATTTTATTAATAAGAAAATTTAATAAATAAACTGTCCACCCAATAGAGCGAGGCATTCAGAGAAGTATATTACATATTAAGATGTAGGTTTAAATCTTCTACTAGCTGTCAAGAATGCTATGCCAAGTGAGTTACAGGTGATAAACCTCTCGTTTTATCTTTATTATCATGATATTTCTTGGAAAACATACCATCCCTAACATCCCACCACAACTGTATCCAAACCTCTGAGCACTATACTGTCCAGTACCAAGTTCTGTACCCGAAGACTTAGATGAGCGAGAGTCATGAGAACAGCACTTAGAAGAGTACAAAGTTTAAGAAATGGGACACAAGTAGTCAGAAGGGGGAAAAAAAAAGGAAAAGAACAATTTGTTTAATCTAGGAAAACCTGAGGTGTGACACGATAACAGTGTCTCCTTATGTAATATGCAGCAAAGACAATGGTGATCAATTGTTCTCCATGTCTGCTGAGGATAGAACAGGACGTAATTAATTTAATTTGCAACTCAATGGAATTAGATTAGATGCTCAAAAGGAATTTCTATCTGTAAGAGCAAGAACTAGAAGTGCACTACAGCTCAGGCAGTTATACAATGTCTCTAACAGGAGGTTTCTCTTTTAAGAATAGGCTTGACAAACTTCTATCAGAATGGCTAAAGCAACTCAATCCTCCCACAAGCTGCAGGATGCACTAGCAAACTTCTCAAGAACCCAGCACTCTCATGATCTCTTTAAGGTCTGATCTTGTGAAAGTCTCAGCCTGCCTCCCAGGAGTCCCCCTGAAATACCCAAAAGCACACCTCCCTTGAAGCATGGAGAGTACTTCACAGTGGGTAGAGAGGCGAGTATTGTCACACTCCAAACCAGAATGTTTTAGTCCCTCCTCTTTAAACTCAAAGCATGCCATTCCTGTCTACTTTGTCGTAGTGTAAGGAGTGGCGTTTTCAGACTCAATGCAAAGGGTCACCTTGCCACCTGGAAAAAAAAGCACACCATAGAATTTGAAAATGAATTAGAGTTATCTGTAGGATGCTTTAAATGTAAATTTTGCATGACTGGAAATAAAAGGATGCTTTATAGAAGCACCTATTCCTTCCTCACCAAATCAATGAACAGAAGTACCTTAGACTCCAGGAAGAAAGAAGATTAAACTAAAGAGAATGAAAGATTGCAACTCGTGTGTTCCTTTGCATTTATTTATTTTATTTTTTTGCACAGATTTAATTGCTGACATACACAAGAGACTCCAGGCATACTGCAGCTGCCGTTCAAAGTCTTATCACGCCTGCATGCAGGTGACTGCTGCTCCGAAGAGCTATTCACCAACATGCCAGCTCTGGTGAAGACTTTTCTCTAGACTTTTTAAAAGTCTCCTTATCTCTCTTTGAACATGGAGCATCTCAGGTTTCCAAGGTAACATTATATGCTGCTTCTCTAACCACCACAACACTGTTTTTAAATCTTTTCCCTTTTGCAAGTCTAGGTATGTCAATGCTCTCAAGTCTGGAAGACATAACAGAGCTGCAGGCTCCTAGGTTTTGCCCCTGCCATGCTGTGCTACTTTTTGAACCCACTTATATACCCATGAAGAAAAACACCATTCCCCCCTGCCCTTTGTTCTGAATCTCCACTGTTCCTCCAAGACAGCCAAATGTTTTGTGCTTTCTAGACAACACAACCCTCAAGTATTTATTCATGTTTGCAACTTTTCTTCATTTTGATCATATCTCAGCCTCAACTATTATTTATGCACACATACATGGTTAGTGTTTCAGATTTGGGGGATGACATCTCTTAGGAACAAAGGGCTAGCTAAGCTTAACTAAAGCACAACGAACAAAAGCATTACATGAATATGTTTATATAGAACAATAAAGGAAGCATCTCCAGGCCTGGAACTGTGTGCTACCCTGTAATCCTGGCACAAAAATATCTTCCCTCTCGTAATCATATGCTCCCCTAGTTCTTGCCCACAATGCTTGAAGTGCAAACAAATGCCATCACTGGTCTTCTCACACGATGTTCTCTGAAAATTTCCAGCCTCACATGTGAACAAGCACGTCCTGATTTACAGAAAGTGTTAAGAACAATATCCCCCAGCCTGTGTGGCCTCACAGCTGAGCACTGTACTTCTGATCAACTCACTTTTGTTTTGGGTCAGAGGTGTCCTGCCCCAGTGTGAAACAGCTGCTCTTGTTGAATTCCCACAGATGAGAGTTGCTGCCTTGTTTCTGCACAAGTCAGATGTGGTTTCTGTAAAATTGGAAGCGGATACTCACAGAAACAAAGCACTTGTTTTTCTCTGCCTCCTCTATTGCACCCTCTGTCACCTCACTACCAGTTCCAGATGGTGAATCGAGCAAAAATGCCCATAGGAGGTGAAATAGAAAGAAATAAGAATGGAGAGAGCTAGATCACCTCCATAAAACAATTCTGGTATTCCTCAGGCTTTTAACTTTAGTTTTTCCATTTTCAGACCTAGTTCAAGCCAGTTATTTTTTATTTATCATATAAACAAGCAGTTCATTAGACCAAATCTGCCGTTCCCGGCCAGTCAGATACAATACAGCTAACTGCACTTCGAAAA
Source organism: Urocolius indicus (assembly GCA_013401255.1). Classification (NCBI taxonomy): domain Eukaryota; kingdom Metazoa; phylum Chordata; class Aves; order Coliiformes; family Coliidae; genus Urocolius; species Urocolius indicus. Next base: position 206,481 of record WBNH01008974.1, on the reverse strand, counting down.
CCAAGTGTCCTAATCTTGACAAGGCTAAGGATTTCATCTTGCTATTTTTACTTATATTTGCTGAAACCAATACTGTACAAACTGTATGAAATGGCTGTAAAAACCAAGTCTGGCTACCGTGACCTTGCTTGCTCTGTCTCCCACCTGCATCCAAATCAAGTTAAATTGAACTAGTAGCAATTTTCCTGTAAAAGTTGTCAATGCTGTAGACAATGCTTCTGAGTATTTCCAGGCCTAATGGGTAAAAGGTTATTCCACCTGCAATAATTATGGGTTCTACAGTACTTTGAGGAAAATTGCTGTGGACAGAGAGAACACTTCAATGCTGTAATCACGTGACAACTGGTGCAACAACTTTTGGGTGAAAAGGTTCAATAAAATTTGGATAATTTTCTATCAGTCTTGCACACTACTGTGAAGCTAGAGGAAGCTGGAAGGAACTAAACTTCCTAAAATAACCTTCATATTTAATTAATTGTGTTGTAGAACCAAAAGTGAGAAGCGGTCCTTCCCTGTGGCTGTCTGACTGTCCAAGTCTACAGACAAGCTAGTGTGTAGGGGAGAGAGGGGAGGAAGGAGATAATTATTTACATGTAAGATCTTGGGAAAGTTTCAGCAATGTTAATACCTGAGCAGTAAGAGACTTCTGCTCTTAGCATGTTTGTCAGGCTCACGTATTTTGCAGCCAACTCACAATTCACTGGAATGTTCCCACCAGCAACACATCAAAATCTTCAAATTGTTTCAAGCTGAGGATTTAGAGATGAAACAATACTTTGCAGTTGATAAACATGTGGGACATGCAAGTGGCACACAGGGAACCTCGGTGGTCCACTGTGGCTGGAATAGGACTGCACTGAGCTTGTCCCTGGTGTCTATGCACTTTAAGACTTGTCTAGCCATCTAGAAACAGGTAGAAACAGGTACTGTCACTCAGCCAGTGGCTCCTCTTTGGGCCTGGAAAGGGCTATACCATGGACATTTTTCACATGGAATTCATACTGCTCAGGTTCATCTCTGAAAATTTCCTTGTTCCTAGCATCTCCAAAAATGTTCATATTTTCAACGCTGTTCATCTACTTCAAGCCCTCTGAATCTTGCAAAATTCCCCAGAGCTTTCTCATTCTATGAATTTGCTTTTAAAAAACATTTGAAGAAGAACAATAAAAATATCTGCTGAACTATTACCATGTAAATCCCCTTTGGCTCAAACACAGGGTTTTTTTTCAAGCTGAAAAAAGAATAGAGGGAGAGAGGGAAGTGGAGCAAGATTGTTAAGAGACATAAAGCAAACAAACAGGTCTTTGACATCCACTGTATTTCTAAGGATTTTTTCCCCACTTCACCTTGAAACCTCTGGGACTGCAGAAATCAAACATAAATGCTTACTGTTGCTGTAGCCAAATAAGCCCTTTGGAAAGAGTGAAAAAACGGAAGAGGATGGTAAATCTTATCAAAAGGGTGAGAACTTGGAGCCATTCGGCATTCCCCCACATTGTTGGAAGAGGAGAGGGAAACAACTCCAAACAGGGACATTAATGTTCAGGAGAATTTGAGCTCCCAGAGAACATAAAGACAGACCAGGTCGCAGTCCTTCCTTTCCCACCTGTTTTGTTTTGGTTTTTTTTTTTTTCCCGCTGAGAGATTTATTGAACTCCTTTTGTCCGAATTTATTTTTATGTATTTTGACACGTAGCAGAGAGGGAAAGAAAAAGAAGAAATGGCTAGTAAAACAGAATAATAACTTCTCTTTCCAGTTGTTTCCCTTCGATTATTATGCAATGTCATTCACACCATCTGAGGAATGGAATAGAACGAAAAATTTACTGAAGAGCTGTGATCACTGCTTCTGTAGCTGACTGAGGTCCCCAAACTACATAATGTTGTTTATTTTGCATACCCGTCAGTGATCTAATACCAAAAGTCTCACTTTGTTGCTTACACTCAAAAGGAAAGTCTTGTCACTCACGGAACAAGTCTGGCCTCTTGCATATTAAACATGTACCTGAGGTTCATATTGATTTCTGGATCCAGCCCTTGTTTGCTGTGAGATGGAGTGACCCATCACCTTTCCATATCAAGCTAAGACAGTGCTTGGGCTCACAGAGATTAAATGCTTTCTTATTTCTCCTTTGATTTCTCATTTGCTTGCTATAGAGACACCCTTATAGAAAGGAAGATAAAAGCATAGTAGTGCTGCAACTACCATCAAAAAGGACCATTTTTCCTCCCACCTCATCCTGCTTTATAGAAGCATAATTGCACTTATTTGAGTGGAGCTATTCCAGATTCTTCATGTAAGTAACTCGGGTATGCATGTGTGAGAGACAATATATGCGTAGCATCAGCTTTTAGACCTCTCCAACTGCAGTGCTCAACACTGTACAAAATGTCCCACATGTACGTCATGTTTGGTGTCTTCTAGACATAAGCAAACCTTTCACCCCTATCCTCCTCTGGCCCTGCCTCCCTCACCTTTCCACGAAGCACAAGTCCCTTAACTCTTGGGTCTTTGTATTTTAGGGACAATCCTTTCTTAATGAAAGCAGATAATCCCTAGGACTGCTGGATAGCTGGAAGGTTAGTAATTGCATTGGCCTCTCCTTTAGCATCTCCTCTCTTATAGCCGAGAGGGAGGTGTGAACTTCGAATCACAGAGTTGCATGATCACCATGGAAACGAGGGATGAACACCTCTTGTGATGAAGAAAAATGACTGGTGAGAGTTCTGTCCCCTCTCTCCCTTATTGTTTTGCATTAAATATCTGAAACTTTGGAATCAGAAACAAGTCAGGAATGTTAAACAGATGTGATAGCAACAGCTCAGAGCACTTGCAAGTACTTCCAAAAATCTCATACTGTCTAAAAGAGGTATGGGATACTTTTAGTTCACAGGACAGTCCCAGGTTGGGAAAGCAGACGGGGCTGAAGGGCAGCAAAGCTTTTGATATGTTTGAGACAATTTTGTTCCAAATGGAATTTCATGTTTGCCGTATAGTGCAGCATAAGGTGCAAGCAGGTGGTCACAACCCACATATCAGTAAGAGATCTCATGTGGGGGTAGGCAGTGCTGTCATTTCCCTGGAAAATTTTTAAGTAGCAAATACTATTAAGAAATTGTGAAGACACAACAGTTTGTGAGGGTTTTGTGCCCTGGTACTCCATACATTTCCTCACCTTCTCACACTCTACCTCTTCCTCACCAGAATCCAGAGAAACATTCAGTGTGCAGACAGACTGTCTTCATTCCCAACAACCAAAGCTGTGTACTTCCACAGATCAAACATGTAGTACTGTAGCGCTCACGTTTCAAGAAGCTGAACTCCACTGTGCTAGATATTGTAAAGTGACCATAGTAAGATTGAAGCTTGCTTCAAAAAGCTTTAAGATGACAAGACGGTGGGAAAGATAGAAGGCAAGAATATTGGTTTGGGGTTTTTTTTTTTTTACTTTACAAGGTTGTACCTTCTTCAGCCAAGAGACAACCCTATGACTTCCCAAGGTCTCAGATAAAGTCATTGCCTGCAACAGCAATTGAACTCATAAGTCTTGACTTCTATTGCCTTAATTACAAAGCTAGTATCTTTTTGTAATAGAGCTATCACTAACACATCGTTCAACACACAAAACTTGAATGAAGTGCCACATGCTAGCACACTAGAAGGTGCACAGCCTTCAGCATCCACCAAAACCTGCTTGTTACCAGGAACAGCGTAGCTTCAGTAGTGCAGACCCTTACATTTAACAATTAAGCTCAACAAAAAGGAAATTAAATTTCCCACAGAAATACCATTCTTCCACATCATTTGTCTCATCCTTGGCTTTGCAGGTTGTCATGATTTGACACGACAGCCTTTTCTGGTAAGGAGGAAGGGGTTGTAAAGATGAATGCTGTAAGTAGTTGCTCAAAACTCTCCCCAGCTCTGAGCCAGACCCATTTCTGGGGCTGAGCCAATTAGACGACTCCATGATCACTTTTTAAGAAGAAGCTGGAAGAGCAGGCTTCTTCCTGTTATTTCCTTCTTCTACCCCTTCTTCTTCTGGCTGATGGTGGTGCAAGGAATAGGGATGGTGAGAGAAACTACCATGAGGACTCCAAGGTCAGTGATGAAAGAGATGAGGAGGTGTACCAGAGCAGAGACTCCCTTGCATTCTATGGAGAAGACTGGTGAAGCTGAGGCTGATTTTCATTTTGGTAATGACCTCGTATCAGGGACAGAGACTCATTTTGCTAAAGCTGACCCTGGACCAGGGGCAGCGATTCACTTCATTAAAGGCCTGAGTCAGGTACAGTGACTATGGCCAGAGGAGGCTGTGTCCCGTGGGAGGAACTCCGTGTTGGAGCAGGGGAAGACTGCCAGGAGCCATCCTCATCTGAGAAGACAGAAGGGGCAGAGATCATCTGTGAGAGACTGACCACATTCCCCATTCCTCGACCCCTGAGCTGTTGTGGGAGGAGGAGGTAGAGATATTGGGAGCAGTGAGCTGGGCCTGGGAAGAAAGGAGGGATGGGGGAGGGAGATCTTAAAGTGCTGGATGTAATTTTCTCATCATCCTACTCCCTTTTGCTTTTATTCTGTTCTGTTTCTTGTAGAATAAACTTTCCTACTTTCCTCTCTAAGTCGAGTACTGGAGTCTGTTTTGCCTGGAACCGTAATTGGCAGTGAGCCCTCCCAACCCTTGTCTCAATCCACAACAACCTTGCTTATCTTTTTACTTCCATTTTGCTGAGGCCTCCACCATCCTAATGAGGGTGGGGGTGAATAGGGGGCACAGGGTGAGAGATTGTCATGGTGCTGCTGTGCTAGCTGGGCCAAACCACAACATAGGTACAAATACATATTCTGAATCCTATCTGCAAGAAAGGCTCCTACAACTCACTTTCCCCGAGTTTCCTGTATCCAGACTTTCATCTAACTTACCCAGACACTAGGCCTCAGAGAATTTGCCTCGTGCTTTCTCATCAAGATCTGTAGGTCTCCCAGCACATTCAAAAGTCTTCCATTTCCTCTGTGTTGTTTCCGCATATCCCCACTGTGGGTCTCAACTACATCAAGTCATGATACCTGAACAGTGCCTACAATATTAATTTTGTAGGTTGCTTCAGATTAATGCATACTATTGTAAACTAAGAAATAAATACCCCTAAGTTAAAATTGGGTCTTATAAAATGCTACACAAGCATTTCAAAATCCATCACAGAACACACGTTATGGTACACAACCACGTAAGTGGTCAATGTATATGAACACAAAGCTCATAGAGCCATAGGCACCAACCTGTTCTGTATCAATACACTACCTGAAGACACAAACAATTCCCAAGATGAAAGGATGTCTTAGGTGGAGAAAAGGCTACATGTAAGATATTTCATTTTTACATTTCAGTGCTTCCAGAAGAATGGGAATATCTGTTTTCAGCATGCAATGCGGTTGCTAATTATTGTTGCTTATTTTTTACCTCTCAAAAGTCCAATGCATCTGCAGGAAAGTTTGTTTCTTTGAAAACCTATACCTCTGCATTTGTACTGAAGCATAAGCTCTAACAGTTTTTAACACTACACAGCTTAGATGCTCAGCTCAGAAATTCAGCTTCTGTACACTCACAAAGCTAGGTAATTACAATATACTACACAGATGATTCAGACATGCAGAACTGACACAACTATATAAAGGAACTCATACATTTAAGTGATTATGGCAAAAACTTTACTCCACAAACGCATGCATGTTGCATAAGACAACTTCATTTGGCTAACCACTTACAGCAAACTCAACAGGCAGTGAATTTCCTGCCAAGAATCTTCATATGAAAAGTGACTTTAAAAGAATGTAGGAAATTTTTTCATTCATTAAAAAACATATTCGAGAAATGCAACATCTCTCACTAAGAACACAGGTCACATGGTGACCTGGGACTCCAATCATTTCTAGCAGGTGCAATAAGAAACAGAGAACTGATGGAAAACATGTCATTAGTTAAAGATTATTCAAAACCCAGAAATGTCTTTATGGATGTTAGCAAGCAAGTAACTCTGAATGACAACTAACTCTGAGGAAATCTTAAACTTGTCAAATCAATTCTCCTCCTCTGGTGGTTCACATAACTCCAAAATGGAACACACAACAATGACAGATGTGGATAGGTCATCATGCAACCAGTCATCTCTCTCTAAAAGACAGATCTCTGCAAGCCTTCCCAGCCTCCTGAAATGAAGTAATAACAACAACATCATATTTAGGAGCATATTGAAGGTCTACTGAAAGCTATCAGGGTTTCTCTCAGCTGGAATAGGCTTAAAACTTGGCCACTGATTAACTTTCAAGCTGTCAAGATGCTGCAACAGACAAATATTTTCTCTGGCATATGTCTGGATCACCAGCATGAGAAACAGCTTTTGTCATATCAGTGCTTAAACTGATTTAAATGTAATAACATGGTATAGTGGTAGAAGGAGGAGCATAATAATCGACAGAATACCTCCTGAAAGAGCAGCAAGGACTTTGTCCTACCTCATGCTGTCATATTCTCAAAGATGAAAGAAGAAAACAATTAACAAGACAAAGACAATTTCATCCCAATATTATGAACTGTTTGCTGCTGTCAACTTTATAATGCAGCTCATTCTCCTTCTGGGAGCTGCCTGTGCTGCTCTTAAGGCACACAGCCAGGGTTGTGCCAGGGCCCAAAAGAGTTTCTACAAGAAAGTAATAGACATGTTGTACCTTTGTTTAGGAAAACTGTGTAAGCTCAAATTTTACTCAAGGCAAACTCTTATCAGCTTGCAGGAAACAAGACAATTATTCGTGCTATCAGCAGCCTCCTGTTTCACTGATGCACAAGTATCAGTGGTGCTAGTGTTCAGAAATGAGTGACAGAGGATCTATTCCAGTGTAGCCCAGACCGTAAGGTCAGAGCAAAATCCCCTCTTCCTAGATTTTCTATCTAGGAGCATTCCCTCTGCTCCAGCTTCTCCACTCTGGAGACCTTAAGCTTTTTCCCTGTAGTTACTCATCCAGCAACACCAGAAGAATGGAAAGCACTGAGGTGCAGGGATCTAGTTACTTCAGAAATCACTGATCCACATGATTTGGTTTGCCCTGTGATAACTTACTCTGTCTACTTCTGCCATACAAGAACAATTAGGTTCACTAGAAATGCCTAGATGTTATTGTTTCTTTGTTTTACCTTAAGGCAAAATACCCATTTTCTGTAGAAAGAGTCAGCAGTAATATTGTAATATGCACTTACACTAGCAATCAGCACACCGTTCTAACAAGAATTTCTAGTAACCTGAGAAATGGAGGAGTGCCAAAGAACTACACTTATGCCAGTATCCTCAACTACCCATCAGAGAGCTTAGGCACAGAGTGATAAGTGGCTTGGCAAATTGAGACAGCAAATGAAGAAGCTGATGCACAATCCAGGTCTCCTAGTGTTACTGTCCTTTGTACTCTAACTACTATACAGTGCTGGAACACAGTCTGGAAAATAAACAGCAAAGCCCATTAAGGACCCACTAAAAAGAAAAGGTCGGGATGGCTCCAAGTCCAAAAGCATCTGCCCTGCTCAGCATACTTGGAGTTTGGTTGCTCTTTTGGCTTGTATCATTTTTCTTCAGATAGATAAGACATACTTCCCTAATGCACACTATCCCCTTGTTCCACATGTAGCAGAGAAAACTGAGGTGGATTATTCTTTCTTTGGTGGCCCTTTTCTCTTTGACTGTTTTTGCCTGTAAGTTATTTTAATATGCGCTAAGCAGCCGCTGTCTTTGCAATTCATTTCCCTGCTTGCTCCCAGCAATGCCCTGTTGTTTATAGACACTTTGATGCACTAGTGTCTACAATCAGCTTGCCAGCAGCACCCACACAAGCAGAAACACTTCCAGACCTCAAAAGGCTGATCTAGAAATGTTTTTTTTATTTCTTAAAATTGACATTTTAACAGAGCACTAGAAGCAGGAGTCCTGCTTGGAGTGCCTTATTTCCATCTTCCCATAGCTTGTATATTTAAAGAGACACGGGAACATTTAAAACATCCTCTTACTGACTAATCTCAATACTTAACGTTTTCTGATTGTCATTTGCTTGCTCAGGTTGAGATGCTTCCATTTATTCAGTCCTTCTCACTGGACTTAATTAAGCTATGGAAGTTATAAATAACCAGACTACAGGACCAGCCTCATTAAAAATTGAAGTCCATTAAAAAAATAAGGACTACTCATATTATTACATGAATATCCACTATATATTTTTCTGTTTTAATGAGAAATTATGCAGATTAAGGTACTCAAGAGTTGTCTTTCTCCACAGCTTTGATTTTAATTTTAAAAGTACAAAAGTAAAAAAATAGTTTTGAAGCCAAGGAATTTCAGCGCTACCACCAAAACTGCTTTTGATTCTCTTGGGGAAAGAAGACCGCTTCAGAACTATTTTTCCCCTGATCTCTTCATCGCAAAAAATAATTATCTTTCCTTGGATTTAAACATTACTTTGTACTATTTTCAACCTACACAGTTCTCAGTTGTGCTACTGCATGAAGTCTCCTAACAGGAGAGAAAATAGCTTGCTACAGGGAAACAAATTAATCTACTTTCACTATTCTAGTTGAGTACCTTAATGAACACTACACTGACAACACAAGTTTACAGACAACATCCGATTTCAGTTCCCATAGTGATTTTAGGGCAGTAAGTACCATAATCTGGGATTTATATTTTGAATTTCCATTGGTTTGACAAACTGTTAATTAAAAAAAAAAAAATCAACTGTCCGCTAATCAGTATTCATAATACTAACTATTTTTTTTCCTAATTTTCCCTCTGAATTTTGACATCAGGCCTGAGGCTATAAATGTGTACCAGTTCTAGGTATTTTTCTGCAACCGGAACAGCAGAAAACTGTTTCCTCTTTTGCATATTTAAAATAAAGCAGAAGTTCTCACGAAGACATTTCAATGGCTGGGATCTTTCAGGGCAGAAAGATGAGCACGAGGCTCATCATAAATTCATGGGCTGGCAACATGAACGCCAACAGAAAGCACGCTGCTTGACAGACACTGTTTCCCAGGAAAATGGAGAACTATGTTTGGCAGCATCAGAGATGCTTCTGAGAAATCCCTTAGGGTAGAAAACTACCTCTAAGGAGGTGGTGCAAATATAGGAATCTGGACACTACTTTTTTCTTGGTAAATTGTTTTTCAACCCTCTAGGTCTGAGCCTATGCAGAAGCAGCAGTTGTTATACCACCAGAGAACAGCAGGGCCAGATTTCACCAGAAGCACAGAACAATTCAGCGAGGAAGAAAATGATCCTCCTCTCTTCCATCTTCCTCTGGGCTTCCTTACAACTTCTCTCAACCACTTAGAAAAACCAGGCTCCCAGGGACAGAAATACCAATATAATCTTCAGTCCCTTAAATGTAAAGACTATCTACCCAAGTGTCAGGGGAGGAAAGAGCATTCCAGCCTTTTCAAGAGTTGGTGATAATTCCCGCTCCCAGGCCATTTCTAATGATGCCTCATTTTCTTCCAATGCCACATAACTTCTCTATTATCTATGAGCATTACAGCTGTTGATTTCTTGTTTTCTCTGATGGGACTGTGCAGAGACTTTTTAAATCCAGTGTCTGACAAGAGTTTCAGGGGGGAATGCCAGAAAAATGACCATAGATTATTCTTAAATTGCAGCTGGAAAGTCCTACCCAGTGGTTTTCTAACTGCCATCAGAAAAGTATTAATGGTAATAGAAGAGATATCTACAATTGGTCCTCTCAGACAAGCTATGTGTAACATATTCCCTATAATAAGGAGCTCTGCTTTGAACCAAGGCATCAACCTTAATAAGCTATGCTGCTCCTACTGATGCTGCTAAGAGGTTGTTCGGACAGTTCGTTAAACACCATTTTTTCTGGGGTTTGAAATCTAGCCATACTAAACATAGCTGCTGTGAAAATGGCAGGCTCAGTGCTGTGTCGAGGGAGGAATCATTGGAGAGAAGATTTCGTTTCATTAAAATGGGGGGTTTGTTTTATCAGGCTTTCCTTTTTTTTTCATTTTAATAGTGCATATCCTAGCTGGATAAGGCAGCCCTCCCATCCACAATACTGCTTACCTCACAACGCTATTGAAATGCAGTCGCTTCCACAGCAGCAACCAGTTAGCAGGGAAAGCACTGAACAGTTTGTCTGGCGAGAGAGAAAAAGGAAGCTACGGGCGATGTAACAGAGCCTACTGCTCTTTCCACGTGGATTGCAACAGTATGATTACTTTTACGCCCATGCTGTGTAGATGGGCCCTGTTAGACTTTTAGGCCTTTTCAGAACAAACAGGCTCAACCTGTACCATAGGAGCCTGACAGCAGGCTGCTGAAATGGGGTGATGCTATCTGTGCTAGATGGGACTAAAGCAGGCGCCCTGCAGAGAGCATTTCAGTCTCCCTGAAAATGGGCCATGAATGATCTGCCAACCACACACTCTGGGTTGAAATTCCAGTGGAGTGAAAAAGCCCTTGGACTGACACACTGGACACAAAACTGGCAGGAAGAGGGTGATGACAGATATAGAAAAAGTAGGAGAAGAGCAGGCTGCTCTGACTGAGGCTTATACACCTCATCCTGACAGCGACCCTCAGGAAAAAGTGCAGACCAGTATGTCATTCTCTCCAGGTCACATTAACCCTTCTGAAAGAAAGAGGGAGCTGAATGATTCAGTAATTCTCACAATCTGTTTCTAAAGAGAAGCAGATGCCGTTTTCGGTCTCTCCTTCCCCATCCCGTTGCCTTTTAAAAACAAAGAGCCCTGCAAAATCATTCTCTCCATGCAGAACAAACAGTTCATTAGTGTTTGCCTTTATGAGAGTGGGCGAGTAGATTTTGTACCTTGTCTGATCAACGATCATGCCAATTTTTCAAGGCTGCCTTGCTGAAGCAGGTGCAATAACATTTTATTATACAACATAGAATCCAAAGGGATACTTAGCATACACTGAACCAGCACCAGCACAGATCCCCTGGCTACTTGCACTGAAGGCTGTGATGGCTCTGCAACAGCCCCTGCAGCCTCTTCAGACAAGAAATAGATGAGGCCTGATCTAGTGGTGAGGGAGAGCATAATCAAAGACATAAATATATTATGTTCAGCTTGGATCCTGATCAATTCAGTTTCCTTTGATTTAGCTTCTGCACCCATAAAGAGAGAATGGAAACACCAGCAACAAGTCCTGAACATACAGCTTTTCAGAGGGGAACACTAGAGAATCGGATGGGACTGCCTTAGTACAAGCTTTAAATAATCAACATATTGTGACTGCACAGGCAGGCTCTAAAATGGCTCCAGAGGGAAACAGATGGGAAGACTAAAGAAGAAGAAAGAAATAGAGATATGAGAAGGAGCGGAAGAGAGGAAGGTAAAGTAATGGGAAAATGAAAGCAAAAGTTTTGCAACATTGACTAAACCAGCTCTTTGGCAGGGGTTCTATGAACCCCGATGCACTGCTCAGCCTGGCCATTTCCAAAGATGGATTAGCAAATTAATGTAAGCAGAGCATAAAGTTGCTGACTGTGGTGGCGTTGAGTCACCTTGGGCCTCATCAGCATTGCTAAACATTGCCCGTAACCTTTCCATTATCACTGAGGGTCTGCACAGCACCAGGACCCAACTGCTCCAATAATTTCAATTACTTTCCCTGACAAATTTTATGTTTCATGTATTTTACTGGCCTGATAATTATGATTTCTCTCATTTCTCGCTATCGAGCTTAATGGGTTCCAGCACGAGTGTACGGTTTCAGAAATGAAGTTCCACTTGAATTCACAAGTTATTATCTACTTTCGCTAATGGAATTGGAAAAAAGAGAAAGAGTGGGAAAGAGATAAAGGATGAGTAGAGAGGGGAGAGCAGAGAGGAAGAGACAGAGGCATGCACATTGAAAAAAAAAAGATTGAAAGAAAATATATTGACAAAAGGGAAAAAAAGGAGAGAAGGAACAGAAACTGAGTTAAGACAAAGATGAAGCACAAGAGGGACGAAAAACAAAAAGGATGTATGGGAGAATGAGATAAAGACCAAGACAGAGAGAGACAGACACAGAAAAATTGGTATACAAACAAATGAGGAAGAGCTGTGTAAGGCTCAGCACAAATGAGAGTGGAAAAACCAGCAACATTAAGAGCATTAAAAATGCTTTCTTCTTCATGACTTTAGAGTTGATAGGTTATCTCAAACCTTAGGCAAGCAGTAGAGATCCCAGCTCTGCACCTTCTTCTACTGACTGCAGAGGAAATGATTAATATCCCCAAAATAATCTCGCTGGCAATGGTAGATCTCCCAATTAGACCTAGCTGGGAATTAATCTTTTAAAGTGTGTTAAAGATCCTGAAAAGAAAATGAGTGCAAAATGTGCTCTTTTATCTACCATGGATCTGTCCTTCAAAAAGATTTAATCAAATTTGTTGTCTCTGCTGACCACAGTTGTCACTGCTCCTTCTTTTGATCAGCCCTGTATTGTCACAAGAGGTATACAGAATGAGCTGGAGCAATCATTATTTGCAACATCATCATCACAGTTGTTTAAATAAACTGGAATAAAAATCTAAAGCAGCAATTAAGTACTGAATCCAGGCATGGCTGTCCAGCAGTAACTGATGTCTTCTTTTCCATTTATACCTCTGAAAAAAATCTGCCTATAATTCAAATAAAAAGCCCACATTCCTTCCTTCCCTATCTGTACACAGGCACCCAGCATGAAAATGTTGCCCGAGTGTCAGAAAAGAAATAATATATAGCAGTGACATAACATAGATGAGGGCAGGATTTGTCTTTCCAGCTTCTCACTGTTGCCTGAAGTGAGTGAGTATATCTATCAGTAAAACTTTTGAAGCTGAAAACCAGAAAAAGATTTTTCTGTAAGTTGCAGGAAGTTGCTAAAAGAAAATAAGCATCCCTTAATGTTTCTATTTTGACAGCCAAGTGTTTTAAAGAATTAATGACCCACTTTACCAGAGATGTTTATGGAGACAACGTTCAACTCTCCTGCCCAAGCCCAATGGCACAGGGACACAAATAACCTGGTTTGGGATACAGTGCTTATTCAGGATGCAGACCATCTGCAACAGGGTTAATATCACTGGAGCACTGAGATGAAGAACATACATCCAGAATGCCATCATACACTGTCATTGTCATGGTTCATTGGTGGAAAGGTGTTGCTCTGAAAATCACTTACAAGCAAACCTTGAATGTCATCTTATACAAGGCCTTGAGTAGGGCAAAAAAGTGAATACAATAAGCAGAGCTATAACAGGTAATAGAGGTCTTAATCTAAAATATTTTTTTCTATATCTTCAGGCACATGTGAGAATAATTGAAAACAGAAAACTGAGACGTAAAAATTTCTTCCCAAGTAAACATTCTAAAAATCCACTTTAGGTGAGTTTTCATTTTTCCTCAAGATTTAATTCACTCAACAAAGTTCTCATGTTCAAAAGTCACTCTAAACAAGGACAACCATCAGAACTGTGTTAAAAAACATCAAAAAGGGAATTCCCTATTATCCTTCAAAATCAAGTGGAAAGAAAAACAATAATTTTCCAATGGAAGAAATTTTAAAGAAAGCTTTTCTGACCACTCTGAATGTTGCTATGAATTAATTATTTCCATACTGTTGACAATACTTGAGCTGTTTTCAAGTAAACCTGAAATGCATCTTCACAGCTTCCCTCCTAAAAGCCTCTGAAAGAAACAAAGAATGAAATTTAAAGCTTTGTAAGATCCTCCAGACTAATACTATTAAAAAAGGAAAGGAAAATAAAAGCACAAAGGATAAGATCTCTGCTGAGGAAACATTATTTTTTTATACTTTTTTTTTCATACATTTCTGGCATTTTTCCCTCATTTTTCCTTGCAAACAAGGTTTTAATCAGTGTTGTACACCTAAAAAGCAAAGTGTTCCCTGTATCTAAAGTGAAGCAGTGGCCATTTCATATGCATGACTCATTGCTGTGTCAAGCAGGGGTTCTGTTCCTTGGAACCTCTTTAGTAGAGACTAGTGATACGACAAGTAGGCGTGTATCAGGCCCCCAGATGTACTACCAAAAGCATATATTACTAGGGCGATATTTCTGCTTTCAACATTTCTCCCCGCAAGCAGTACAATCATTCCTGCCACCAGCAACCCACAACTGGGCCTTTGTCGAGGTGTCATCTGGGACAGAGTTAATTTTTTTCCTAGTAGCTGGTACAGTGTCATATTTTGAATTTAGTGTGAGAATAGTGTTGGATAAGACACTAATGTTTTGGTTCTTGCTAATTAATGCTTACCTGGAGTTAAGGATTTTTCAGTTTTCCAGGCTCTGCCAGCAAGCAGGCACAAAAGAAACTGGAAAGGAGCATGGCAAGGACAGCTTACCCAAACTAGGAAAAGGAATATTCTATACCATGGAATGTCATGACCAGTATAAGATATTCCCAAGAAGCTTTAGAACTATAACTTTCATTCTGATTTTGAACTTTTCAATGGACCATCTTCTTACACAGACGTTTCAGGTCCATCCACAACCCTGCTGTAGCCCAGCAACAAAAAAAGCCAGTGATGCAATATTTTTCTCATTGCTTCTCTTGGCTCTTTAAAGAATGGTTCCAAGAATGCTGGTAATCTTTCAGGATTTTTCTCTCCCATTCTAGACACTGGTGTTGAATGGGCTTACGAACAGTCAAGCAAGGAGTCTTCACTGTCCATCTTTTCTTTGTCCTGACCTATGCCCTGTCCTTCTCTGGCAATTAAGCAACAAACAGAAAGGAAGGATTCTGGGTAAATAAAACTCCAAACGCAGAAGAAGATTAAGAGATTACACAAGAGTTTATAATGTAGGAAACACAATATAGTCACCATACATGCAAGGAGTAAAGCACACTGTTTATTGTTCCATAATGCAAAGATATGCAACTCTAAAGTTATGTAGCAACGCAGGCTCAGCCAGAAGGACTCTGAAAATGCCCAAGAATAGGCTTATTTGGTGACGGTTACTTAAAGGCTAAATACATAGGACCAAAGTAACTATCTAGTGATAGTGTCTCAGGAGAGTCAATGATTTAGTCAAGTCCACACCAAATACTTTGTTGCAACATACACAAAATCCAAGGAACCCAAGTCATCCCCAGTGAACAGAGTAATTAGCTCCAATTGTCTCTGCGGCATAGAGAAAACCGAAGGTCATTGGTCTGTGTCATTGTTGTCCCAGGAAGGGAAAGAGATCCCCATAAAGTCAGGCTTGCAGCATCTGTGGGGAAGATGAGTAAGATGAGGGCAACCCTGGCTCAAATCACTGCTGCACATCCTTTCTCATTGCTGGCATTGGCTGTGCTCTGCAAAATAGGCAGTTGGGTCTGTGTCTGTTTGGATGCCCCTGGCAATCTGTTGTGCTTGGCAATTCTGTTTAGCTTACGCCTCTGGCTAGTGTCAATAAACACATTCTGCCTGGATAAGTAGAAAGAGGGATGGAACCACTTCCCAAAGCTCAAAACAAACTCTAAAACTTCTCTGAGATTCACAGAACTGCATGATTTGAATATCCCTGAGCTTGATTAATCATCGCTGTTTATCTCTCTCCACCACTAGCCAACATAGTTGTTAATTTAGGTTTCTAGCCCAAGAGATTTATCTAAGCAGGTGAACTTCTATAGATGTCTACATAAGAGGAAAAAACTTTAAAATATTTATGGAGGTTGTCAGCAGCACCTGAAGAATCACTGTAATCAAAACATATGCCTTATTCCTCCTATTCTTGTCCTTGTACCTCTATGTGCACTCCTGTGAAAATGAAAGTTTCTCGCATTACACTAGAAGTGAGTGAATTTGAATTCTGCTGCCTCTTCTGCCACAAGTTTTGTAAGTGATTGGAACACTGCCTCAGTTCCTGCTTGTGGAAGAGAATGATCTTTTTAGTAAAGATCAACTGCAAAAAAAAAAAAGAAGTTGTAATGTGTTTGAGCCTTAAACTTCCCCATATATATACTGGAAAAAACAATTTCTAACCTTACTGTAAGGCTCTTTGTTAAGACTTGCCTAAATAACACAAACATACCTTTGTAGTTCCTCTCTTTTTCCACCCTACAGGATTCCTCTTTGCTGCAACTGCTTAAGGTGCAAGTATTGAAAAGAACATAGCTGTCTATTTCCCATCAACTTCAATGAGGATTTATTATGCATTTCTTCAAGGGCTGTATAACTAACTTCAGGCCACAGAGCCTATGTACTTGGCCCTTTGGATGCATTTGTGAAAGACTTTATTCTCAGTATTCTCAGAACATCTTATTAGCAGAGTATAAATACGTTTGCAGAAACCTTCTTCATTTGTCCAGTCACTTCTAATAAAGTGATACTTAAGGAAAGTAAAGCAAAGAAAAGTAATTTTAGAAGACAGGAAGCAGCTTCATCCCTGTAGCCTTAAGCTTGCACTGAACCTGAAAGATTAAGACATCAATTAGTGTTGAGCTCCTAGGATAAATGCCTTCTCAGAGGACAGTTGGACATTTCGCAGTCCAGCTTCACAAACACTGTGAAGCTTCACTGTATCACTGTGGTCTTTAGTGACCAAAGTCCAGCATCCAGAAGACCAAGGTAAAAGCACAACCTCCTGTGTTTTTACAATCATCACTAGCTCAAAAACTCTAAGTAGGAGAGGACAGGGTTGTATGTCTATATTTGTTTGTAAGAGGAGAGATGCCTACCATCAAGGATGGATACATGTACCTGGTGACAGAACAGAGTTAGTCAAGAAAACTTGGGCTGTTTCAAAGTGACTATTTTTATTTCAAGAATCTGGAAGGCAACAGTCAGAAAGAACTACGGTTCTTTCTGAACTACTGTAAGAGAGATGTTGTGTAAAGCATAAAGGTCAACATTACAGCCTCAAATGTAAGTAATTTAAAGGCTTGTGCTTATTCCACTTCATCTTCCATTTTGAGAATTCCAGGGGATTCTTGATAAAGCTACTTCATTGGCACCATAGAACTGTTGCTTGGAGAAACAGAGAGAAACATTGTTTGTTTCAGTATTTTTCAGTGTCCTTCAGTACACATCAGCTACCTGGGGGACAACATTTAATTATGGAGCTTGACTCTTCTCAGGCTTCTTGCCTGACCTTGTCAAAAAGTAATTGATGCTATGTGACCTGCAGATTCAGAAAGGGTATCTTATTTTTTCTGTCCCCACTTCTCCAACTGGCCTTGGCAGAAGGAAGTATAAATGAAAGGGTAAGAACACTAGTGCAGGAACAACACAGAGTTGTTCCTCTCAACTATGCTAAAATGTGAGAACAAGCTGTGCTGAAGGTGCTCTCATGCCCTACTTCTTCTGACCACTAAACATTACTCCAGAACTCTATGTTTTCTAGATGAATTTGGAAGGACACAGTTTCAGCCAAAAAGATACCTGAAGGGAAAACAGCTAATCAATCCAAAGATGTCAAATTTCACAAGCAGCGTCAGGGGCAGATTAATAATAAATGTTCATGTGTGTACACCAGTGAACACATGTGAGTGGGTGTGAGACAGGATAACACATTCCAACCAGCAGAAGAGGAGGAGAATGGGTATCATTCTTTACTTCCTTTTCCTTCATTCTGCTTATGTGAGGAACAAGTGATCTTTCTAATCTGTTGCATCTAGCCCCAAAGCTGATGAATCTCTTGTTCATCATGTTGGCATAGGCACTGCAACCTGCTGCCACATATGAGAGCTTCAAAGCAGATATGGTGGGAGCAATGGATACCTTGTCCACTGACAAGAGGACAGTCACTCACCACTGACCAGCTGCAGAAGTAACGAGAAAGAAAAAGTAGGAAAACCAAAGCTCTTGGCAAGTATTTCTGAAGACATTCTCATCTTTCCACTAAACCAACGTCTTTACAAGGCACCTGGCAAACAAAACTTTGTCTCATCAGCTCAGACTTATCCCCTAGAGCTGACATATAAAGAGGTGCTGTGCTTCCGTTCAGAGTCTACGATCATGAATTGAAAAACACACTTGAATCCACTTGGGAATGAAAGACAGGTGTCACATGTCCTGGATACTCTTGTGAAAAAGAAAGAAAGGAGAGAAGAAAGAAAATATATATAGAGAAAAAGACTACCAGCCCCTCAAGAATTGTGGTTGTTGGATCCTGAAACTTGCTTTTTCTAGTCTTCATCATTTCCTCTCCCTGCCTGCATATAAAATAAGAACAAGAGAGGAATCTTTTACCATCAAAGTCTTGATCTGATGACACTTTTCACCACTTGATGGTTGAAAGTGCATTTGAGTTTCAGGTTTTCTTTCATCGTGTTTGCAAACAGAATGACGTTTCTGTCATTTCAGCCATTTGCCCTCATCAGCAAGATGGTGATGACAGCCGTTTCCCAAAACTATGGGGCTAAGAGAAGGGAGGGGAATGACAAATTCTTGAAGATGGCAGTGTATGTAAAAGTTCAATCAACACAGAAACAAGGCATTACTGTGTTCAAGAGTGATGCTAATCTCTCCTAAAGCATCCAGAAACAGAGAACAGGAAGTTTCAAGCCACTATAAGATCTTTCCTGTATCATGGAACCAGCTGTTGTAAGATTACTTATGCTTTGCTACATAGATGTAATACACAACGATTATGTCACCCCATAATGGACTCACAGAGAGATATTATTAAGTTATTAATTTACTACTATCACTACAGATAGCTGATAAAGACATCCGTTAATTCAAGTTTCATAAGTCTGCTTTAGGTAGCTGAAGGACAAGTGTGTAATTCCAGCTCCCATTTTTTGTCTGTATGAATGGGATTCATCATACATGCTTAGAGGCAGAGAACAGTTCTGAGCAGTTTTTTTCTGGGGAATGGGAGGTGGGGGTGGGCAGTGACTCCAAGCTCTCACCATGCAGAAAAAGGACAATGATGCATTAGAGCATGACCTTAGGTGAAGCACTTAACCTCTTTGTGCCTCATTTCCCCCCCATCTGTGGAAACAGAAAATGGCATTTACCTAACTAGCAGGAGTACTGAGCAGCTTAATTCGTTACTGCTTCACAGTGACTTTGAGAATCTTAGATAAAAGGTGCTAAGAATCAGCAAGGAAAGGAATGACACGCAGGGAGGTTGTACACAGGCTGGTGCAAGAAACTAACTGTGAATTCAGATAAGCACTATTTATGTGGGTATTTATAATAAAAGGTATTTTTGTTGGTAGTGGTTTCGATTGGGGCGAGGGGGTAGAAGGAATACTTTAATGTGCTGTACTGCCACTCTCAGAAAATTCTCTATTAATCCACAAGGGAACAACAATTGTTTTCAACATTTTATTCCAAATATATGTCCAAATGCTGATACTGTCTCCAGGCCAGAAATCAAACCTTAAGCTTGGCCCTTCTGTCAAGACTCTAAGTCTCAGAGACAGTTTACAAGTTGAGAATGTGCAGTTTACACAACGGCCCATTAGGTTACACAAAGCTCAGAGAAGTCAACAAAATCAGTGGAAGAATTTCTGTCTGGCTTATCATTCCATGATTCAAGGAACTGATGTAAAATCTATACATTCTCCAGAGACATCACAATGACATAGCTAATCAGCTCTAATTTCTTAGACTGCACCCAAATCAATGACACAGAAGTGAAAAACCATCATACTTATATTACCAATATCTAATGCCATCTGGTTTCTCAGCTTTTGCTTTCATTCTTAATGTCCTGCCCAGCACTAGCTGTAGGAAAGCTGGCTTATATCTTCCTGCAGTATCAGTTGCTCATTTGCCACTTACATGCCTTACATGCCTTAGAAGTATGTATTAGGATCACTTAATTTAAGTATGATGTTAACTAGAGGCAATTTAAGTATGATGTTAACTAGAGGCAAGAACTGTGGGAACTTACTTCACTTGAGCACATCACAGGCCTGATACCCATCCTTTACTGCTAAAACATTGATCTAACTCCAAAAGGGCATATACTTGTTCTCTACTTAACATCAGTCAGAAGAGAAAGTAGATGCCCTGGATTTTTAACTGCTCCTCTCACACACACATACTATCTCTTTTTGCTTGTGGAAAATACCCTCAGCACTTGGGTGACAGAATTCTGCTTGAATGGCCAGTGAACCAGCAGCTCATTACATTGCCCAAAATTCTAGCAGTAGTGTTTTTTAAATCCAGAGATAGGCAGAGCAGTGTTAAAAAACATGCTCTCAACCATTATTTATCTATCTAATAGGAATGAGAGATCTCATAAGGCATGCCAGTAAAAGATTCTGCAAACCAGAACACTGTTTGATGTGTCAGAAACAGCTGAGGGATATGACCTTGCTTTGGATTTTATACCACAGATGTTTAGGTAAATATTTTTTGCTGTATTAATAATTATACTAATTGTTTTTAAAGTAAATTAAATGCACCAGAGAGGCAAGAAGGAATTGCATTTGAAACGTTTCATCCTCTTGCTATTTCTACTTTAATGAAGTGTCCTAAAGGCAGTCATCATGCCAATCTCTGCACAAGTCTTAAGAGCAATGATTTTTTTTTTCTTCTAAATGACTACTTTCTAAATCACTAGGCTTCTTTTCTTTTAAAACCACATGATCTCAAAGCTTGGTTCCTTGAATCCCAAATTTTTCAATGGTCTGGACTTCTCGTTCTGGTACATGTGCTTCTTTTCTCTATCTTTCTTGCTATGGCTGGAATCTCACAGAAGGACAAATGGAAAATTTATTTAGCTGTTTATTTAGCTTTGTCAATATAACTATTCCTAATAACTATTTATTTAGTTACTTAGTTTCCTGTCTTTTTTATTTGATAAGAGAACAAGGGAGATGCACTTGTGAAAAGTTAAAGATGTTTGCTTACCAGATACAGACTATGTCTGAAAATGTTTGCACTTCTGTGTGCCTTGAAGGGCCTGTGTAGTGAAAGCAGCCTCCCTAATTTGCATGTGAAGAGCACATGAAGCTAAGCAACGTCTCTGGCTGTGCATTGCAAAGTGCTCTCCTCTCCATCTCTTCATGGGATTATGAAGTACTCTCATAAACTGTCAGACTGACACCTGCAGCGAGCAGCACTTGGGAGTGTCCAAGCAGCAAGTGAGAGCACTTTACCATTCCAGAAAGACAGGGAAGAAAGCAGGGGAGCCCTTAAAAAGTAACGAAATTCATACTGAGACAGAGAGGTGCAATTAAGAGTGACTGTCTCTGAAGGAGATTTTTTTTCCTCCATTTTAATTTCTGAAGCACTGAGGAAGTATAAAGAGCACCTATATTTGCATATCTGAAGCACAAAGGTACTGTTTCTTTTTCAAGCAAAGATGTGCCAGGGACTCCGGTGTGCCATCTTGCTGCTTCTGCCATATTATGATCTGTAGCATTATATTTTCAAATAGATTTCAATATTCAACAGTAGGAGCTTTCATTATAACCTTTACCATCCTAATGATAAGGCAGAACTTCTCCCCCCCAGCCTTTTCTCTTTGCATGAAGAAGCATTACTAAGTTCTAGCTGCTTTCTGGATACTCAGAAAGACACAAACCCTGCCACATTTAAACAGGGAACATTTAAAGACTAAAATGCAAGCAGAGGTTATCAACAGGAGAATACACACAGGCTATTTTTATACAAACCAGTATATATCTCAGAAACATACAGTGATAAGGGGTATAAAGTTCAATACTTTTATATAACATTGTACAAGCACAAATTAATCATAGCATCATCAAATCATTTAGGGTGGAAAACATCCTTAAGATCATCAAGTCCAACCGGTCACTTAGCACTGACATATTCACACTAAACCATATCTCTCAGCACCACATCCACGTCTTTTAAATCCTCCAGAGCTGACGATTCAATCCCTTCCCCGGGCAGTCTGTTCCAGTGCTTGACAACCCTTTCCGTAAAGAAATTGTTCCTAATCTCCAATCTAAACTTCTCCTGGCACAGCTTGAGGCCATTTCCTCTTGTCCTGTTGTTACTTGAGAGAAGAACCTCCACCTCACTACAGCCTCCTTTCGGACAGTTGTACAGAGCACTAAGATCTCCCCTCAGACTCCTCTTCTCCAGACTAAACGTCCCCAGCTCCCTCAGTCGCTCCTCATCAGACTTGTTCTCCAGACCCTTCACCAGCTTCTTTGCCTTCCTTTTGGGTGCGCTGTAGCACCTCAATATCTGTCCTATCTTGAGGAGCCAATACTGAACACAGCATCTGAAGTGTGGCCTTACCAGATCCAAGTACAGGGGGACAATCACTTTCCTATTCCTAAAGAGGCAGAGGGGCACATAGTGGGATCCACATTCCCCATAGTGTATGAACAACAGCTCTTCTGTTACACAGTGGAATACATAAGAATGTATTCTCAGAATACATAAGAATGTATTTCTCAGCCTACAGAAAACCAATCCAGATGTGCTTGGCCTACAGGAATATATGGGGAAGCTACAGCTTCCAGCACTACATGACAGCAGAAATTCTTCAGTGAGGAAAAAAGTATTTAGGTCCCTGGCATAGTTCATTTATTCATTTTGGGAAGTGACTGACTTCAGAAAAGGTGGCAAAATTAATTGTCAAGCTTTAAAGTAGAAGACTACGACTTATGTTCATTTATCACGAAAGATACTTGAGGAAAGTCAGCATGGTAGAAAACATCAGAGAAGAGCCAACCTCTGAGGTAAGAGCAAGTCAATGTAGGAGGAGTGACAATATCAATGCAGTTCAGTAGGGATCATCCAGACTCCATCTGTAATAATTGTTCTGTTGAAAGTTAGGTGAAAACACAACTGGTTTAGGAAAAAATATCAAAGAAAACTGAAATATATAAAAAGCAGAAACTACAGAAAGTTGAGAAAAAACCTAGTGATATACTTTTCCTAGTTTGTCAGACCAACACATCTTCCCTTTTAGCAGCCCACCTGTACTAGCTGGATTCAGACCTAACATGGGCAAACATGGATCTGCATGCCACAGCAAAAATGAGGATACATGTGAGAACAGAGATCTGAGCCTATGGTCAAGTTGATACATGTGAGAGCTGCAACAGGTACACACACACAAGTGTGTAGCAAGTGACACATACATGCTATTTCTAGTGCTTTACTTAGCAAATGAACTCCATAATATTCCCCTTGAAATTGGTCGCTCCCGGGTGTTTAACGAATCGTTGGTCATTTAATGGCCCGAGGTAAAGCCAAGGAAGGTTAACATAGTGACAGAGCTGACATTAACTATGATAACAACTATTTTCATGGAGGATTATTGCTATTATAAACCTTATTCAACATCATAATGACAACAATCATTCCCTACTTTTTCAGATAAAGTTGGTGTCTTCTATGAAGCAGCAGAGCAAACAGTACAGCCAAAATCTGAGGACTTCAGCTTTTAATAATCACCTGTTTGTTTGAATAGAAGTAGTATTGCACTTTGGCTGAGAGATATCCCAGCATAAAGAACACCTCAATTAAATAGGACTCCATGAGCACCTTTTATTCTGCAGTAACCAAAGGGAGAGGATTTTCTCCACCAGACAGTTTGGTTAGCACAAAGAGAACAGAGCTTTTCATGAGGAGGGGGTGTGACATCCACAAACTAGAGATGTTTGTTGTAGGGGTAAAGAAACTGGAGGCCACTACACAATACAGCTGATCCACATCTAACAAACTGTAGAGAGAGAAAAAGTTAAGAGAGAAATAGAGACATTACCTGCCATACATCAGACCAAAGCACTGCAGTTAATGCATCATCTCTGAGGTGTTGCAAAGCATACATTCAGAAAGGCACAAAATGTCTGGCTTCACACATCATTTCGACAAAGTTCACTTGTTTCAGAGTGGCACCACCACCAGCTAGGGAAACTCAACACTGGGACTTTCTAAAGCACAGTTTTTCAACTTTTTCCTCTGTGTACAGATCCCGCTGAATTTTCTAGTTGGAGTGTGGATCCCAGCATAGAGAACTAGGATTCTGTCAAATGTTCACTTTCTGAGTTATGTCTTGTTTGCTTTGTAGAAAACACTATTGGGTCTGTGTAGAGGGGATGTTTCAGAGTTACCATGTACTGTCCACTTTGCTTTGGAGACATGTCAAATACATTGCCTCAAGTCATATAGCCTTTCTTTCTTTCTTTTATTTTTTCCTCAGCATCTCCTCATGCATAGATATGCTTGAGAAATAGACAGTTCTGCTAAAAAAATGATCTGCTGTCAAAGTATTTGCTTTGGAGGGTGCAGGGAAGACATCCAATCACAGACAAAAGATGGAAACCAAAAGGCGAAAGCTACAGATGCTAATGAGATGCCATTACGGAATCACTTCACAGTATTCAGAAACTATATCAAAAAGGATGACTTTTCTTTAGCTACAAAGATAGGTATCATAAGCACTTTGCACTAGCCTGCAAAAATTGCAACCCAGTCTCTCAAGAAGATACAAGAGTTCTAACAACAATTAAGCCACCAAGGGCTCAAGAAGATAGGTATAATTAAAATCCTCAGTGCAGAGATCGGTGACCTAACAATCTTCCTAGCTCTGGCACATCAGCCTCCATCTACTGTTGACAGGCCATGAGCCAAATTGAATGGATAGAGGCTGGCCACAGATTTGTTTTACAGGGTAGCAGGCAGGGAAGGGAGAATGTGTAACATCATCCATACACTGGAAATGAAGCAATCAGTGAAAGTTACAGAATCTAAATCTCAATTAGGCTTTGAAGTTTAAAAATGAGAAAGACCGAGATCAGATGGCTGAAACGTTTATATTCAACCCATATGATAAATGTGTTTAATAATAGTTGTGTTTTAAACTTTGCTATCTCCTTCCACTTTAAGATCTCAAAAGGCTCTGAAAGGTTTAGAAAAAAAGCCTCATAATACCTCTGCAAGGTCAGCACTATTATTCTCATTTGTAAAAGTGAAATAACTTGGCCAAGGTCATGCACAAAAAGCCAGTAGCAGAGCTGGGAATAAACCCCATGTTTTAGGCTCTTAGATATGTATATTTAAGGTGATCTGAAAATCAAAGATAATTGGGTATGTGTCCATTGTCTTTTTTTTTAATTTTTATGATGAGTGCAGAAGGTCTAAAGATTTTTCTGAGAGTTCATATAAACCAGCCCAAAGGACAAGAGTGGTACTTCAAACAGGAATGACAATAGAGATTTGATTTCCAAGTACTTTGATATCTGTAGCAAAGAAAATACTAAATTAAAAACTGGTTAATAAATAACAACAATAATAATAATAATCGTCATCTGCCATAGAACTAGCAGAATAACTCCCAATGTGAGCTTTGTATGTGAGAAGAAAAGTAAGATGCCTCTGATGCAATTAACGTCTCATTTATGGCTATGTCACAGTGGTATAATTATACTTATTCCACTATAATTCCACCAGTTCATTTCCCTGTGTAAAATAAGCCCTAAGGGATTCTTTTCCTGATTCCTGTCAAAATTTGAAATTTATATTCTTTTACCCTAGTCATCCTCTGATGAGTGGAAAACACAGAAAACTACTGCATTCCAGGAGACCTGGAGGCACATCTACAGATAGTATTAAGTTGTTGTAGCTCTGACTCTGTAGATCGCCTGCGGACCTGATTTTAAAACAGTGAGAAGGAGGGATCTGCAAGAACACTGAGCTAGTTTTGGTTTAAACCCCAGTGAACTAAAATTACTTGGAAGCCATCAGAACCAGATTTTTCTGGGGATACAAACTGAAAATTCTCAAAACCCTAGAAATCTTCACATCCCTTCTAATTAAGAGGACTGCATGAATGACAGCTGCTCAGGTGATCAACCTCTCTGAAAAAAAAAATAAAACAGGGTTAAGTAATCTTTTCCATCTTCAATGTGGCTGTTTACACTGTAGCTAAAACACCAATAAAGCACCACCAACTCTGTACTCTCCAAATGCACTTTTTTTCCCACACTAGATGAAAAGCCAAAGGATAGTCAGCTAAACAACTGTCGTATTTCATGCCAGACATCTAAATTGGAGCACTAGCTGTAGCACTTGAAGAAAATTCTACTTTATGCATCTGTAATGTCATTTGTAGAGCAGTCACCTTTTCACCCAGAAATTTTTACTTACTGGTGTGTTCTGACCAAATCTAACCAAGTTGCATGATATACCTCTATCTCTACTTTTAGCTCTTACTTCATGGCTTATCTTCCTCTACTACATCTGGCCTTAGGTCACTATTAACAGATACAGTCAGCAGCCTGCATGAACCACGGCTGCTCAGGTGATTAACTGCATTCCCATAGAGAAGGAAGCCTCCTCAACTGTGGCTTTCTATTTATACAAGGCAAAACTGAGGATTGGTGGGAAGGTAGGTAAACAACAACTCTGGAAAAACAACACAGCTTAGATCTTTGTAGTCAGACGTTGAGGCTTCAGCAGTCACACTTCTGGTGTGCAATTCTGCATCTGTAACTGCACAGTGTCTTTTCCAGGTGATTCACAGAGCTTTGCATTGTTAATGCTCACCTAATAATAAAAAATGTCTACAAAATCCCCTGAGAAGCCTTGTTACAGGAATTTGTTAAGACTGCTAGCAAAACACTTCTCATGAGTTTCCGAGGCTACACAGAGGCACGTACACACTGTTGGAAATGAAGGCAAAAAAAGACCTGCTCCTTCAGGATATCCATGTTGTGCCAGTGATTTCCAGTAGGTCACTGCATTTTAAGCACGTAGTTGAGGCAGCAGGAATTAAGAGATAGTAAAAAAAAGTTGACACGCTTGAAACACAAGCAAGAAAGAGCAAGGCACATCCAATTTACAAGTACTGCCTAGGAAACATCTCTGTCAGCATTAGCAGAAACTGTATCCCAGAAGCTCTGGCACCACCATACTGACAACACAACATCCACAAACGGCTTCCATGACAGAAAGCTTTGTGGGCAGCCTGCCTTTGAAGGGCTAGAGGCTCACTCTGTCTCAGTGCTACATGTGTTCATACTGTTGGCACAAAACACACAGAGTGCAGACCCACAGGCAAACAATAAGTGAATGGAAATGCGTGAACTGTTCCATGTATGAGGAAACTTGTAACTGAAAGAAAACACAGCTGCTTGTATCGGCTTTGCATGGTAAAGTTTTGGTAGCAGAGGGGCGACAGGAGTGGCTGCTGTGAGAAGCTACTAGAAGCTTCTCCTGTGTCCAACAGAGCCAGTGCCTGTCAGCTCCAAAATGGACTCACGCTCCTGGCCCAGGCCAAGCCCATCAGCCACAGTGGTAACATCTCTATGATAATGTGTAATGATAAGAACAGGAAACAAACTTCTGCACAACAGCAGCTGGGAAAGAGAAGCGAGAATATGTGAAAGAATGGATTCTGCAAACACTAAGGTCAGGTATGAAGGAGGGAAAGCAGAGCTAGAAGAATATTCCCTTGCAGTCTGTGGTGGAGCCCATGGTGAAGCAGGTTGTCCCCGTGCAGTGCATTGGAGGTTAACAGTGGAGCAGAGATCCACCTGCAGCCTGTGGAGGACCCAATGCTGGAGCAGGTGGATGCCTGAAGGAAGCTGTGAACCCACGTGGACCCCAAGCCGGAGTAGGCTCCTAGTAGGACCTATAGACCTGTGGAGAAAGGAACCTATGCTGGAGCAGGTTTGCTGCCAGGACTTGTGACCCTGTGGGGGACCCACACTGGAGCAGTCTGTTTCTGAAGGACTGTACCTCATGGAAGAGATTCACATTGGAGAAGTTGATGAAGAACTGTAGCCCATGGGGAGAATTCAGGTTGGAGAATTTTGTGGATGACTTCACATAATGGGAGTTGTGAGAGGGACCCCATGCTGGAGCAGGGGAAGAGAGTGAGAGGGAAGAAGTGGCACAGACATGATAAACCACTGGCAACCCCCTTTCCCATCCCCCTGCACTGCTGTTGGGAGAAGAGGCAGAGAAAATTGGGAGTAACGTTAAGCCCAGAAAGAAAGGAGAGGGTAGGGAAAAGGTGTTTTTAAGATTTGGTTTTAGTTCTTATTATCCTGCTCTGATTTGATTGGTAATAAGTTAATTTTCCCCAAGTCAAGTCTGGTTTTGCCCATGACAGTAATTGGTGAGTGACTTCTCCCTATCCTTATCTCAACCCATAAGCCTTTTGTTATATTTTTCTTCCCCTGTCCAGTTGAGGAGGAAAATGATAAAGTGGCTTTGAAGGGCATTTGGCATCCAGCCAGGGTCAACCCACTACACTGCCAGATGCTGCTACCTGCACAGTCAGAATACCGGTAACTACTGCTATTTGAGGAGCTAGTAACTGAATCACTCTTCCTCTATTATTAGCTAAATCTCCAGGAGTGAAGGAAAAAAGCCAGATTTTTGAAGGTTATTACATAGACATCTTCCTGATGATAGCAGAGCCATTAACGATGCTATATTTCTGTCGTATTGTGATCAGTAGTACAGTGTTGTACACTCAGTATGCATTTTCCCAATCCACTGAACACAGCAGATTCAGCACTAGGAAATCAGCTTATCTAAAGTCTCAGGCCTTGTTCAGAAAGCTCATACTGCTGCTGATGAGACCCTCCACATATGCTGCAAAATACTGGCATTAATCTAGCAGAAGGAGAAGAAGGAAGGCAATCATTCATTCAACATGCATGAGGCACCAAGTGTCCACCAGAGAAAAAAAGACTGCCATGGTCATAACTAATCTGCAGTGGATTGGAGCTAATGACAGAGCTAAATTCATGCTCTGTGTCTGGCACAGATCCCTTTGCCAAGACAGCAATCCTTTCTCAGATGTGCATTTGATCCAGAAGAGCTCTGGATGACAAAGATGATGTCATTACTAAACTAAAAGCAGCAATATGTGGATTCCTACTAGCTGTGAGGGTCAGGTGGTGTGTGAGCAGGAACGCAGACAGAATTATCCTTGTGCTGGAGGATGTTCCCTAGAAGGAGTTTGATCTGGATATCAAAGAAGGGAGGAGGGAGGATAAAAGAAGCCCAAGCAAAATACAGCCAGTGTGTTAACTAAGCTTCTTTTCATTGCACCTCTAAGGAGGAAAGTCTCTCTCTTAAGTGGTGAACCAAAAGATGACATTTAATGAATCAGATCATAGCATCTACTTTAACAAAGCTATCTGAGAACAAACAGTTTGCAACATGACCCACTTAAAAAAGAGCACAGAGGGAGGACACAAGCCAGTTCATTTCAGGAAGAATCCAAGATAAGAACTCAGATGTGTAATGTTTTCTTCACTGAGTGCTTTGCTAGCTGGGCAGGGTGCTCCTCACTGTTGTTCCAAAAACTGTGAGCTCACCAGGGAATCAAACAGCTGACCCTGTTTCATCTGTCTTCTAAATATTTTCTCAAAGATGCAGCTTTCCCAATATGGAAACACAGTCTTTCACCTCTACATTAGGAACAACAATTTGCAGCTAATAGTTTTCCATTCAGCTTTTATCTCAAAGCAAAACAACTGCTCCACGCCATGTATGCTGTTCCTTTTAATCCCCCAGAGCCATCCCTGCTCTTCTGTTAGGACAGCAAGAAAAAAGAGCCCTGACTGCGTTTATCTAGGCTTTTATATGCTGGGTGTCATCCCAGTGAAAGCAATAGGAATGTGCTGTCTGCTATGCTGAAATCAACATCTTCTCTCTGGTCCAGGAATCTTTATTCCTGGCAGCACAAGAATGTGGAGCTCTTATCTGTGCCAGTGATTCCTGAGACAAAACCACAGTCACCTAGAGATCCATCCTTTCAGCTAGAAATTTCCATTTCAGATGGCAGGAAAGTGGAAGTGTTTTATTCAGTAGAAGTAGTTTCTACCTAAAGCTGTTGCAATATGCATACTCTTTCTATCCCCATAGTATCTTCCTTCAACTTTCCCCTACGGGAAAAAAAAGGTTGAGATTTTTAGAAAAGGTGATGGACAACAAAAGTTGGATATGAAAAACAAGTTAACTGGTAAGGGGATATTTGTAACCAGCAGGAAAGGAAAACGGTAATTAAAGTTTCTTGGAAAATAAGTGAGATTCAAACATTTTAATCCAGCAGCATCTGTAAACATGTACCTAATTTGCCCATTCATCTATTTTCAGTCTTTCCTGGAGCAAAAGAAATGGCATAAGAGAGGAAAGAGAGGAATTTTTATCTTCTATAACTGTGAAGGCTGTCTAAATTTTGAAAAGCGACTACAAGGTAGGCAGGATTGTGGATTCCTTGCCTTAAGGACTAAATTCCTCCTTAAAGACACAGAGTGAACAGTCACAGTACAGACCTCTAAACTCAGCTCCATTTCTCAATTGAACAACTTCTTTGTGGTACAGTGCAGCTATGTCTCTTATTCTGTTCAGTTCCTGGCTACTGTGCATCGACAGCAAGTTATGGTGTTAAATTGACAGTAGGAGCCAAAGTATTTTGAGAAATATGCAAATGGTTACTAGCAATGTGAATTACTACTTAGCAAAACTCACTTTGCTTGCTCAACTAAACTGTGAGAGAGGTGAAAATTGTCAAATTAGCATTTAAAAAACAAACAAACAAAAAAACCCATCCCACAACAGGAAGTCAAGGCAATGAGACCTCTATCCTATAATTCATTTTCAGAGCATCCATTTCCTCATCAGGATTTTATTTTATTTTTATTTTGTGAGTCCTTAGAACACAACAGCTCAAGAGATATCAGAGATGTCACTAAGGTGTTGATATTCTAACCATAACATTTTAACCAAAACATAATACCCAGCCATGTGTAAACAACCATTGTCATGGCAACATTGGCTTGAAGTACCTTTATTTTCACATATTATTCCCACTGAGAGTACGTGTTGCCCCACATTACTGCAGAGCCTGAGTTTTTCACATGTTCTCCTTGGTTTTTTTATCAGCAAGTGGCAAAGACAAAGGCCTGATTTCAAGGAGCTAAGGCAAACCTGACATTCACTTCTCTATCCTCCTCCTCCTCTCTTCCTGTGGAAGTAGGTTTGTGTGGGTGACTTGACTCTACTGGAAGGTTCCCCTAGGGAAGACAGCTCAGCCAGCTGCTGCAGCTAAGTTTTCTGATAATACAAAGAAGAAGGAGGACTCTGTTCAGTAGATAGCATGAGATATTAAATCTACTTCGTGCTTACTGTCTGTGCAGACACTTCACAATCCATACAAGCATCTCATGTAATCTTCAGTAGACATACTGGCCTATTTAGAAGCAAGGAAGAGTGGAAACGTAGCTATTGAACAGGTAGTTTGGGTTTATCCAAAGGTTACAGAACAGGAAAACTGAGTAATTTTTTTTCTTATAATGGTATGTGATTTGACCAATGCAGTGTAACCGTGCAGTATCTAAATTAAATTCTTATTGAAAACAACCTTACTTCAAGCTAGAATTCTCCTCTGCTTCTCTCTCTTCTAATTTCCAGAGTAGGCAGGATGAACATTGATGATCAATGCAGTTCAGCCGAAGTTCAGTGCAGTTCTATGCAGGAGACTACGCAAATCCGAAACACTGTCATGTAACACACTTTGTCAGTACACGTTCAAAAAGGTAGCCCTGGAGTTCAGCGTAGAGGCTATTCCCTCAGATAATGTAAACTCAGACTTACTTTTCTGTGATGTTGCACCTTTTGCCCTGTCCAGATTAAAGTCAAGATTAAAAAATCCCCTTTTTTTTGTCTTTTTCCTTATTTTCTATTTTCTACAATTTAATGAGCAAAACAAGAACTATCACAAATTATTGGGGAAAAAAAGAAATGGAGCAAAACATGGTAGACTTGCACAGGAGAAAGTATAGTGAAAACAAAGGACAGCATCCACTTTTACCCATTATCTGCTTCTCAAGTTTTACAAGGCAGCACAGTATAATGGCATCACTCTCCCCTACTCTGCACAAATCACTAAACCCATACACATTTTTATATCTGCAGCTGAGACCCTATCAATCTTTCTTTTGGGGACAACTCCTAAAAGTCCTTCTGTTTTTCGATTTCCCATTATGGACAAGCAGAAAGACCTTGAAACCAGTATTTCAACATGCTTCTTCCAGCATCAGATCTTACCACAGAGTAAACAAAGGGGCAGGAAACTGTATCAGGAATAGTGCTGTCAGCAGGAGTAGGGAGGTGATCATTCCCTTATACTCAGTTTTGGTGAAGCTACACCATGAATACTGTGTCCAGTTTTGGGCCCCTCTCTACCAGAGGGACATTGAGATTCTGGAGAGGATATAGAGGCAGGCTACCAAGCTGGTAAAGGATTTGGAGCATGTCTTGAGGAATTGTTGAGGGATCTGGAGCTGTTTAGCCTTGAGAAAAGAAAGGCTCAGAGGAGACCTTACTGCTCTCTACAACTACCGGAAAGGAAGTTTTAGCAAGGTGGAGGTCCATCTCTCCTCCCTAGTGACAAGCAATATAACAAGAGGAAATGGCCTCAAGTTGCTCCAAAGGAGGTTCAAGCTGGATATGAGGAAGAATTTCTTTACTGCAAGGGTTGTCAGGCATTGGAATGGGCTGCCCAAGGAAATGGTGGAGTCATCATCCCTGGAGGTGTTTAAGAGACAAGTGGATGTTGCACTTAGGGAAATGGTCTAGTGTTTGATAGGGCTGGGTCAAAGGCTGGATTCAATGATCTTAAAGGTTGCTTCCAGCTGATAGAATTCTACAATTCTATGAAACCTCAACTAACTAGACCAGAGACCTTATTGTGCTTGTTCTAGTGATGATAGTTTTTTCCTACAGGATCAGGATGGCATAACAGCAAACTGAGCTTTCAAACACCACCAATTTAACACTTCCAACATGTGGTATTTTTATAGCCACTGGAAAAACTACAGTGGTAATTTGGAACATGGTCCAAAAGATGAAAGATTTGGATTTAATATCCAATAGTGACTCTGAGACATAAGGGTAATTTTAAGGAATAAATTAGTCATGACAGGTCTTACTCCAAAGGTTAGCAATGCTGGGACAACAGTGAACAAACAGCTATAGAAGACAATAGTGAATCAAAGAAGAAAAGGGTAAATTTTTTTTTAGAAGGTAAAGGAGCTTCCATTTCATCCCTAAATGGTTCTAGGAAAGACAAAAGTCAGTCATAATGGTTCGATCATGGATTTCAAAGATTCAACTCAAAGGAAAACAAGGAAATTGTTTTGATAATTGTTCAGGACTTCAAACATAAATAAAAATGAAGGCATCCTCAAAGTTCATTAGCTGCTCAAGCAGTGTACATCACAGGCCTAGCTTTGCTAGTGAACTATCCCACAGTAAATGGAAAATGCTTTGAATGTGCATCTGATACTCTCTTCTTTGAACTGCAAGGAGCCTACCGACTCCCAGCTCTGCTTCTCTCTTTCAGAAAGTCTACAGCATAAGGAAATATCACTCTGGTCAGTCACAATCAATAGACTTTTCTTCTTTAAGTTTCTTTTTTTTCCCCTCTTTTTCCATTTGAGAGTTTTCCCTTTTTTTCCTTCTTTCTTTTAATATATGAAGGCAATATTTACAGCCAAGGCAGTGCTGAGTAAGATACGGTGATTACGGCTGATTTTATCACAGCCGTATTACTTAGCTGCAAGGTGAAGCGCTGTGCTAAAATGGATCATGAATCCCTGAAATTGACTATCCGTCACCTTTATAATCCTGATGGAAAGGCAGGTCAGATCAGGCCTGACAACTTTCCATGCAAACGAGACTATACCAGTGACGTCTGCTTGCCTCAAGGCATTTATTTGTCTGGAGAGGAAGGTGATGCCTTAGGGAACTGGACCAGAGAAAGAGGGAGAGAAGAAACCTACTATCCCAAGTGCCTCTGCAGGAATCAAGTGTAAATAGAGGAGTCTAAATACGTGTATGGAAAGACTACTAGGGGTATAGGATGAAATAGCATTACAAACAGCTAAGATTCTGTATTGCAGCATAAAGGTCTCCCTTTAGGCTGAAGAACAGATTTCAGTTTCAAAGGCAGAAAAATAAAAGAACACTTCCTCAGTGGGAAGTTGTGGCACAAGATCAATTCTACAAGCAGGGAAAACTTTTAAATGTCTGAAGATTTTAGTCATCCCTCCTAGTATATGGCCAGATGCAAGAGAGACTCTCTAGGTGAAAAGACTATCTAGCATCGTATTGTTTCTCCTGACATTGACATCCTGCTTCTGGTAAACCGAAAACAATAATCTTAAAGCAAGAGTAGTTCTGAAGTATAAACACAATTTTTTTCATTCATACATATTCCACGTTTGAGTCTATCAGTACCACCAAACTCTAAGGAAAGTGCTTTTTCTTGGCGTTGATGTTCTATTGCCATCACAGCTTCCTCTACATCAGGCAACCTAGATGTAATCATCAACATTACTGTACCTTATTCCTTCCTATGCAAAAAGAAGATAATACTATGTGTGTCACAGAGCTACTACATAATAGTTGTCAAAAGTGGGGTAGACTCTCTGAGATCCACAGATATCATTAAAGAAGGGCAAAGACTACTTACATCTCTTCTCACCTGTCCTTTCTTCTCCTTTCCTCTAGTGCCTCTCCTGGGTAAGTCACATCCTAGCTAAACCTCTTAGAATGTGATTACATTAGAGATAGTGCTAATTACCAAATGTCATCTTTGTGGTACAATCTTATCAACACCCCACATTTCCTCCCCTGAGGTGAGGGGGCTTGATCCATTTCATAAAAGTATCCTAGTTATCTGCTCTAACAAGCTCCCTTCCCTAAGGCTTGAAGGTGGCTGTTTCCCCCCCCACCCCTTTTTTCCCCCTCTTTAAAAAAAAATTCATCCAGATTCAAAGCTTTTATGTTCAAACCTCTTACAAGGAGAAGGATTTTCCCCAGCAACAGACTGGTGGATACTGTCCTTTGTGTATAAAAGGAGCCAGTCAGTTCCCAAGGTGCTGTGTTTCAGGTAATACACTCATACACTTCTCCCCTCACCATGCATGAAGCAGTGCAGTTTTGTCACCTGCCATAGGGCAGAGGAACTCTACATCTACCTTACAGTTGTCAACACACAAGTTTTGAATATAGGATGAGAAAAGAAGAAATGCATAGGTTTAATGCAAGAAACTCCCAAAACGCTTTGGAGTAAGGCAGCAAAATCACAACTGTAGTATCACCTGATAATCTTTTTTTCTAGAATCTCCATTTGACCAAACTCTGTTGATGTCACACTCTTCTGTTCTGTAACCCTCCCTACTAGTCTGGTTTGGTGCTTATCCCACATTTCTGACAAAGTAGCTGTCATACAGTGCATCCATCTAACACAACACATTTGGAGCTGAGGTGAACACTGACAGAAGTTCATAGTAACTACTGGAGCAAATGGCTATGATTGCCCTGAAAGAAATAATGGTACTGACACTATTGATATGCTTTCCAGTGAGGCTCAGGTCTCTGAAGGACAAACAATGTAACATGGGGTGAAGGATTAACAACGTAACATAGGGTAGGCACAGTGACCCTGGGGTTTTGGTTACAGCAGCACTAGTTTTGAAGATTTTAACAGGCTAATTCCGTCTTGCACTATTATCCAGAAAGCAATTTGCTCCCTTATTAGTAGATGCTTCAGTTGTATTCTTTCTGGGGTTTTGGTTATTTTCACATTTGAAGGTTGTTAGTGTTTTTTATATATATATATAATTTGTGTGCATATTACTTGCTGTCCCTGGAATTTGTTTTGTTCCCTGCTAATGAAACCTCTGCGTCGCTAACAAAGCAGAAAATAAAAAAGGTAAATAGGACTCTCCAGAAACAATTTGTTTCTTGTTCTGTAAATTCTTGCTGAACAGCATCTCAGGGAATTTTCACCCCAATAAGAGAAGAGAGAAGCAAAAAGTGACTGAGAAGGAAGTGGACGAAGGGGCTAAAATCACAGTTAATTGATTTGGAAAGGAAATAATAATTATAGCCACACAGTAGACAAATAGGTACCAGACAGCTGCACCTGTGAAACTCAAGAA
This sequence comes from Urocolius indicus, assembly GCA_013401255.1. Lineage (NCBI taxonomy): Eukaryota > Metazoa > Chordata > Aves > Coliiformes > Coliidae > Urocolius > Urocolius indicus. Next base: position 170,569 of record WBNH01008974.1, on the reverse strand, counting down.
AGCACTTGAGCATAGGCAAGCCAAGTGATTGAGTAGAAACTCTTGGTTGCAGAGAGATTTGAAAGGGAGATTAATTTTCCCATGTTTAACCCTTTGCAGCTGTGCCAAGATTCAGGTGGCCAAACTAGGGCCCAGATTCAGAAAACAGAAAAAGAATGAGTTATCCTGTTCTGCAAAAACACAATGACACGCAGTATTGCATCCACTGGCATTGCTGTCAGTGAACATGAAACAAGGAAGAAACTTAGGAAGAGGAGAAGCTTTTTCCTCTTAGCATATGTGCTGCTACTACTAGAGAAAAGCAAAAGATATTCTATGAAATGTAGTTCCTTTCTCTCAAAAGAGAGCTCTTACGATCGTTTTCATACATTTGAATATGAGTCACAAAGCTGAGATTTTCTAAAAAATAGAACTGTCAAAGAGATTTTCAAGTTCATGTCAAAGATCCTAAATTAACAGCTTGCAAGTGAAGAGCTGAACTTTCAGCTGCTTCCACTGGTTTTACTATCTGACATTCAGATCTTAAACTCTCCAAGAAGAGAGGTAAAAACAATATCATAGGACAGGAAAAAGATCTTACACACTTCCACCTGTACATCAAAGTAATATACCATCTCCGAGACTTATTGCTTGAGAAACCAACAACAGAAATTGGTACCTTTCCTGGAATAACAAACCAACCATGCTTGGATTTAGTCAGAGAGAAAAGCGTTGAAAAACAGGACGTACTTCTGAGATAACTCAGTTGTTAAAAGAAGCTAAAAGAGTTAGACATCTGAAAGTCACAGGGCCCTAAGTCCCTTAACCATCCTTAAAAATGCATGCATAGTACTCCACACATGAACACAATTTTGCACTATCACTCACTGGATTACTGGACCAGCACTTGTATGGAAGATTAAATACAAACTGCTCTACTGCTAAACCGTATTTATTGAGCTTTAACCACCATGTAATTTATACATCTTTTCTTGCAGAGTTGGAAAAACTCCATCAACAATAATAATGGCAACAATTTCAACTCGTATATTTTTAACCTACAATAAGCAACCTGTTATATCTATAAAGAGCTCTTTAGAAGGTATCCAATGTATTAACTGAGCTGCTAGGAAGACCATGCAGGTTGGTTTTATCCTAACTCTGCTATAAAAAAGAATGCAGCAACCAGAAAAATCCTGGCAAGATAGCAGCAGCATTTCAGGATATGATTGCTGCAGCTGTACTAGTTATTTACATGAAGTCAATTCCAAGTGATTATTAAGAACATGAGGTTTATCGTGTAATATAAAAGGCCAGTTCATTATGTCCGCACAAGCTACAGCCTAAGTGGCAAACCTCAATAATTCAGTTTTTCTAACAGCAGTTTGGGATTTAATCGCTGCACAATAACCATGCTTAATTCTGAATTAATTTCATAATGGAGATGTAATTGTCTTGGGCTTCATCTAAGAGGCCAAAATTTGCTCTCACCAGCATAAATCCAGTGGAACTTTGCCTAAGAAAGTGAGATTATTTCAACGCAAAGAAGTTTGAGAAGTCAACAGGCAGGCAACTTACACTGGTATCAGAGAAAAGAGTATGGCCCAGCCATCATTTGGACTTTTTTCCATTTTCAATCCCAAATGATCCTTGTTTGCTTGGGCAAAGTCTATACAAGTACTAAACCCAGAAATAGTGTCACCTCTATTTACCATCATTATTATAATAATTCATTTGTAAAGGCATACTTCATCCCAAAGGGCTGCAAAACACATTACTGCAAGGAAAACAGTTTAATATCAAAACATTTTTTGGGTCTGAGTTGAAGAACTAAGTTCATATGGATGGAGGAGCTAAAAAGACAGACAGTCACACTTCCATGTGGCTAACACATTCAAGCTGACACCTGCAAGTATTGTTGCAAGCCCTGTAAGAACAATTTAAGGAAAGTGGCTTCAGAAGACATTCACAAGAACTGAGGCACTATTGTTGCAGGCACTTTGGAAATCCTTAAGGTAGAACTGAACTGAAATAACTGGAAACAAAAAAGGGATTACTGCTACAGTCATAACACGACAGGAAATGGTGATGGCAAGAAACTGATGCTCTAGGAAGAATATTTAAATGTCATCAACAGGGACTGATGAAATAGGTATATTTTATGTCTTCTAGTTGTCCACTCCAGTTAATGAACTTTTAGTGTTGAAAACATAAAAAAAAAACCAGCAAGGCAGCAAAACTTCTAGAATAATCAGTGAGGCAGCTAGAACTCAGTGACAACATTTTAGTCTACTAAGTGTCAGTGGTCAAATTCTAGCCCTGGAAGTCCTGCAGCTTCAAGCAGGTCTGTGAGACTCCTCCCTTTCAAGGCCATACCAAAGAAGAATGGTGTGGCAGCAACACCTCTTACAATCCTAGTTGGCCAGATAGGTTGCAAATTCCACATGTGACAGTAAGTAAACCTGAGAGACAATACACAAATACGACCCACAATGCCCTTTACTTCAAGACATGCCATCTACCACTAAATACAAACACACCTTTTTTCCTATTGCAAGCAGGTAGAGAGAAGAGACAATTTTCAGGTGTATGTGTTCAGCATTTTCCTACCAGTACCACAGCAACTGCATGTGAATTTTCTATCCATTTTACATCTGTTCACATCATTAATGACACAGAACTACCAACAGTCTCTCCAGTGTTTGTTTTCATATTTATCAAATGAGAAATTTGACTGCATCCTGGTAAAATGTCACTCACTCGCTCCTCAAGAACCTCCTCTAACAACACTGCCCTGACAGAACCTTGCAGACATCTCACACAACTCTGTGATGCTACAAACTGTCACGACACAGGCTGCCAGCAGCACAGGTGTACTGTTTTAAACAAATCCAGCAACATCCACTTAGTCAGCTCTAGTTTCTCTTCAAGTCTATATTTGATTTTTACCCTCTTCCCATAAATGTGACAAGAGTTTCCAACCTCTGAAAACATGGCAGTAGACTCAAGACCTCTACTCAGACTTGAGGGAAGGTTAGTAGGAAATGGACCAAGCAGAATTTATTCTATTTTTATTATGAGGGAATAGGTAGAAGATAGAGGAGAGCTAAGCAGCTTGTTTTGGGGCCTACTACTTACAGGTGAATACATCAGCAATGTATTCCCTTGCACCTCAGGGATATACAAGGCATATACAAATGAACATACATTCCCAACCTTATTTGGGAAAAAAAAAAAAAAGAAGTATCAAGAAAAGCATGCCACAATGCCTATTCCACCTCCAGTGACAGGAAGGCCTCAATAGAAAATGAACATGATGTGAGCAAGGCAGTCAGCATTAGAAGTTGTTTTAAGAGATGGGAGTTCCTGGCTCTTTGAATGCCTAAAAAGGACACCATCTTTCAGATCAGTGAGCTGACCCTCCTAAGGTCATGTTGAAATTTAGCAGATCAATGATGAAAATTGTCAGAGATAACAAAAAAAACCTGCCAGAACAGTTTTGATTCCATTTTTTATCGGACCTCTCCATGGAAATTGTCTACTTCAATGAAATATTTGATGGCCAAACATTTCAATGTTTCACTGCAATAATTTCAGGACATTTTGTTTAGATCTATTCTTTTGATTTTTACGTCATGTTAATATACTCTATTGCTCTCTCTCGAGTATACATGGATTATTATTTACTTACTAGTTTAGTTAAAAATAAATCAAAGAAAATATTAAAAAAGGAACAGCAAAAGTTGAAATAAGTTTTAGAAAATCCTATTGACTCTAATGAATAAGACACTACAGAAGCAGTGTTGACCTGCTCTGCGAGAACTGAAGATGACAGTTCTCTAAATTCAGCATTCTAGAATAGGGATTTTGACTGTAATGTCACAGTACTGTCTGCTTACTTGGATGCCAAAATAGGTACAGCCTGTTCTAAACACTGAAAACTTTTTTGTTGTCCCGTGACTCTAAGGTAATAAATGGCTTCATTGCCTTTCAAGATCGAGAAACTTCTCCATTATGAGAAAGCTGAGCTCTAAATTCAGAATTCATATCCCAGTTTAACTACATAAGCTAAAACTCTACCATATACTGTATAACTACCCTGGCTGTCTGGGCATTATAAACACTTCTAGCCATTGAGTAACCTGTGCCAGACTGACTGAGGAATGAAATAAAGCTTAGAGAAAGAAAGAAAGATATTGCTTAGCTTTACCTTAGAAAGAAGGGGAATTTCTTAAGAGAGTTTGCTGCTATAGCCACTGGCATTTCTTGGTATCACAGACATTTGCCTGTAGTATCCTGCTTCCCTGGCATATAAGACACAGTGTAAGTCATGTGTTAGGACAGATTTTGCAAAAGCAGGTAACAGACCAAAGACTCATTCATGGTTCAGTATGTCACTAGATCCAGTAATTTTTCCTGTCATCTTTAGGTCCTTATACCACATCCATCACTACAGTATCTCAGCAGCTGGTGATGTTCATCAGACATAAGGTCAACGAACAGCCAAGATTATATAAAACGGTGGCCAAAACTGGGTTCTTGAATTCACACTCCAGCGGAAGAACAAATAATGTCATCCTCTACACTGAAACACAAAAAACAATCAGGCAAAATGCCATGCAGAACCCTTCACAATAATTTACCAATGCACCTATCCATAACTACAAATCTAAGCCAAAGTGCTGGGTTTAGAAATAGTCCAATTTACTGTTCTCTGAAATGTATCAGTGGTAAGACTAGATGGTATAATAGCCTTTTCTAGACTTCAGACCTATGAATCAGAATTTGCAAGAAAGTAGTCCCAACTTCAATCAAAATCTCTTTGCACATTTCAAACTGTAGTAATCTACAGACACATCCTAATCCACATCCACATCTTGTCAGTGGAACACATGAAGCACTTCTGCACATTGAGGATGAAGCAGATGAGCTTTCAGGATCCCTCTAAACCATGTTCTCTGTGATCCTATGAAACCTGCGCAAACTAGCAGTAAGGGATCTTTCATACAGCTTACCTGAAATGATCTTCTGGGACCAAGATGATGGAAAATGCCATCATTCACTAGAAAACATCCTACAGATAATGTTCTTTTTGCAAACATGTATTAATAAATGAAAGCTGATACAAGTTTCTCGCTCTCCCCTAACTTTGCACGTAAGGAGTGCTGAGGTTATTACCGGCTCATCAAATATTCCATTAAGACTGACAGTCCGAAAAGAGACGTGCCATTTGCACAAGTTCTCTCTGAGCTTCAGCAGCCCTCTCTGTCAGTGTCATGGCTGGACTACAATTCTGTAGTGAGCAAAAATGAAGTCAGAACCTCTTTAATATATAATTAGCAATAAGAGGAGTGTGAGGGTGTTTGAATAATACATCTCATGGTGATACAAAGCAGTAGAAGTCAAAAGAGAAAGCGCATAAGAAGTTAAGGGGGCAAAGATCAGAGAAAAATGAGACTTATGTACCTTCACTTATGTGAAAGAAGAAGTCCAGTTACAAGCTGATAAATAGTAAAGATAGTACTTTGCATTTACAGAATGATTTGTTTTCAAAGGTTTCCAGACTGGAACTCAAAGACTAGTGAGAATGATTGTCCCCTTATTATAGCAGAGGAAATAGAAATCCACTGAGAGAAAATGACGTTTCCAAGGGCACTTCAGGGTGTCAGTGGCAGAGCTATAATGACAGCACATTATCTAATGGCTGGAACAACTGGTCTCTCCCATACTGTCCCTGATACGGAGTATCCAGAGACAGGGAGATAATGCAAAATACTGCTGGAGTTTCCCCATAAACCATATTAAAGATGGGTGCTTGGTGTTTATGCCAAGTCTACTGGTGCCAGGTTAGCCTAAGGCTGCACTGGCAAATATTATACTCACAGTGTTTGAGAAATGCAGACACAAATGGGAGCATGGAAATGATTTAATGCTACTACTGAGCTCTGAATCCTTGTTTCCAGCACCTCGAAATACAGATGGTGTTTTTCCCTTGCATTTTGGTTCACATTCCTCTTTCTAATCACTGTCTCACCTTTTTTTTTTCTTTTTTCAGTTTACATTAGTACCTAGATTGGAGATGAGGGTTTGTTTAGAGACATTAGCTTAATATCTACAGCATCTGCAAACAATAGCACAGATATAACCTTTCATTTTTCATTAGAGCAACTCTTCTGACCTTGACACATTTGCAGACAATTTTAACCTGGGTGTAAAGTGCCTATCCACCAGTACATCTGTCATATCTGCTTCCCTAGGGCTTTCGCTGTCCCCACATAGCAACCCTTTTCATTTCCTGCAGCAGTGGGACATTGGAAGGATCGTGGCGCCTTGCAGGAAACTTCCAGCTGAGAACCATCTTAAAAAGAGCAAAAAAGGTTTTGGACTGAGAATGAGTTAGAGGTGAAAGAGGCTGCTCTACTGCTCCCACTAAAATAAAGCCTCAATACTCAAATTAAAAAAAAAAAAAAGTGCACAAAGCATCCTTCAGCTCCTCATTTGAAAGTAAAGCAGCAAAAAAGCAGCATGGTCTGCAGTTGGAGTAGAGGACTAAGCCACAGACTTGTGTGGGTACAAATCCTCAGAGAAGGGACTGTCTTGCCCTTTAAGAGCATAATAACATGAGGTAATGGTTTAATTTGACAGCTGTTGAAAAAAGAAATTATTGTGCTTGCATGGGGTACAGGTGTCCACGTACAGGCCATGCAGAGCTGCAGATGCAGCCTTGCTGGGGCAAGGCCAGGTCCACTTCATTCTGGTTCTGACTGGTTCCAGTTACTTTCAATGGCCTCACAGGAAGAGTCCTCACCAACAAAATTCACAGGAACAAATCAGATGTCCAGTTTCTCAAAGTAGTCTCCAAATTTCTGGCTATCTGCATGACTTCCAGTCCCTCACAGTCTTCAACTGCAAAGGGGCACTCCAAGAACCAGCTATAGATAGGAGGACGCAGAGCAGAGGGTGGGATATAACCCATCAGATGCATCTCCCACCTTCAAGTTAGAGCTCTAGATTCAGAGCAACTCAGCATCAGGCTGAAATGCAGGAAGAAAATACGTTAAATTTATTGTTTCAGTCACAGAATCATTGTTGCATTTTGTTTTTTCCTCTCACTTCTGAAGAATGTTACTTTAGAAACTTTCTAGCTGTAAGATGCAGACAGGATGCACCGTCAGGATAAACTGACCCAGCTCCATATGATGACTAAAGAAACCTTCAAGTACCTTGCTTAGAAAGAGTAAAAGTCATAGTGTTCTGCAAGCACCTAGACCAATATGCAAGGAGCACAGATGAGAGGCCCTTGGTCATGACATGTACTTGTAACAATAATGGGCAGTCGTGTAAGAGAGAGACCCTAGAAAATTACACTGAAAATACACTTCAGTCTCTACACCATGTTTCTTTGAAATGTTTCACAGGCACCGTATTACTTTGCACAGATGGCTGGAATTACAGGGATTCTGTAGGGAGGAAAAGTTCAAATAAAGAGGAAAGGCATAAATATTATTAAGAATGCAGGTATTTCAGGCAAACACACTGTGTTTGCAGACAGTGTAAGCTCAGGGTGGGTTCCATCTTAACTACAGCAGACTCCAACTGTGCTTCTCAAAATTAACAAGGTTTGAAGTGGATTTTCTTAAATTCAGAGCTAAGGAAAACTTGCAGGTGCTAAGGAGTGCTCAAGTCAGACAAAGACATCTGTTAGGGGTCTCAGTAACAGAGAGTTAACTGTAACCTGGAAACAGCAAACAGGACAGAAATTTCAGCTAAAGCAAAGTTGAGACACATTACAACTGCAGAACTAAATTCTGAAGAGTAACAGTGCTTCTACTAGAGAATTTCAATAAAATTAGGCTCCTGGCCAAGACTAAAAACGATCAGGTACGTACGCATCTCTGCGGAAGCTTCTGAGCAATAATGGGTAAACGAGAATGTTGGATAATGGAAGAAAACTTTGCTATAATAAGGACTAATGGAATGACAAAGATCAATTGAAAAACATAATCTTTTGTTTCAAATTGTATTTGAAAGACATTTTAAGGCTTTAGAGGTGAGGGTGTGATACTCCCACAGAATCCAGTGAGGTAATGTTTTGGGATATTCGTAAAGTAAGCTCCAAAAGCTCAAAATGTAAGAATATCAGTATCCTAGCAGGATTACATCATCACCCTCTTGATCAAGAAGACAGAAAAATGCTAAATGCATACTGCTGATGAACATCAAAGAAGTAATCAGCCTAATAAAGCAGAAAAAAAAGTGGATGACTTTGGTTATCTGCTTACAAAAATGAGTCAGGTGTCATGTTGGGTGACAGTTTAGAAAAATAATTTCTTGATGTGTTAAATAAATTATCACTTAGAACAGTTGACTCCAGAGCTCACAGAGACGGGAATATTTTCAGTGCAATTTGACATGAAAGACAAAAGTCTATTTGCAAAGCTACTGTTGTTGATGCACTGAAAAACAATGACCACTTCTCAAACAGGCTTGCTGTCCTTCAGGAATTACACACTCATACCAAAAACCAAAATGCCAAAAACCACCAAAACACTCAGAAGTGAGGTACTTTTTTGAAAGGGGATTGTAAAACTGAGGAAGCTGATTGAAAAAGAAGTTATATCAGAAGATAAGGATTAAATCTCTACCCTAATACAGATAGAGAAGAGGAAAAAAAAATCATCTAAGAGTCAAAAAGACATTTCCAAATAAGAAAGGTAAGGACAAATCTAGGAAGTAAAGTGAGGAAATTCGTAAAACAAAACAGTGTATGTAAATGAACCAGCTAAAAAATTATTTGAGCTAAAGAAGTAATCCATTAGTAAAAAGAAATCCAGTCTCATTGTGGCTAATCCAGAGCAATAGAAGGAAAATACAAAATTGTCTTGGTTCCCTTTTGGAGTACTTCCTACTTAATTCTTTCTTACAATGGCTTTGCTAGCGTAAGATGTTTGAGGGAATAGCAAGATTGAGGTCACGCTGCTGTTACACAGTGATTCTCTGCAGATATACACCTGGTAAGAGACATTGAGCTGAGAAAAATTATTCTTACGCAAAACAGAGACTAAGTTCAAAGTGATCTTAGCAAATGGGAGAAGTGGTCCTACACAAGCAAGGGAGGAAATCTGACAGAAAGGTACCAAGCACTACCTCTAAAAGGAGAATTACATCACATACAGAATGCCCAGTTACTGATTCATTAGCGAGTACTCCTCCAATAATGACCTGAAGCATATAGCAGTTCACACACTGAACAAGAGCCAGCAGAGCAATGTTGTAAAGTAAACTTGCACAATGTTGCAAGATGTAGATGTCATTTGAAAGATCCATACAGTGATTGAGAAACCTCATTTGGAGAGCTATCTTGGCTAGTTTTAGGCACCAGACTTCAGGAGATAGAATAACTAGAATAGATCCAAAGAACAAAACAATCAACCAAACCAAACCAAACCAAACCAAACCAGATCATTAGAAAGTACCACCCATGAATAAAGGCTGAGAAAAATATATTTGTTTGATCTAGAAAAGAGAAGACTAAGTAACTAACAGGCCTTGAATGCATGAAAAGTAATTACAAAGAGGATACACTGTGCCCACAGGAGTCAGGGGCAGGGGGAAGAGGAATCAGCCTAGCATATAAAACAAAATATTTGATTTGGAAATTAGGAAAGACGGCATTATAGCATGCTACCTAGGCAGATGACTGAGTCTTTCATTGGAAGTTTCTAGAAATAAGGTAAAGATTTAAACTAGTCAGTCAGTCCTTTTCATACCAGTATTTTATGATTTTTTTACATGATCTTGGGAAAGGTCTTAGTGTCACAATTCTGTTGGGGCAAGGTTTCCATTCCATTGATGTCAGTATAACACAGTCTGCAAAAATCCGTGGGGTTAGCAGAGGATATATATTAGGTCCAGTAAATCAAAAGATCAGTGACAACATCAAAAATTCAGATTATTCAGAGAAATTTAAAAACTGATATTATGCAAAACCAAATTAGAAAAGGAGCAAACAAACAAAGGATTAGATTAGCAAGAAGGGAGACTGAAAGGCACTTGGACTTAAGATGTAGGAATCACAGAATCTCAAGGGTTGGAAGGGACCTGAAAAGATCATCTAGCCCAGCACCCCTGGACTTCCTAGAGCAGGTCACACAGGGACTCTTCCAGATAGGTTTTGAATATGTCCAGAGAAGAAGACTCAAAGCCCAGGACTGAGACAGTAGACCATAAGTAAGGCTTCAGGCCAAACACACTGTGTGTTTTACATTTCATAAGGAAACAACAAGCAAAAACTCTGTGGACCCCACAGGTAAGGCAGAGGCATTTCAAACTTCTACAGTAAGATAAGAATTTCTTGCTATAAATGGTAGAGATGAATCAAGAGCCCATACAACACTTTCTCTCCAAATATAATCATAAAATCTCACTGAAAATCCTAATAACAATTTCTTTATAACAAAAGAAATAAGGAATAAAAAATCCCACAGGAGTGAATCAGTAAGAGCATTGTTCAGAACTAAACTCACAGTATTTGATTTTTTACAGCTGCCCGATATATTCCACACAGATAGTATAGGAGGGAATTGGGGGATACAGATGCCTTTAGCCGTGATGCACGGGATGAAGGGAAGAGGTGAAGGGAAAGCTTAAATGCAAGCAGAACCGATAAATCACAGCCTGGCTGGCATGGCAAACACCAGTCCCTCTGGCAGCTTTGTAATTACTCCCTAAATGTGGTCTCAACCCTCTTGATGTGGAGATAAATAACTTTATGTGCAAAGCAATTAAAGCCTCGGGCAACAGTACCAGCAAAGCTTGGTCACTGTGTGTCACTGTCCATTTGCCAGAGAGGTGTACAAGTGGTACTGAGTTTATTAAACTAGAGCACTGGCTTCCACATATCAACCTGCCAGAGGCCTTCTTTGGATGGCCCTCAAACAATTGTTTCTACTCTCCAAAGCAATGAAACATCCTGGTTCAAGGGCTGAACCTGAAGTGAGTTGAGAGACCCTCTGAGCATTTTGCTCCTATCTGCTCTCCCAGAAGAGAGCAGTTTTCTTCACTGTAAGCCTGATGCCTACTAGGGAACCTCTGAAGGAATTATCCATCATTGTGATTAGATTCCTCCTCTCCTCGAGAGAGATCATGCTCAGTTGAAACAAGAGCTATTGCTGGGACAGTAACAAATCACTCTGAAGCAGAGCCCTGCTTGCTACATTCCTCTTTCCCTTATATACATGCATTTCTCTGCCCTTTTCCCAAAAGGTTGTGTTTTCTCTACATTTCCTGTTTATCCAAAGGAGTACCTGATTCCAGGTTTGTCTGTTGCCCATCTGCTGCCTACTGGACAGCTCTGGAAAGTAAACTTAGGAAAGTCCTCCTACAATCATATATGGCTGGGAGAGATGTCAGTATAGTGCAACATCTGAATCCTGTCCCTCTCTAAGGAGCTATTGTCCTACTAAGCTCCATTTATGCTCTTACCATAGCATCCACATAAAAAAAAAAAAAAAAAGAAAACCAAAAACAAAAACCCTAAATAAAACTATGCAGAATGCAAGCTAGAACATTAGACATGCCACGAATGGCTTGCACAAGCCTCAAGCAGCCATTGTACGCCAGGCAAATCACACTGTAGGGATTCCATTAGGTTGCAAAGAAGGCATGGACTAGCTGTTTCTGCCACAGCAAATCTTTCTGCCTAACACTGGTGTGGACTGGATCACTCTTCTAATGTTCTCATACTGTACAGCTCCACAGTATGCGAAAAAGCAAGAGAGCTTCTTATTTCAAGGAAAAAAAAATATTAACAAATCCTAGAGACTTCAGTTTTGACAAACTGATTTTTTTCCCCTTCTCCTTCTTGTTTCAGACCCGTCACCACTAAAAAAAATATTAAAAATTATGAGCACAACAGCCATTTTATTCAACATAATTCCTGGAAAACAGATTTATTCATTTATTTTCTTTTTAAACCGGGTTTGTTGAAGACAGAACTTGAAACTGTATCGGTGCTCTGATAGAAAGCACTTTAAAGCACTTTTCGAATAATCGAAACTGCTACTAGGGGGCACTGTGACATTCAAAGGAGGTACATACTGTGCCTGTGCAATCTCTCACAATACCTTGGAAACAAATACAGCTAAATTCCAGTTTGTGTCATTTTAGTCTTTCTAGTGAAGTACCTCTTAAACTTTAAAATGCGTACAATGCCTTTTTTTTTTTTCAATAAACCTTTCTTTAGCACCAAGCTATTAAATGCTGGTGCCTTCTTCAGAAGTGACTGTTTCAGTGATTAGAAGAAAAGAAACTTGCTTGTAGACCAGTTTGAGATCGTTCAGGACAATCGTGACAATGTAACGTAAGAGTTAAGAATGATAATAGTAATCGTAATAATAACGATAATGAATATTTCTCTTCCCATTGCAATGAACCCATCTGGAAGGCCTCAGTGTGAGGCTTCAGAAGTGTCCAAAACTGTGATTAGAGAGAAATTCATTTCGGCAGGAAGGTGGAAACTCAGAATGCCAAAGAAAGAAAAAAGGAAGAGAAAAATCCTTTCTAGTTTTGGCCAACAGACCTAATCGGAAATTCTTTTGAAATGTTATTCTCTGGAAGAGAGCTCAGTTAGCAATATTCTGCAAATGCTCAGCCCACTTCATCCATCTGCCAAGCTGAGAATGAATATTCATAGCAAGTTATTTTAATCATTGTGTTTTTCTTGATGTGACATAATTCTATATAATTTTTCCCCCCGGAAAAAAAAAAAAACCCACTCAGAAAAAAATCCCCAACAACCCTCTTTTTATGCTGTCAAGTCAGAAAGTTTTTTCTCCATCTGCAAGAAAAAAAGAGACATTGGGTGGCTCATACATGGGTTGCAGTAACATCTTCAACAAGGCTTCTCAAATTCCAGTATTAACAGCCTAATGGCACCAGAGGAAACAGCACGTGCTGGCTTTTGCCTCTACTCTTGAACAGAGGGGATTAATATCTCAGACAAGGGATGATCAGGGTGAGTGTGACAGACTAATGTAGGCTAAGAATGGGATATGTGGGTAACCCATATCTGGGAAAGCAAGGGAGATTGAGCTGGCAGAGCTGGGTTTGGGGAGCTCAGGGGTGGGAGAGCATGGGTACTACGGTTCGAGGATGAGAGTTCAGGCAAAGTGCTGCTGCAGACACGTTCAGCAGATACTGCTTATAGTCACACACCTTTATAAGCACATACTACATAAAAATGCTTTTACAGTTTTTGAGAGGTTCTTAAAATAGTTCAACACTTAGCAAAAGTGCATGTTTTTGGCAAAATTGTCCAAGCAGAGATAGATTATAAATATTTTAAAGTCCACAGAAGTACCTTGTGAACAAATGGGGTCTTTCCCTGGTTCTAACTGGTGCTCCCAGTTCCCAGTACACTGACATGACATTTTATCACAGTTGAAAATCTTGAGAAAAATGTTGCTCCTGCAATAATCAATAGTTTAAAATATTCAATGCTCAACTGACACAAGCCATTTCCCAGGTGCCATACATTAAATGCTGGGACAAGCAAGCTGGGTGACAGAGCTCTGCTCCACAAAAAGAAGGAAAACACAAACAGGTTTTCTTAAAAGCCAGACGTGTCTTACAGATCACTCCCACCTCTTCCTTGTTCTCTGGGTTGTTGCACCTCAGTACTCATCCTGCTGCTTGTTTTCTGGAACACCACACTGCAGTAATCTGCCTACTCCCAAGGAGGAGTTTGTGCCCAGTGACTAGTTTGTTACCTCTTGTCTCAGAGCATCCCAGTAACCCCATGAGATGATCTCTGAATTGCTGAGCCCAGCTGGTTCCTGAGTGGGATCAATATGAGGAGCAGTTTATTAAAAAGACATCAGTGGCTTGTTCCCAGTTGCTACTCAAGTGCAATCCATTTATTTTGATACGGTTCTTGGAGTAGTACAAAGGGGAGGTAGTGAGTGCCATACAAAGGTGGATCACAAGAAGCTAAATAAGTTGAGATTTTTTTTTTCTTGATGCTTTTGCTTCGTATTCCCTAGACAGATCTGCATCTAGCTAAGAACACTGCAGTCAGTTCAAATCACTTCTTCTAGTCAGTGTAACAATTCAAGATCTTTAGTTCAAGAAAAAAAAAGAGAGGAGGAGGAAGAAAAAAACAGCAGGTGAGGAGAAAAGGTGTTCCACATTTAGCTTTAATTAACTAGTGTTCTGAAAGACAGTAATATACACAAGCAACAGGCCCACACAGGCATATAGAAATCCCTAATTGCATCCTGTTGCCTGACTGCTGTTGCTTCTCTTCCTATCCCTCCATTCTATCTCCTTTCTTTGGATCACATTTTGTCAAGCCCTTTGCAGAAAACCTGTTCTCTCCTCTTCCAGAACTGAAGGCTGCCCTGAAAAATGCAGGATATCTGTAATACTACTTATGGTTGGCAAGGGTAGAAACAGATTCAAGTCCAATTGTCACTGCTTGCATTTTTCTGTTTCCATGAAGAGACTGGTAAACAAGAATTAGCTTTCATCCTGGTGGATGGCATAGGCATCCACCCATCCACAGCACAGAAACAAATTCACTGGGACACATCCACTGCTCTTATAAACAAGCATAGCTTCGCTGATGACTCATGGAGGATCACGGGACCTTTGCTGATCAGCTTTGAATCTGACCTACCACGAACACAAAATGACTTAGCTGGCTTAAAAGAAGAAGAATCTCTGTCTCAGAAGACAAGTTACAGCCTAGCCCTTTCAGAACAACCTTACAGATTGTAGTGAAGAAAATCTCAACAGATTTCTACAGAAATTTAATAGGCAGTCTACACAATGGTTCTCTAAAAATACAGCACTGAAAAAGAAAGACATTATCCCAGAATGCCTTGAATTCTCTACTAAATACTAAGCAAGAATCCATAAAAGCTCTCTAAATGTTAGCAATTTCCATAGGGAAATCTTTAATGATGGAAAGTCATTACCAGTGGAAGGCCTAGCAATGCTTTTCTGGCTCCCAGTCCAAATCCTGGTGGACAAGGTCTGTATGTACAGCTGAGCAACTAACTGATGCCAGATAAGACAGCCAACAAATTCAGCTTCTTTCCATGACCAGAGGGCCATTGCTTTGAATTTGGTTTTGTTTATTTTTGTTTCCCAATTATGTTTGTTAAATTGTTTGCATTTTTTTATAAATGGCTTCAACACATCCTCTGTATTCCAAATTCAAATGGCACTGCTTAATTACAATTGGTCAGATAAGTAATATTCTTACTGCTTGAGTACTGAATCTGCTTCTGGAGTGCTATGATAGCTTGTAGTGTATTAGCTACAGGGAGTACATATGATACATTTGAATGTGCTTGAGATTTTCAAACAGAATCAAGAAAAAAAATATGTGTATGTGTTGGTCCTCCAGGAGGAAGCATGAGATAAAGGCAAAATCGGGGCTATCTTCTCATTTCTGACATGACGCTGTTTCTCTATCATCTTCCTAATACTTTGTTTTTTTAGTCTATATTCTAACTATTTGAAATTCATGACAAATGTCTTCCAGCCAGTTCCCTATTCTGATTCCAAAGACCGTAATATCCACTAGTCTGGCAAGGGAGCACTTTTGGAAAGGGTGAATGCCTTTCAGAGGGAATAATTTTTATTTAACTTTTTCATTTCCAAACACCTTGTGAAGATGTTTGACAAAAGTTCCTCAAATAAAATATTTTGGGTTAAAGAAAAAAAAAAGCCACAAGCCAAAAAAAGCCCCCAAAAATACCCCCAAACCGCTACCATGTAACAGTAGAAATAATTTGCAGGCAATTTGAATCAAATTTCCTTGTCACTTTTACCAGAAATTACCACTTACACATTTAATTTTAGTCAGGTAAGAATATGTACCAGTTTGTGTTCCATTTTAAAAGCTGAAATATTTTGAGTCATTTAGCAGTTGAGATGATAAAGAAGAAATGTAATGTTTCAGACACTCTGAAATGAAACATCTCTATGATGTCAAAAGAAAACCTTTCCATATGCCTAAATATTTCTTTCATAAAAAATAGGGATTTCATCTTTTTTTCCCATATGTTTTTTTGTTTAAGTCTTAACACTTCCAAGTGGGATGAAACTCTGTTTTGACAAACTCCTGAAAACAGGCCTATAAAAGTAGTTCAGACATCCCCTCCTGTTGTGGCAATTACTGACAAGACAACTTCAAAGAATCTGTCTCAGAAACATGTGTATAATCTACTCCAAAGTACACTGCTTGTTAAAGTGCCACAACATTGCTTTATACACAATGTCAGAGCATCCAATGGACGAAGGGAGTCACACCTTAGTAATGTAACACACAAATCATTACCCTAAAATTATTTAGGAACACAAACAGCTCCAACAAACACATCATGAAGGAGGACAACATAACCATGTCCATTTTTTTCCTCAAGAAACCTAGATGCAATGACCTTAAGAAAAATATTTCCAAAATAGTCTGTGGTTTTAGTTGCCTCAATCTTGGATTCTCTGGCTGGAAATCCAAGATCCAAGGCACAGAAAGACACATTCTCCTGGTAGTTGTAGTTTATGTCATACAGTGTCTGCTCCTCAAACCAATTGCAACAAGCAGCCCAGCAGTCACTAGGAAGTAGTGGATTGGAGCTATGTACAGAGAAGGAGAAAAGTAGAGGGGAAAAGGGTATTACATAAGACAGAAACATAGTGTGGAAGTGAGTAGGTAAAGTAAACTGATGGACTGTTTCCAGTTTGGTTTTCCCCAAAAATCCAATATTGAGCCCAAAGATGGTGAGACTTCACCTTTCCTATTTATTACTATGCGTAGCCTGAGTCATTAAACCTTTCATCTCTTTGACCAAGCTTCCTTTCAAGGACTAAGGTATAAAATGGCCCTTGCTAGGCTCTCCAGAGAATATACCAACCAGCAGGAGCTCCCTTGAGGCATCTGTCATCCAGCCTTTGCATCTCTCCCCATAGGAGGGAAGAAGTTTCACTCCTCCTTCACATGCTTCCACTTTCCCACTACTGCTGTCGTTTCAGCTTTGGTATGACATTGCATGACTAATGAAAACAGCTGCCACCCTTCATCACTGCTTCCCTGAGCAACACATATGGCCAGCTGCCATACACTCACAGCAGGGCACTGCTGGCAAGTCCAATCTAACACTAAATTTGCATGTTTTGGTACTCACCGCATCACATAGCTCAGCATAGCCTATGAAACAAAATGGAGAAGAAAGGTGATTTAATGCCCAGTGCATTCCAGCTGCTACAGCCAAAGTGCAAACAAGGCAACTTAGACTGGACATTCTCTGCAATGTAGCCACCACTGGTAGGAAAAAATCAGTGGAGTTGTGCTCATACAAGCAATCTTGGTTCTTTTGAGGGTGTCATGTTCATTTCAGCACTCTGTGCTCTATACCCACAGTAGGAACAGCATTGGCGGGAAGTTTAAAAGTGAGAACATAGCCACAAAGAGAATCTGAAAACTAAACAGACAGTGAAGACCTAGCTGTCCTCCATTACCAAGTGTTGATAGGTCAACAGCAATAGACTAGTACAACTTCCCTTATCATTTTTCTTCTCTGTTAGACAAGACAGAATGTCAGGTCCTAAACTACTCTGAGAGTATTTTTGACCACTACCTTCATAAGGAAAGCTTCTGAACAGCCATGAGCTGATTTGTGTGAGAGATAGAGCCTCAAAGCATGGTAACCCACCAGGATGGGAGTGACACTTCAAAGTGATACCTGAGGGAGAGTCACATCCTCCTGGCTCAGAGACTAGCAATAACTTTAGAGGTACCCAAAGCCTATCTGACAAAGATCATTCTTCCTAAGACAATCTTGTGATGCATGGTGCTGCCCATTTACCCCGATCCTTGATAGCTGGTGTATTCTGGTAACAGAGCCTCATCTGGCAGAAAACAAACTGCATGTGACTGTGTAAAAGCCTGTCTCAAGAGGGACAATTAAAAACACACAAAGAAAAAGAAATGGCTTTTCTTTTAAACCCCTTTTCCTCTTCAACAAGTAACAAGACAGGAGTGAGTGCCTGTATGCTAGAATGCCCAGAAAATCGGCAATTAACAAGCGTTCCGCTCTAGCCTGTCTCCGATTTCCTCCCTGCAACTGTGGCTAAACGTTTAAATACATTACTCCCCCCACCTTCTGTGTGCTTGCTGTGGCTTTGGCACACCTCAGTCCTTCTGGCTTTCCATATCAGGCAGTTTTCCCTTTCTCATGCATTTATCTGAACTTTACTCCATGCTAAATACTGGAAGAGGGGGGCATGGTGTCCACCCAACTGTGTTCGGGAGCATACATGTTCACGTGAGCTAAGTATCCCCAATTGCAGAAAATCCAAAATGCATGTAGCCCCACGTACCACAGAGATGTGTTATAAGCCATCTAGTCAGCAGTATCCTCAAGAAAGATGCATTACCATATCTGGCCAACAATAACATA
The DNA here is from genome assembly GCA_013401255.1 of Urocolius indicus. Lineage (NCBI taxonomy): Eukaryota > Metazoa > Chordata > Aves > Coliiformes > Coliidae > Urocolius > Urocolius indicus. The sequence goes on along the minus strand of WBNH01008974.1, from coordinate 152,123 downwards.
ATCCAGAGAATTCAAATGGGATTCTTCCCTCGGAAATTAAGTGCTAACCACATTACCATGCAGATGCTCATTAACAAGCCTGTATCAGACAAAAGCTGCAAAGGTATTTTTCTGAGGCATGGGCTTAAATAAAGGCTTTTGACTCAGGTTGGCACTCAGAATTAAATTGATAAAAAAACCCACAGCCTCTCATTAAATTCATACAGCAATTCAAGGATGAAGGCTAAAAATAAAATCTATGCAAACAAGCATGAGGAGTAAAATACTCTGGTAGGCTCAGAGGAACACTTTGTATCGCAGACACCTGTGACCTACTGGCCTTCTTGGACACTCTTCAAACCCCGAGTTTCAACCAATCAACTCAGAAAAAGGTACCGATGTTCTGTGCTGATGTTCCTGTTGTGCAATTATGCACATAGAATGGTTTCATACTCCATTGCCTAGAAGCTGCAAATCATGCTTGGAAAAATATGAACACAAACTACCAAAACAGAGTAAAATTTTGTTACAGAGAATAGATATTGAATATCCTTTAAATTATATATAGAGAGGGCTCATAATTAATGAATGACTGAGTTTCAGTCTAAAAATGAAAGAATTGCACAGAAAAGAACCCTGCTGTATGACATTAAGAGTCCACTAGGGTAGAAAACAACCCTGCAGAAGAAAATCCTCCAAAAGAGTTGATAGTGTAATTCTTCTTGGACAACTATATGGAAGCAAAGGCTAGGGCCCAACTTTAACAGCTGAATGAGCTAATTATAATACTGCTCCAACATAGAACCCCGCTATCTCAAGTTTTGCAAACAAATGGCATACATGCAATGAGCTTCAGCAACAACAGCTGCAGAACAGAACTGGGCCGATCTCCCTTGCCAATAGATCTACAGAAAACAGCAGTGAGTCCTGATGCCAGTTCAACCAACCGAGAGAATACAAACACCAGCACAAAGTGCTAGAGGAGCCGAAATTGAATCCAGATGAAAACATGACCTATTTCTATACCTTCCCATCCATTCATTTTATGTTGCTGCTCATCACTGAAACATCCTTTCATGTAAGATCAATAGCAATAACAAAGTTCCGAGCTGGCTTCCTTGGCTATACCTCAACTAGTAGGTTAAACAGTGCCTGGAAACTTTCCCTAATGCTGGAGTCACCAACACTGCTGAACTGCTAGAGTGTTTCCTGACATAGTTTTGGCCTGTGCCAGGCAATGCTGTTCCAAACACTTTCCAGTTGTGTCAATGGGTTAGCACTCCCAACGGATCCATTCCCAATAGGCAATTCAGACACAGTCAATCTGTTTTGGAGATTAAGAGATTTTAACAGCCTGAATGTCAGCTATTGCATAATAGTATAACTTCAGTATCAGGTTACAGTCCAGGGCACATTTAATTGTTATGATAGATCCAGGTACAGAATTGCTGGCATTCATCCCTTCCTGAGTTCAGAATTCTTGCTGAGGTTGGTTAGCTCTCCTGGACAGGATGTGTTTATTTAAACTAAGGTTGCCTCAAAAAACATTTATGGTTGTTGAGAGTCTTGATACAATGATGCAGGTACAACTCATGAAACAGCAGGAGTGAAGAAATTAATTTCTTGGATTTGTTGATGTGTGTCTTTCTATTCACTAGGAAGAATTTCAAGTTGAAAATTTCTTTACTGCTCTCCTCATTCAAATATTCAACTTCAAGGTTTATCCTTTCAGGTATCATTCCCCAGGGAACTTATCAGCCCCAGGATAGACCTTGACCTGCTGTTTCCTTCCTCCAGATTCCAAGTCTAGCAGCGTTGTCCCAAGATGAGCAGCAACTCAAGAGACTTTTCTGACTGTCTCTAAATAGGTAGCACTGATAAAATATAGTATTGAAAAGAAAAGATAGGAGCTTAAGGAGGAAATGAGCAATTCTTCTAATTTTACCCTCTTTGTTATCATCAAGGGGTGCCTCGTGTTCTGTCAAAGCAGATGAGATAGAGCTGAAAGAGCTAAAGGAACCAAAAGCTATTTAAATTTTATGAATAATGGTTTTACATTTCTTTTTTTAAGTAACACTTAATAGTAGAACAGAATCAGCTGCAGAGAGTAGAGTGCAAGTCTTTCAAATGTCCCACAACACAGTCATCCAAGTCGCCTGCCAAGCTCTTTACAATTTGAGGCAACTTAAAATGGCTCCAAACACCTACATTTAGGCAATTGAATCATCCCATGATCCACAGCAGCACCAGAGTCTAGAGAGCAATTTTACAGACCAAATGCAGCTGTCTAGTCTGTCTCTGCAGCTGACTTGACTGAACACATAGGCTGTAAAAAAACCAGTATGGTATGAAAGCATAGATACTATGCTAACAGATAGACATCTGCGTTTGGGTGTCTACAGTCTGAACTTGAACCCCTTGATTATAGGCACATGGAATGAACTTTAGAGAGATCAGAGCAACAGTTAAAGCATGGATATAAGGGTCACTGCAATACATAGCATACACTTAGATCTAGTACACTTCCCACTCCCTCCAAATCTTTAAGAGAAGTTCTACAAATGAATCGTTTTCACTTCAAACCAAGCTGAAAGGTGAAATTTTGGAAGTTTGTGCAGAACAATAGCCCCGAAAAATCAAGATTAGAATGACATGAAATATTTTATTAGGATTAAGATGGATTGTTTCATTTCAATAATACTGCTGTGGTGTATTTGGATAAAGTCAAAGCATTACAACAGAAAATGCAAAATATAATGTGTAATATTTAATAGAAAAGTCAAATAAAAATCTATCAAAGCATTTTAGAATATTTTCATGCTACTCTGAAGAAATGGATTGAAAGAAATTGGAGTATTCAATACTTGAAAGTATTGAAAGAAATTGGAGAAGCTGAAGACACTATTTGGATATACACTTGTGAAAATTTTTATCCAAACCTACTGTTTGCCACAAAAGCCTTCAACACTTTTGAATGGTTTGTGTTCTTTCCTAAGAAGCTCTCTAAACAAAACAAAACAAAAAAAAGGCTGCATGGATTTTACCTATACTCCATAACGAAGAAGGCAAAGGCACTGGTCAATTAGCTGTGCTGTAACATATATCAATGCAGTGGTCAGTTGTGTGGTGCTGGCCTGTGCCAGCAGCTAGCGCACCAGAGACAGCCAAGAGGTTACTGCAAACAAGGATCATTTCCCCACAGTCTGTTTGCACGTGGCCTCATTACTAAGAAGTGTAAAGTGAATTTACTCATATAAGTGGTGGTGTGCTAGCTGGCTGCAAGGCCTGCAAACGTTCCCTGGACTGTTTTACTTAGTAGCACCAATGGAGCCGTGCAGACCACATAGGAGAACTGTAGCTACTTCCGTGACATGCAAAATATATAGGATGTCACACAGCAAACCATGGTCAAATACAAGATCAATGAGAACAAATTCATATTCAAAACCTAGGAGGAGAAAAACACAAACCTGTGTAAGTGAAAAATCAATCTTATTCTTGTGTTCAAAATACAAGCAAGATGGTCATTTATGTAAGACTGTCAATAGATCAGAAGAAAAGGTAGGAGGAGGGCACTCTCCAACAGTTAAGAAAACAGAGATTATAATGCCAGAAGGAAAAAGTGAACTTCTTTTCCAATCTCCTAATGGAGCTTAAAGGACTACCCTGAATTAATTCACGCTTGGATAGAACATATGTTCTGAAGAAACAGTTAGTATTGATTTTGAAATTGCCAGTGATAGAGAATCCACCACATTCCCATGGTAAATTGTTCCAATGTTTAATTACTTTGACTGCTGAAAAAACTTGTGCTTCATTTCTAGTGTGAAATTGCCTGGCTTCAGGTTCCAGCCACTAGATCTTTTTATACGTTATTTGTTAGCTTGGAGTGCCCTCCTATTAAAGTTTGGTTCTCTAAGTAGGTATTTACAAACTGCAACCCCTTAGGTTTCCCACAGATAAACTGAAGAGGCTCTTCTCCAGGAATCTCAGCTTGTGAAATAGTCCCTCACATTATCATCATTTACAAGTCTAGTTTCTGAGATGCCTCTTCTACTTAGCTGGAGCTTTCTTTACCTACGGACACCAAAGCAGAAGGCAATGTTACAGCAGCTGAGCACCTGTCATGTATAGATGTCACATCCCCCTCCCAGCTCCCACCTGAGATACCTCAGTTTACAATTCTAAGCCTCCAAACTACATCTTCTGGCATTATTTTGCACAAAGATTTACTGTCAGCTGACTACTAGGGTACTTCTTTTCCCACAATTGTTGCTTTCTCAAATAGAAACCTGTAGGTAAAATATATGGCTAACTATGACTATCATTTGCATGCCTTTATATCATCTTTCATAATTAACTGAATTAAAATACATATTGCTTTCCTTAAGACAAGATTAACAAAGAATCTGCAATTGTATTGCATCTATGACCTTGTCCTTTTTCACAGCTTGTCTGCAGAGTTTTATCATTTATGTTACCAACAAACTTTCCTTCAGGTGGCTTTACATCTTGTTCCATGGCATTGATAAAAAATAATAAATACAACAGGAATAAGACTCAATCTGCACAGAATTCTGATACTACATGTTTGCAGTAAAGATTCCTTGTTTGTGCCTGTATTTACAATGCGCCTTTTAACCAATTTTTCATTCATTTAATACACAGAAAGTTATTTTATACTATTTTAATTTCTTTATCAAGGTGCTATGAGGTACGACAACAAATGCTTGGAAGTCTAACACCTCTGCACTACTACCTTTACCAACAAATTCCATAATCTCATCAAAAAGATATCCGATTAGTTTGACATAAATCTGAATTTGATTGGCACGAATTAAATTTCCCCTCTTCAATTTTTTCATTAATCAAATTCCATATCAGTTTTTCTATTATTTTACCTGAAAACAGTAACAGAATGACAGGGCTATAATTACTTTGGTTGTCACATTCACACCTTTTAAATTGGAAAGCATATTTAAACATAAGCACTTTTTCTCCAGGCTTGTGGCACTTCAAAACAGATGTCAAGCTCTATGGAAAATACCCAGGTCATGTCTGAAACTTTTGTAGACATATTACCTGGATTTTCTAACTGGCCTTAAGAATGGCTGTATTGATTTGGAAGTTATCTGGTTTGGAGTTCTGCCTCTAGCAGCAGACATTGAAGAAGGCAGGGTAAGAAGTCTGTGCCCAAGGGACCTTGCACAGTCTGCATTCCCAGCCCACAGTAATTTGTGGCTCTGGGACATCCTCTAGCAAGGCAGGCATTGCACCTGCGTCTTTGTGTGTGCACAGTCCCAGGGTTTTTCCTTCCATGTGTTTGTGAAATTGCTTGCTGAAAGCATTTTTATCTCTAATCATCTTACTATTCTGTGGCAACTAGTTCCCTACACTAACTATAACAGTGCTTTATTAGTTTAAACCTAATATAAATGCATTAATATATCCTTTGATGACCCATTCTTAATTCACCTTCTCCATTCCAATTGTGATTTTGCAGATCTATTTCATGTTTCTCCTTGGCCATCTCTTGAGAACCACAGGTGACTCAATCTCTTTCCCAGAGAAGTTGCTCTAGGCCTGTCAGTGTCTGTGCCTCCAGCATTGGATTCCTTCTACTTCTGCTCATCTATTTTAGAGGTGAGCAGGAAAACGTGTTTGGTTTGTAAGCAGTAGACAGATCCCAGATTTGCCATGACATAGGCATACACATTGCTTCGTGTTTGGTTGTCCTGTTTCCTAATTAATCATTAGATCTTTGTCTTTTGTAACACCTCTGAACACTAATCTGACATCTTGACAGAGGTAGTAATGGTTTTTCCCTCAATTTACTGTTTTGGAAGCAGCTCTTTATCTTCCTGAGCTACTCCTGCATCACATTGTTTAGTGGACCGTCACTAAATTTGGAATTGACACTGCTGACAACTCAAATTACAGTCATCGTGCTTAAGATATGACTCAAAACTTCAAGCCTATTACCAAGTCCTTCCCTGGGCAAAACACACCTGCCTCTAATGCAGCATCAGGATGAGCTGTATTTATTCATTTTGGTCAACACTGGTTTAACTTGCCATAGCAATAAAAATAGAGTTGAACTAGAGTTGTATGCGACTCCACCATTGTTGGGAAGAGGTATGTTTTTGCAGGCATCTCTGTTTTGCCGTGTATATCTTTAAGAACCTGCACAGCCAGGGCAACGGAGGCCACTGCGATTGCAGTAAGAAATTCTAAGCCAGACTTCTTTATCCAGTGACCCTCCCTTACCGGAACAGATGTTTTTAGCTGTACTCACAAATAGGTTTGCCTATACAATAGTCTTCTGGGACTTGCATATACTGTCTAGGGCCTTCATGCCCAGATAAGTGCAAAACTACTCATGTGCACAAGCGATCTGTGTGTAGTTTTATCCCTATGGATCTGCATCACTGCTGTTCTCTGTTTGGCTGTGTGTAACGCAACTGAAAGAGTGACTGCAACACTGACTTAACTCAGCAAATTTTGGTACTAAACATTAAGCTGGAGGCCATCAACTGAGGAATGTGAATGTGGGCTAAGAGATAGACTTTAGTTGATCACCCAGCTACTCCCATCCATCACATTTGCTCCTACTGAAAAGGAAATGAGCAGATCTTTGTTCACGAACAGCTCTTATTTTAAATCTCAGACAATCAGGAAGAGTGTATCAGGCAGTGGATGTGCAGTAACAGAGAGAGAAGAACCTTCTGTTTTTCTGTGTCTTAATTGCCCATGTATTTATGGGCTTTGGTAATCGCAGTGAAAATCTTCCTGGCACCACGTGAATGCTGTTGCCTTCCTTCTCTGAATGACTGGTTTGTTCTTTCTATGCTGTTTCCTTCCTCTGTGAAGGCACTTTGCTCTCTGTGACCAGACAACTGCCCTCCCTTGCTGCACAAACTCTCACTGCCACCTGGTATGCCATTCTGCAGATGCTCAAAGGAAACAAGTCTTTTTAGTTTTATCTTTCCTTATAAAAAAAACTCTCCCCGAGAGAGGGAAAAGGATCCAATTCTGCTTCTTAAGGGAACATCTTTACCTCAGGGGCAAAAAAGTAAGTCCTAAAGCAAAATGACAACTTGCCATTCAGTCATCTCCATTTACAGCTGTCGCTGTCTCCAGCAGATTTCCCCAAGGGTCTTCATTTAGCTGCAGTTCATTGAGAAGGTCAGGCAGTGATGGCTGCCCAAGTGGTGTAATGCCTGCCTGTTGACTAGTCTGCAGCCTAATTAGACTCAGCACTAACAGAGGCTGAAGAGAAGAGGAGCTGGGCTTGGCACTACACAATACCAAGCTATATAAACCATGGGTGGGATCCAAGGAAGCCATTGGTAAAAATCCCACAAACTCAAATATCATCACAATTTGCCTCATGCTCATAGACCCTTACACATCAAGCTCCATCACATTTGTTTGCAGTAAGGTTAGAGGAACCCTTCTTGTCCTACTCAATAGGAGTCTGTGACACTTCAATAAATGTCTGAAGACTTGTACCAACTGATCCCTTAAATCCTACCTGATAAACAAAAGTAACAGCAGGATCTCAATACTGCATGAGTTACATAAGCTCCAAGTAAGAGGTACTTTCCTGGACAGAATTCAATAACAATCTAAATACTGGGTTTAATTACCTTGACCTAACTGCTCCATGGTACAACAAACTGGCATGCTCAGCTGGCAACTTTCTGCTAAAGGCACTCGGCATAGAGGCAACTTGCTCTCTTTTTCAGCAAGTTTGTGGGGACTGTATCAGATATATACTTTGCCTCTCATGACACGTCACTAGTCCACAGTGAAATCTGTACATCCTACCGTGCAAATGGTTCCAAAGCTATCAGCAAATAGCTTTCAGGAAGTTTTGCTGAAATTAAACAGGAACATACCAATAAAGCGTAACTTTAATAACTTTCAAATAAGAGAGATTAAAGAGCAGTATCTGAATGAATTAAATACAGAGCACATGGGAAAAAATGGAGTAATAATAAACAAAGTCTTTTTTTTCTGTGGGTTTTTTTTTTTGTCAAGGCAAAAATTACACATAAAATCCTCAAATGCTTTGATTTTTAAAGTGGAAATTTGGTTTTGTCAGTCTCACTGACAGCATACACCATTGAAAAGCTATTAAAGCTTTTTTTTTAATAAGAATTTAAATCAGTTTTAGTTTTAGAGCTCCTCTAATGTAAGCACTTCAGTGCAGAAAATGAGTATATTTAGGAACTGAAAGGCTGTCTCCGAATCTACTGCTTTCAAAAGGGAAGCCTCAGCTCAGTAGTTCTTACTTACTCAGACCTATGGTCATACAATATGGATTTGTTTGCTAAACACAGCTTAGGAGAGATAGCTTTCTTCCCTTGCATTGAAGATTTGAGTAAAGTACAACCCAACACCTTAGCTGTAAACAAAATTTAGCACACTCTGATTATCCACAAACAACCCCCATCATTTGCTAGCACTGCACCTCTTGGACCAGTTTGATCATATACAGGTCCTGCATATCATGGATGTTTGTAGCCTTTACAACTATGTCCAAAGTGAAAAATGTGTGAAATTAAATGCACCTTCTTTTTAAAAAAGGTGACAGACTTCTTGTCATTCCCCCTCTGCCTAGTTACCATGGTGCCCTATTCCCTAAAACAGATGGATCTGGATGAGTCTGACACACTTCATTTATACCTTGAGGGATATAGCATGCTGGCAGGCTGCCTGTCCCAGAAGGAGTTAAAAGCACTGTCTAGGATGCTTGGAAGATTTCTAAGAGTTACAAAGAATAGGGAATGGAGTGTTGTGACTGCTCTAACTTTTAATATCCTTGCTTTTGAAGTTGTATGTGTTTTATTATAGGTATGCTATACTCAACTGACAGACATTAGAGAAGTTCCTTGTATGAAATCTGTAAGTTAAGAGGAGGTCTCAGGTATAACAGTGATTTTTATAACATAATCATAAGGAAATTGTTCAGCTTTTCTAAAGTAATGTGTTCTCTAAGATCCTGTAGTCCTTACAAGTAGTTCTTGCTTTGTCTGTGTTTCCCTGGAAGAAAAAAAGGTGTATGCTGACGAGAAAAACAATCAAAGCTTTTCTTCTCCCTCCCCTCCCAGCTTTTAACAATCAAGCTTAAACAAGGAAGAGTAAGTATTGCAAAATCCATTTCCCTCCAACGGCTCTCCATAATATTAATGCACATTGTGTAACTGGATATGAACTGTGTTTTCCTAATATCTCATAGTAGAGAATAATAAACAAAGAAGGTAATTTATGAGTTTTAGCAAAACTTTGTACTAAATAAAAAATATGCTCACCTCCATCCTCTGCCCGAATTTACTTTCATGTGGCCAAGCTATTAAGGCTTTTTCCAACAATGGCAAACACCCCTTTGAGTCTCATGAAAATCAGCTGTGGTATCAGTGTCAACAGTGTGGTGGCTGAACCAAGCAACACAAGATTCTGCATAAAGAATTGTTCCTTTAAGAGACAGTATCTCATCAAGAGAAAGAGTTCTGAATCATAGTAAGCCCAGATAAGCTTAGAACTATTACATCAGGCCCAACAATAGCACAGGAGTGGATATCTTTTAGATTTCCTTCACAGGCTTCCAGAGGTTATGAGAACAAGTTTTGCCTGGAATACCAACCCAGGGCCACAAACATCACAATTCTTTATGGAGAATACATCTCCAGCATGAATTGCCATTGTTTTCATGTTAAGATCAAAATGTCTTCAGCCTCCCTAATACTGATCTATCTCAAACACCTCTAGAATACTGAATGCTGAAACTCTACAGGAAATTACAGTTGGTTTTATTTTTAAAATCAAAACAACCAGAACTGGCTTTTTGAGCCAGGGTAAAATTATCTCACTCTAAAACAGTCATGTTACTTATTGTCCCTTAAAAAGCTGCAGAGAAGGTTGCTGTCCAAAATGACCTTGGAGGCTCACATAAAGGACAAATATAGTTTGTAAAGTTTTTGAAAGAGATTTCTGCACTGATTTCAGGAGGATGGATAGTTCTTTGGACTTTGTCTTCCTACTTTCGTCCTCTGCATAATAAAAGGCCAGATGACATCCTCACACAACCCTGATACTCCAGCCACAACAGAGCTATGCTCTCTCAACTTCTTACCCACCCAGGAAACCCAAAATCACTCAATATCCCCCCAAACTTTTCAAAATTTAAAAAGGGAACAAAAGGTTTTATTTCATAATCATAACTGACTTCCTTTGTAACATATGAAGTGTCAAGGTACTTTTCATTCTATGGGAGAGGAGAAAGAGACACAGAGGTATGGAAGCTAAGATTAGACGCGACCTCTGACATCTGCGACTCACTCAATATCCCTGAAAAAATCTACAGGAAAGCTAATGATGTAAACAAGGTTCTAAGTGTTGGACTGCCCTGTTTCACTCATGAGGTCATGCTTTTTGAAGTTGAGCTGGGGAAAGAAACAAGACTTGCTTTTCTCTTGAATTATACCAGCAAGGTAGTGCACAACTACTGCTAGACTAGCTCACCTACACACTTCATAAAAGCAAGTTTGCAGAAGTAGCTGTTTATATACAAAATGTTCCTATAAACAGATTTTCAATAAAAGAAATGCTACAGAGAATCTCTATCCTTTATTGGATGTGGGGTAAATCAGTGACAAAGGATGAGGAATACGCTGAGGTACCTAATGCCTTCTTTACCTTAGTCTTTCATAGTAAGACTAGTTGCTCTCCAGGCACTCAGCCCTCTCACTTGGAAGATTGTGACAGTGAGCAGAGTAAAGCCCCTGCAATCCCAGGGAAAATGGTGACACGTTACACCAGTTGGACAGACACAGTCTATGTGGCCATCTGGGATCCACCCTGGAAAGAGGATCCAGGGAACTGCAGGCCTGTAAGCCTGGCCTCAGTGCTGAGAAAGGTTAGGAAGCAGATCATCTTGAGTGCCATCATGTAGCATATACAGGACAACCAGGTGATCAGGCCCAGTCAGCATGTCTTTATGAAAGGCAGCTCTTGCTTGACTGACCTGATTAGCAAATGAGAAGAAGGCTGTGGATATTGTAGAGCTGGACTTTAGTAAAGCCTTTGACACTGTTTTATCTACAACATTCTCCTGAAGAAACCGGCTGCCCATATCTTGGATAGACATCAAACAAACCAGCTGCATGGCTAGGCCCAGAGAGGTAGCGAATGGAGTTAAGTCTAGTTAGTGGCTGGTCACCAGTGGTTTTCCCCAGAGGACCAGTGCTGAGGCCTGTTCTGTTCAACATCTTTGTCAATGATCTGGATGGGGAGATTAAGTCAACCCTCAGCAAGTTTCCAGATCACTGTGTTCAGTTTTGAGCCCCTCACTACAAGAAGGACACTGAGGTCCTGGATCATGTCCATAGATGGGCAACGAAGTTGGTGAACAGTCTGGAGAACAAGTCTGATGAGGAGCACCTGAGGGAGCTGGGGGTGTTTAGCCTGGTGAAAAGGAAGCTGAGGAGAGACCTCATCTCTTGTACAACTATCTGAAAGGAGGTGGGTGTTGGACTTCTCTCACAATTTCTTCACTGAAATGGTTGTCAAGTATTGGAATGGGCTGCTCAGGGAAGTGGTACTATCATTCCTGGAGGTATTTGAAAGACATGTATATGTGGCGTTTAGGGACATAGTTTTAGTGACGGGCTTGGTAGCATTAATAGTTGGACTCAATGATCTTAAAAGTCTTTTCCAACCTAAAAAAATTATATGATACTGCCTTCCTAAAAGAGCAAAGTTAATGCTTGTGAATCAGAATGATCTCTATGGCACAGCAGACAGCTCACTTTTTCAGGACAAGATCCCAAGAGGAAGGAAAGTTTGGGTTAAACAAAAAGTGAACAGTAGCTAAAAAAAAAAAGTATCTGCCAAGTTAAAGAGTAACCCCAGTATTACTGACCCAGCAGTGAGGTCTGATCATGGGCTCTTAAATCCAGACCCCCAAAAAATATTCTAAGATTCATTAAGCACTTATTAGCCCAAGAGGCTAGGAATGAGCATTTCAGATAGGAGAGAGAAGCAAGAATGGGCTCCTGGCTGTGAGGTGAGCAGGGGTACCAAAACCTTTCTGTTGGCCCTGCAAGCAATACTCTGCCTTAACTTCCCACTCCTGCTGTAGAAGTGAAAGNTAAAAAGCTGCAGAGAAGGTTGCTGTCCAAAATGACCTTGGAGGCTCACATAAAGGACAAATATAGTTTGTAAAGTTTTTGAAAGAGATTTCTGCACTGATTTCAGGAGGATGGATAGTTCTTTGGACTTTGTCTTCCTACTTTCGTCCTCTGCATAATAAAAGGCCAGATGACATCCTCACACAACCCTGATACTCCAGCCACAACAGAGCTATGCTCTCTCAACTTCTTACCCACCCAGGAAACCCAAAATCACTCAATATCCCCCCAAACTTTTCAAAATTTAAAAAGGGAACAAAAGGTTTTATTTCATAATCATAACTGACTTCCTTTGTAACATATGAAGTGTCAAGGTACTTTTCATTCTATGGGAGAGGAGAAAGAGACACAGAGGTATGGAAGCTAAGATTAGACGCGACCTCTGACATCTGCGACTCACTCAATATCCCTGAAAAAATCTACAGGAAAGCTAATGATGTAAACAAGGTTCTAAGTGTTGGACTGCCCTGTTTCACTCATGAGGTCATGCTTTTTGAAGTTGAGCTGGGGAAAGAAACAAGACTTGCTTTTCTCTTGAATTATACCAGCAAGGTAGTGCACAACTACTGCTAGACTAGCTCACCTACACACTTCATAAAAGCAAGTTTGCAGAAGTAGCTGTTTATATACAAAATGTTCCTATAAACAGATTTTCAATAAAAGAAATGCTACAGAGAATCTCTATCCTTTATTGGATGTGGGGTAAATCAGTGACAAAGGATGAGGAATACGCTGAGGTACCTAATGCCTTCTTTACCTTAGTCTTTCATAGTAAGACTAGTTGCTCTCCAGGCACTCAGCCCTCTCACTTGGAAGATTGTGACAGTGAGCAGAGTAAAGCCCCTGCAATCCCAGGGAAAATGGTGACACGTTACACTAGTTGGACAGACACAGTCTATGTGGCCATCTGGGATCCACCCTGGAAAGAGGATCCAGGGAACTGCAGGCCTGTAAGCCTGGCCTCAGTGCTGAGAAAGGTTAGGAAGCAGATCATCTTGAGTGCCATCATGTAGCATATACAGGACAACCAGGTGATCAGGCCCAGTCAGCATGTCTTTATGAAAGGCAGCTCTTGCTTGACTGACCTGATTAGCAAATGAGAAGAAGGCTGTGGATATTGTAGAGCTGGACTTTAGTAAAGCCTTTGACACTGTTTTATCTACAACATTCTCCTGAAGAAACCGGCTGCCCATATCTTGGATAGACATCAAACAAACCAGCTGCATGGCTAGGCCCAGAGAGGTAGCGAATGGAGTTAAGTCTAGTTAGTGGCTGGTCACCAGTGGTTTTCCCCAGAGGACCAGTGCTGAGGCCTGTTCTGTTCAACATCTTTGTCAATGATCTGGATGGGGAGATTAAGTCAACCCTCAGCAAGTTTCCAGATCACTGTGTTCAGTTTTGAGCCCCTCACTACAAGAAGGACACTGAGGTCCTGGATCATGTCCATAGATGGGCAACGAAGTTGGTGAACAGTCTGGAGAACAAGTCTGATGAGGAGCACCTGAGGGAGCTGGGGGTGTTTAGCCTGGTGAAAAGGAAGCTGAGGAGAGACCTCATCTCTTGTACAACTATCTGAAAGGAGGTGGGTGTTGGACTTCTCTCACAATTTCTTCACTGAAATGGTTGTCAAGTATTGGAATGGGCTGCTCAGGGAAGTGGTACTATCATTCCTGGAGGTATTTGAAAGACATGTATATGTGGCGTTTAGGGACATAGTTTTAGTGACGGGCTTGGTAGCATTAATAGTTGGACTCAATGATCTTAAAAGTCTTTTCCAACCTAAAAAAATTATATGATACTGCCTTCCTAAAAGAGCAAAGTTAATGCTTGTGAATCAGAATGATCTCTATGGCACAGCAGACAGCTCACTTTTTCAGGACAAGATCCCAAGAGGAAGGAAAGTTTGGGTTAAACAAAAAGTGAACAGTAGCTAAAAAAAAAAAGTATCTGCCAAGTTAAAGAGTAACCCCAGTATTACTGACCCAGCAGTGAGGTCTGATCATGGGCTCTTAAATCCAGACCCCCAAAAAATATTCTAAGATTCATTAAGCACTTATTAGCCCAAGAGGCTAGGAATGAGCATTTCAGATAGGAGAGAGAAGCAAGAATGCGCTCCTGGCTGTGAGGTGAGCAGGGGTACCAAAACCTTTCTGTTGGCCCTGCAAGCAATACTCTGCCTTAACTTCCCACTCCTGCTGTAGAAGTGAAAGTCAGTGATGCGCTCTCTTTGGTAACAATGAGGTGAAATCTTCGGTAATAACAGGGATTATGAAAGGCACAAGAACAGCAACACCAATTCTGTGGAAGAAGTATGACTAGAATTTCTCGTCCTTTGGCTCGCAGCCCTGTGCATTTCCTCAGAAACCAGGAAGGTTTTGTGGCCCAGTGTTCACTTGTCTGGCTGACAGACCAATGAGCCTGCTCTGCTGCTGCATCCCGCTCTTTGGCTCCTCAAATGAAGTCTAACAATTTTTTTCATTTCAGATATATGACCATCTGTTTCTAGCCTTTTGCTAGACCTCATGGAGGGCATCCTAGAAATAGTATTTTCAGAAGCCACGTGCCTTCTGTTTTCCTGTCTGTTCATTCATTAAAGAAGCATTTATAAAAGGTTTTCAAAATATTTGTGACAAAAAAAAAAAAAACCAAAAAAACACACCAAAGAAGAGGCTTACCTGGGTAAGCACCTAAAACTAGATCTTACACTAATGCATCCCTTTGAAAATCTCTTTATGGACCACAAAGTGAATAACATCTTTTCCAGTGTCCGTCTCACAGACTATAAAGTTTCACACTCTGCCTGTTGACCAGCCTTGCTTCAACCCCTCCATGTAAGCATGGATATTAAAACAGAAGTAAACTGTAAAAAACACCTTACAAAAAATAACTTATATTGCAAATAAGTGTACAGTCTTCAAAACTTAACAAGTTAGCGCATGTCTATATCTTACTCCTCGTCAACTCCAACAGCACACACTTAGCCTTAAAAACAACCCAGGTGATGTGAAATGAGAATTAAACACTAAGTGAAGGATGGGATTTGCTTTTTGAGAGTACGTATTTCCCTAGTTGTCTGTGCAGCTTTGAGGACTACAACATTATTTCATCTTCAAAAGAAAGTAAAAATCCACTTTTCTCCAGAACCCTGAAAGTTAAGTAAAACACCAAATGGTATGAGAATTACAAATAATTCAGCAGTTGGAAAGGCTGGATGGAGCATGACTGATACAGATGGAAGATTTAGTGGCCAAACTCTAACAAGTCTCTGCTGAGTATGTATGGTCTGTGATTTTTCAAAAGGTAGATATGAACTGAGGAAGCAAAAGGTAAATCCCCGACATCAAGGCTGCTTTACCTGCCAAATTCCAATCTCTCCTCCAAACCACATAAACGCTGAATCTTCATTCAAAACAAACATGAACTTTTTTTTTTTTTTAATGAGCAAGACAACATATGTTTTCCTAATCTCTGGACTTTTTTGTTGAAATTTTCACAAATATTCAGCCCTGGGCTAACACTCAGCACAAACTACTTCAAACCAAATGGATGCAGTTTGGCAAACTGATAAGCAACGGAAAATTACATTGGATAATGAAAAACGTTAGGCACTTTTGCGATAAGCAATTGTATCAACTTTGCATAGGACGTGTCTGTCTCCAGCTGTCTCTCTTCAGACAAAATTCAAACACAGACTGACAGTTACAGTTCATCTGTATTTTTTTTTCTACTCAAGTCATTTGCAGCAGATGGGAACACAACTTGCTGTCTGTGTTGACCACATGTGTGTAGCATGCACAGGTATTTTGTAGGTAAGTCAGACAGAAAGCTGTAGAATTTATTCTTGCTGCTGCTGACTCTGCCTTGTAGGTAGTATTGCTGTAGTCGAGTGGAAGGGAAAAGTACAGGAGAGAGGACTGTGATGGCTGGGCAGTACAGTCTCTTGGCCTATTTTTGCAGCTTCTAATTTAGGTTCCCGGCCATGGGAATTTCTCTTCCTCCACTGACAGAGCAGCAGCAGAATTTGAGGCTCCCACACCTCATTCTGACAGCTGCTGATGCTCTGACAGGATTCTGTCTGCAAGGGGGCCGAGCACAAGGGAAGAGTTTTTATAGGCAAAGGTCATGATTTAATAACAAGGGAGATCAAAGCCTGAGGTCTGTTACTGAGGAGGATAGGGCCAAGGTCCTCAAAGGAAGTGGCTTTGCCCAAGAGCTACCAGAGAGAATCAAGGAGCGGGAAGATCCCAATTTCCCTCTACTGCTCAGCAACTGATGTGCCATGTGACAAGTTGTAACTTCACTGTCCTCAGATAAAAATGGGAATGGGAGCAATGCACAGAATGAACATGTATGCATATGTGTTGCAAGAAGGGGTTAAATTTACTAAACATCTGTAAGCTCACTTATTTCTTCCAAAGAAATCTTATTTCTTCTTCAGAAGTGCAACACTACCAGCATACTCTGTCTGCTTTACCCATCATTCTGTAGAAAGTATATGATAAAGCATTTTCTACCTAGAATACTCTTCAATTCACAGAGCTCAATCTCTTCCCTGCAATTCCTCTTCTGGTCCCCACATATCAATCTCAGCCCCTCAGACTCCATGACTTACTGTCCAGAACCTGTCTCCAACCCAGAGCTGGGACCCTGTCATTCTGTGCATACATCACATTTCTGCTCAATCCCTCCCTTACAGCACTGTCCACATACTGCAGTTCTGAGATCCTATTCCTACCACATCCCATCACTCTCTCCCCCTCTTCAGTCACACACACATACAAAGCACCTTCTGCCTATCAAGCACATCCATTCTGCAAAACCTCACAATTAAAACTAATCCTTATCCCGCAAATAAGCTGAAAACAAAAGCAGTGCCTTAGAAAGCTTTCCATTTAATGAGCAGCATTGCCACGGCCTTGACCATTCCCCATCTTCTCCGCTTTCTTCTCCAAGCGAGATAAAGATCAGCCCCCCTGCAGCTCCTTACTGTAAACATTAATTCAGGAGGTCACTTACATATTAACACTGACCCCATTTCTGGCACCTTTGCCAATAGAGAGCAGTCCTCCAGCAGTCCCATTAGCAGCAAGTGTTTGCAAATAAGCTGATTCTTAATGTGGGTATGGGTGGCAGAAGCTGACCTCCATCATTTCCCCTCTCTTCATCGCCCAATGTTTGCGAGTACCAGATTACTGCATCACATGTGTGTGCCTGGGACACTATTCCCAAATGCATGCCTGTGGCCAAGGGAAGCACTGTTCCCACAATAAATAAGAACAGCCTCACAACGCAGAAAATGTCTGCAACCAGCTGTTTTAAAAGCACTCAGGTATCATGAGACAGAACACCAGGTAAATAGACCTCTTAAAAGCACACTTACACGATGCTTACAGGCCCCATGCTTACAGGCCCCATGTATATAGATTGAGATCCTCAGAGGAATGCAAATTCACCCCTCTCTGCCCCATGCCTCCTCCTACGCATATACTCATCCCTCACAATAGGTCGCACTTGCCTGTTTAAATACTGCTAAGATTGATAAGTGGCCAGCACCACCAGCAATGTCCATTCCCTCCAGTGCCCCAGCGAGGCAAAACCTTACTGCAGCAGACATGTTCTGAACATGAGTCCAAATTGTCAGCTGCCCTTGGTACCCAACATATCCTGGGCCAACTAACAGGACTTCATGACAGAAAGAGAAACTGTGAGCAGAAAGCTTGGAAAAACAACACCTGGGAAGACCTGTGGGGGATGCAATACCTGCCAGAGCTGAATGTAATCTCCTCTACTATCATTTTTAGAAAGCTGCCAGTTGGAAAAACAAAGCTTTCTCTGCTGAAGGAGAATGCAGGGAAAACTCATCTAAACATTAGCTACTCCATGACTCTACTAATTTTTAAGACTTCAGGAAATACTTGCTCTTGTGCCTAAGAGAGAAAAACCCCTCTCACCACTGTCTTTCTAACTGCATTTCTACTTAGGTGTGCACACTCCAGCTCCTCATAAAGTATTCACAGGTTGCCCTTGGCCTTGATGGGGCACAGCACCTGCAGAACTGAAACCAGTAGGTGAGTGTGTCGGTCCTGGGCAGGTGGGAACCCACATTGCCAGCCACAGCTGAGGTAACAAGGCTCTCTTGAATCAGCTTGCAGAACAGGACCGAGGGGCATAGCTCTGCAAAGATTCATGCCGAAACCCACATTTGTAGACACCTGCCTTTTTCTCTGGAAGGCTCATATTTATTATTTTTCCATTTCCTGAATCTCAGGCAGAAGCCACCTAGATGGAAACTGCAATTTTTTATGCTTGCTACACAGAACACCTAATGCAACGTAACGAGGTTACAGTAGAACACATAACACAAGGAGTGGCACTACCTGGGCCCAGAGAGGATATCTTTGATGCTTTCTTCAGAAAACTTTCAGAGCAAGGAAAAGCTTTGCCTACTATCATCCAGGCTGCATATTTATAATCTCATTCACTTTACACTGACAATTTTGGACTTGTTGGTTAAATATACGTATGCATACATTATATGGCAATGGGATCCCTTCTCAGATTTTAGCTATTATAGGATGAAATGAGAATTAAACATGAGGCAGTCAAGATTCATGTTCATTTACCCTCCAAGCACAGTCTGCCCTCTTATTCCTCCAACATGACAACAAAGCAGATTATTGTCCGCACACTACTACAAAACTTGGGTTAGTCACTGGCTTTTGCCCCTGTCTTGGAGCTCCCACAGCAGCTTTGGTCTTGCCCCTCAGTTTTTTCTTACAGTTTATCTTGGGGACCACACAGAGCTCTGTCAATACACTACCCATTATTATAGTCCCTTCAGCTCTTCTTCAATTAAGACAGCCAATCATGCCTAATTGTTCCCAGTTCTGTGATGGTTTAGTGATGTGAATAAATGTCCCCTCAGGATGATGCTGAATCCACTCACATCATTCACTTGTGATCTAAATACAAAGGGCATCTAGGTCCTCTGATATGAAAGGCTGCTACATGCAAAACATAATGATATTTATCTGGAAAGAAGGCAAAAGATTTACTTTAGTAGTACAGTTGCATTTGTAACTATGACATACTAAAAGCCCAGTGTTTAACAGAGGTGTGCATGTCTCAGTGTCTCCTACACTCTCTGTCAACCAAAGGAATGCAGTTGAAAATGAACACACTCAGAAGATTTACCAGGATCAAACAGGTCTCTATCCCTTGCTTTTAGTCATTCAGAAACATTTTTGTTTTCACAGATTTACCTGGAATTTGGTTGTCACATCCCCTTTCTCAGCATACCAGGAGACTTGCTGGGGCAGTGCATCAAAAGGGGGGCAGCCCCATTGCTCCTTTGAGTTTACACGAAAAGTCCACATTTCTCATGCACTGATGACAACTTGACCCTAAGGGAGGCAACCCAAGCCACAACTGCTGTATCAGCACGGGCCACCTTGCCAGAACAGGCTGATGGGAACATGCTAAAGCAAAGACCCAGCTTAACGAACCAACTCACATTTAGGGCAGTGTAAGCAGCAGATGCAAGCGTGTCTTCCTAGGTTGCATGTCCTACTTGGCTGCTGAGCTCTGCAGGCAACTGTAGATTCACACTCATTGCCCACAAGCCCTTTCACATCTGTTTCCTCCACTCTCTAGTAATAGCAACAAAGACATTTGAGGGTCTTTACCCTGTTCTCAGGCAAACCTTTGTCTCTAAAGGATGAGGCAGCCAGTCTCTCCAGGCTGATCCATAGAGACTTGCATTTTCTGTTGATTTCTGGCAACACAGGTACCACCTCATTCCAGACTTCCAGCCTTGAATTGCCTACAATCACTCATGTGCAATATTCATAAAAGCATAAATCCATTTCTCCCCTCACAAACGTATGTGGGATTGCACACAGTAATCACAGAAAGTTATGGATTGGAAGGGACCTATACAGAACATCCAAGTCCATCTTCTTGCTCAAGCAGGTCTGCCAAGATCAGATCATACACAAAAGCAACCAGATGGGTTTTGAAAACCTCCAGAGGAGGAGACTCCACACCCTTCCTGGGTAGTCTGTGCCAGGGCTCCCTCACCCTCATAGAAGTTTTTGCTTAAGTGAAACTTTTTTTGTGTTCCAGTTTTTGTCTGTTACCCATAGTCCTATCACTGGACACTACAGAAAAAATGTTGCCCCATCCCCATGACATACATCTTTCAAATACTTGTATTAATGCAGTCCCCCCCCAGTCTCCTCCTGGCTGAACAGTCCCAGTTCCCACAGCCTTTCCTCATAAAAATGATGCTCCAGTTCCTTGATCATCTTGTCCCTGTGCTGGACTCTCTCCAGAAGTTCCCTGTCCCTCTTGAGCTGGGGAGCCCAGAACTGGACACAGGACTCCAGATGAGGAGTACTCCCATAAGGAGTAATGCCACTCATAAGGCCTACAGGAAGCAAAGTGTGATCACTTTGCCTCACTTAGCCAACTCTTCTTCTATCTCCCTCCCCACTTGGTAGTTGACAAGTGCCAAGAGGCTTTGTAAGGTTAACAGTAGCAAGAGGCAACTTCAGCTTCCATATAGCAATATTTACTGGAGCAATAAAAGAGTTCAGAATCTGCAGTGCTGGTGTGATAGAGAAGCTGGAGAGAGGAAAACTACATTTGAAGTCTTCAGAGGGACATGACAACCAGCTAATGATTACTTAGGGACTATTAGATTTCTTTCTTCATTAATTTTGCCAGAGTAGTATAGTAGTTAAAACAGAATAACAAGGCAGGGAGCTGGGCCTGGCCCTAGTCTGAAGAAGCAATTGTGTTTGTAACAAGCAACTTTTCTAGACCCAGGTTAAGGTGGAGAGTGTTGCTTGTTAAGGTGAGGAAGAGGATTGCACCTTCCTGTTCCCAGCTCCCCTGCTCATGGGACATCCTGGGCAACGCCATTTGAAGCTTTTGCAAGGGTACATTTTGTTATAAAGTCTGATAAAAGAGTCTTGCTGCTGGTAATTTGTCTGCTTTCTCAAGTTTTGAGTCAGTTCTTATGCTAAGAAGCCTCTAATGTTGCTCTACAGTAAAGCTTGAGCTCTTTTAATGTTGGTCTGCAAGCCATAGCACTTCAGTTGCACTCCATGGCCTCTCCAAAGCACCATGAGGAGCCTCCAGGCAAAGATGTCCCCTAGTGCAATCTGGACTACAGCAGGTAAGATCCAACCACCTCTACCAACACAAGAGCAGGCAGGTTAGCTATGTAATAAGCAACTCCTTTTGTATCTGTTATTAGGTAACAATAAATCTCATACTGCTCCTGAAAACACAAGGAGGGTTTTTGTGGTGTAAATAAGAAAAAAAACAATGTAGGTGAAGTTGCTAGACAAGGAAAAAGCAGAGTGGCAAAGCATTTGCACAGTCCTATTCAGAGAAAGCATCTAGTTCCTCCTAGTGCATCACAATCCCTCTCATCAGAAGACAGGATTAAGACTTGACATTTCCACATTTGTGGGATAACCTCAAAGGTCCCACGAGAGTTTAGCCCTTAGAAAACAAACCAAGCGCATTAAGGAGCTTTGCAAGGTCCTCTGACTTATAAATCATGTGCTTCCTCCTGCATAAATTACAGTGCTATTAGGATTGCTGAATGAAGAACGTTAAACAAATTGAGCCTCTAGCCACTTGCAAAAGATAAGGGAAGTTATCCATATCTTCTAAGCTACATGCATATCTTTTGTGACAAAGACTGAAATTCTTGCAACTTATCTGGGAGCCAGGGCCTCACAGGAATCACCTTTTCTCTCCTCTATCTGTTGGACCTCCAGCTGAGGCCAGCCATTGCTGCAGGCAGAGGGAGTCCCGGGAAAGAAGCTGGGTACACAAAAATGTTGAGAGCTGTGTTTGGAAACGGGAAAGTCCAGAGTCTTTAGAGGCCAATCAACTCAATACATGAAAGGACAAAACCTTCTGCCTTCTTTCAGTAACCACAGTGGTCTGGGCAATATAAAAAGACTAGAGATGTTGCCCTCAAATACCATTCCAGTCAGGCCAGCTGAGTTCACACTGGAGCAAGGCCAACAACCAGCATGTTGATGTAGGTGGTTGTAGTGGTTTTGCCTAGGCTAGGTTTTTAGTAGTGGAGTGGGGCTACAAGGGTAGCTTCTTTAAACAAAGAGTTGCCAGAAGCCTTCCCTGTAGCTCATAGGGTTAGGGCCAGTCAATTCTAAGCTGGACCCTGAACCTGACCAAGGCCTGGCCAATTAGTGATGGAGGTAATGCTTCTGTGAGTAATGTATATGAGAAGGAAAAATTGCTGGACAGTTGCTAAACTGCAGTAGCAATAGGGGGTGAGAACGTGAAAATATCTCTGCAGACACCAAGGTCAGTGGAGAAAGAGGGAGAGTAAGGTGCTGAGGCCGTGAAAGAAAGACTCTCCTGTGATATGTGGTGAGGACCAATGTGAAGCAGGTTGTCCCCCTGCAGTCCATGAAGGCCACCAGGAAGCAGAGATCCACTTGCAGCCTGTGGAGGACTCCACACCAGAGGGGGTTGATGCCTGAAGGAGGCTGTAACCCCATGGCAACTCCAAGCTGGAGTAGGCTCCTGGTAGGACATGTAGACCTGTGGAGAAAGGAATCTTCCTTGGGAAGCTCAACCTGGAGCAAGTTCCTGGCAGGACCTGGGAGTCCGTGAGGGAGGTGCCCACCTCAGAGCAGGTTTGCTGTCAGGACTTGTGATTCTGTGAGGGACTCAAGCTGGAGTAGTCTGTCTCTGAAT
Organism: Urocolius indicus; assembly: GCA_013401255.1. NCBI lineage: Eukaryota > Metazoa > Chordata > Aves > Coliiformes > Coliidae > Urocolius > Urocolius indicus. Next base: position 129,204 of record WBNH01008974.1, on the reverse strand, counting down.
GACTGCTCTCTCCTCGGATGATCCACTTTGAGGCGGGGTGTGAGGAGTTGCCCCCATGGAAGACTCCATGCCGGAGCAGTTAATGAGGAGCTGCAGCCCATGGGAAGGACCATATTGGAGAAGGACCCATATTGGAGAAGTTCCTGGAGGACTGTCTCCCGTGAGAGGTATCCCACACTGTAGCAGCGGGAAGTGTGAGAAGACCTCTCCCTGAGAAGAAGTAGTGGCAAAGTCTATCTGTACCAAACTGACCACAACTCCCATCCCCTATGCCAGAGTCCCAGGAAGAGGGAGGGGTGGAGGGAGGTGTTTTTAAGATGGTTTTATTTCTCATCTCCTTACTCTTACTGTTTCTTTAATAAACCAAACCATTTTCTTCCTAAGTTGAGTCTGTTTTGCCTGTGACACTACATGCCGAGTGATCTCTCCATCGTTATCTCAACTCACAAGCTGTTTGTTATATTTCTCTCTCTCTCTCTTGTCCAATTTGGAAGGGGTTTTATGACTTGGTGGACACACCAGGCTAAACCACCACAGTGGTAGATGTGGAATGATAACCTGATGCTTGTCCTCCAGGATACATTTCTTAGGTGATAGGCTAAGAAAGATGGTGTCACACAAGAAAGAACTGAGACATACCAATGTAAATGACTTGGTATTGAAAACAATCAGAGAAGATGAAGAGACAGAGGAAAGAACTAATCCCCCTCTCTGCCTTGCTGGAGATCAAATCCCCCCAAAAAAAGCTTAGATTTCCAGATGCAGAAGAGACTGCACAGATACGGGCTTTACCATTATCTTGAGAAACTCACATCGCACATAATCACCCATGTCCAACAAACACACCCAAACACATAGTGTCTTCCTCCCCTTGCTGCACAAATGAAGCCAAAGTATGTGGCTGCAACCCTTTCACCACCAGGAGTCATATAATGGTAGGGGTTGGAAGGCACTTTTAGAGTTCATCTAATCTGACTTCCCTGCAGAAGCAGGTTCACCTAGATCAGGTGGCATAGGAACATGTCCAGGTGGGTCTTAAAGACCTCCAAGGAAGGAGACTCCACAGCCCCTCTGGGCAGCCTGTGCCAGGGCTTCATCACCCTCACAGTGAAATAGATTTTTTTTTAATATTAAAATGGAACTTTTTGTGTTCCAGCTTCACCCCATTACCCCTTGTCCTGTTGCTAGCTACCATAGAAAAAAGGGATGCCCCAACCTCCTGACACCCACCCTTTAGATATTTGTAAATGTTAATAAGATTTCCCCTCAGTCTCCTCTTCTCTAGACTAAACAGCCCCAGTTCCCAGAGCCTTTCTCTGGTCATCCTTCCACCATTCTCCATGCTTTTATTTGTTACACTCTAGCATCACCTTTGCTCCTCTCCATGTATCCATCTCCTCTGACCTGATTTCCTGTTTTCCTCTCTCCATCCAAGGTTCCTCCAGCATCTTTCTCTGCTCCTCACAGGATCCGATGTTTGTGTATCTGGCCACTGTTATCACCCCAAAAGATGAGAGAGTGGAGAAGTAACCAAGGTAAGATCACTGCTGTGTCCAGCTTAACCGCTGGAATGGTGTGGAAAGCCAGTACTGATCACATTTGTTAAGAGATGTGGGACTTAAAACAGGGGATATGGGAGTTCCAGCTTGCTTACCTATTCAGAGCAACTCTGAGTACATGTCACTGATTTTTGCCTGTTTCCTCATTTGCAAAACAAAAGTATAATTAATCTTAGCTACACTAATGATAGGAAAGGAGATGGAAAGAAGGGTAGCATAGGCATTCACGGGAATGGGTGAAAGCAGGGCTAAGGGGAATTAGGAAAAAGTCAAAGGCTGACTGGGAAATGAGTAGACAGATAGGAAGAAGGCAAAATGCCTGGACTGACCAAAGTCACTATGGAGAGACAATGTAAATCAGCCAGAGCGCTTCCTGCCTGCTTTGTGCTGCAGCAAGTTCCTTCTCAATATAGAGCTTAGTTTCTGTACTGCATCTGTTGCCACTCCCTTTTAAGCCCTAATTATTAGTCATTCTTTTCAAAAGACCTGGTAGTGCCTTGTGTGCATCACCCACTCCCAGATGGAAGGGGTTGCTGACCCAATTAATTCACAACTCCAGATCCTCCCTGAGCACATACCTCACCTAACCTCTAAAGCAGCAGCTTCTCAGTTTGTATCCTGAGCTCTCCAACAAGGTCACTGCCCGCGTCTTTCCAGCTCCACCCTATGCAGCCCACTGGCAAACTGCTCTCCCCTGTGTGACAGCTGCCAGCAAGAGTCAGCAAGCAAAGGCAGCTGCAGGTTCCCAAGAGGCACATGGTAATGCCATGCTGAAGATAGGAGGAGGAGGAACTTATATCCAAGTCAATTAGGATTAATGCAATGTGGGAAAGTATTAGTTCTGGAGCTGTAGCTTTCCCCATTAGAGATTGAAGGCAGATTGGGAAGCGGGGGGAGGAAAGTGAAGACAAGCTAGCAAAGCCAGCATCTTGGCTCCCCAAGTCCTTTTCCTCCTTTTTCTGATTTTTTTGGGAAGTGATGAGGTGTGGACCTAAGACATTACACTCTGGAGATTGTCAGTGGCTCCAAACCCTATTTAAAGAAGCTGTTTTTTTACTCTTTCCTTTCCATCTCTTTTGCTCAATGCCGTTATGCGCTGATGGTGGCTTGGCCTGCTATCAATGGAAAACTAAAGACATTCCCCAAAATGAAACATCACAGCATCAAACCTTTGCATTCAACTTCTTTGGGCTGAGAAGAGCTCATTTTTAATGATGTGGATGACAAGAATAACAGTAAGGTGAAGTGCCTGTGAGAAAGGCAAGCAAGTAGATAGGAGGGGCAGGTAAACTAGATACACTGAGCTGAGCATCAGAGAAGCAGCAACAAAAAGGAGAATGCTTAGGCATTAGAGATATCACAGCTACAAACAACACAGGCATTCTCTGAGCACACATATACATGGATTACAAAGACAAAGGGGAACAATTTTGGGGGAGGAACTGCAAGAGGAAGGTACCTTCCTCTTCTGAGGGCACCTGCAAGACAAAAGACACCACCAGATCCTCTGCAGTAATGATCTCTCCATCTGCTGTGGATATCTGGACTCCAAGCTCTTTAGGATACAGCTTGCCCACTCCCCGCTGAGCATCTATGCAGTGAGAATTTGCACTCAGTTCAATCTCCACCACATTATAACCAACTTCCAGGGTCTGGAAAGAGTAGCAGAGGCAGAGGAACTACAGGCTACAGCTGTGTCATCAGTTTTTCTCTTCAAACAAGTGCAATCTGAATGGTAGAGCTGGTGAAATACTCCCCAAGTTGTTTCCCGAGGAGCTGAAGGGCTCTGCCTTTCCTTTCAGCACTGACCCCTGAAAGTACCGCAGCAGTTCTATCTTCCCCTTTTCAGTGCCTGCTCATACACCTATACTAAGAGGTTCCAAAATCCATCATGCTGTCCTGAGGCAATGTCCCTGGTAGGTCAGTGCATCGCAGTGCTGTTGCAGTACAGGCCAGTATGAAATAGGCTCAACTGAGAGCTCAGCCTGCAGGAGAGAGGGACCTGTCAATATTATTTGCCTGTAAAGTGCCACACATGCCGGAGGTGCTTTATAAATAAGTCAATAAACAAACAGCATCAAATTACAAAGAGGAATGAATGATGAACCCTCTTTCCTCTTTCTAAAGAAAAAAAAAAAAGGGTCAGAAATATAAATTATACATATCTCAAAATCCACCAGGAAGCTGTATGTTGACAATCTGGTGATGCAGAAGAAGTCTCAAAGAATCTCTCTCCCTCTGAACAACAGAGAGTGGCAGAGTACATGGGGGATGCTTGCAAATTCAAAACTTTGAGAACCCAATTACATTTACAGTAGCTATACTAATTGCTAAAGCATCCAATTATGTACACAGCACCTAATATGCTGTGCTGGCAGACCTGTCCTTATTCCAGCTTTACTGCTGCAACTGGCAACTCCCTTGGACCCTTACTCTGCACGGCTTAAGCATGATAGTCCTAGCAAAGGAAACAGGACAATTCATCCTCTTAAAACTAGGCAGATACTTACATGTTTCCCTGTGCTGAAGCCTCAAAGAGAAGCAAAACATCCAGAGCTCTGCATGGCTTTGTAAGCACCAGGAAACACAGTATGCTACTGTTAAAATGACAGTCCTGTCTCCTAAAACAAGGGCTGAGTCCCCAAGCAAAACCAGGGACGTCACAGGCTCTAAATCTTTAACTAACAGTGTTAATTCAACTCAGCACTAAAGAGGGCAAAGGCAGAGAATGGAAAGATGCAATAGGTTTAGAAAACTCCCTGTCTCCTTTTGTTATCATTATTTTAATGGGAAAAAATGTTGTGGTTTGAAATCCATTATTTCCCTGCAGTGTTTGCAACTCTAATATAGCAACCCCAGCTGTTATCTTATTGCTTATATAGAAACTACAGGTGTGCCTGAACATAAACAAAACAGAAAAAGGATGGAAAGCTAAAAAGAGGCAAGGAAAAAGAGAACGTACAAGCAGCCTGCACTCACAACATTCAGGGACTTCTGACATTTTTCAGCACTCAGCCCCAGCACTGCACTGCCTTGCTGTGCTGGTGCAGCATGTGCAAAACCTGGAGCTGCAAGGAGGTGCAAGCACCTAGTGAATCTGGCTAACACTCCTTTCCCAGTGCAAGTTGCTGCCCTGGTGGAACTGCTATCAGCATCCATCTGCTTTTTGGCACTGCCTCCCAGGAGGGACGCATTGCCAGCAAAGTCTTTGCTGTGCTTGGCTTAGGAACTGCTGCCTTGTTTCTTTTAAGTCTGCCTCGGGAGTCTAGAATCACAGAAGCGTAGGGGTTGAAAGGGACCTCTAGAGATCATTGAGTCCATCCCCCCTGGTGAAGCACATTCACCTTGATCAGGTCACAAATATGCCAATTTTTTTCGCCCCCAAAAGCTTCAAAAGACCTCAACCCAAAAAAACATCCTTAGAGAAGAAGTACTTGCTGCTATGAAAAATGTCAGTAAGCTCAGCCTGCTTGTGTAATGGACCAGCATCTGAATTAAGACAAGACCATCAGAGAGGTGCCATCGAGGGAGATGCAGGAAGGATACCATTACATAGCCAGCTATAAAGCTTTAAGCATGACTGTCTTGAATTCTGCTTCAAGGGAGTGAAAAGTGGAATTGCTATGCCTAGCTTTATCGTGCACACCCCACAAAAAGCATGTTGTAAACCTTCCCCACCGAGAGCATTAACCAGTGAAAATGCCAAAGATTTACACAGTACTTTTACTTTGTAAAAAATCTAAGATACCAGCAGTAGATAAAGTAATCTTAAAATGTAAGTGTGTATCTTGGTGGTACTATGCAAAAAAATCACAGAGGCCACAGAGGTGTGAATGAATTCAGATTCCTAGCAGCAGACCAGATAGCATGCATTACCCAAAAGAAAATAACATTGTATCTTCTCATACTATTACTTATGTACATGTTTATGTGGTTAAATTGGAAAAGCTTTCCTTTAAGGAAAATGACACACTGAGGATGTTTACTCTGGTTTTGTTATTACTTTAAATGCATTTCTATTTGATTTCATTATGCAATATATATTTTCTTTTTCCAGTTACACTTGGGAGACAGATACAACGTACACGCATTCGTACTTCAGTGTTGTGACAACCAGCATCAGAGTTGTTGAAATATCCATTTCAAAACCTGCCTTAGTGCAATCAATCAAATCCTCTGCTGTAATACAGGGAAAATAGACAAGGCTATTGGACTGCAACTCCTAGTCGGGCGGATGGAGTATAGAGCGTGGAAGACTAAGGGGGAGGTAACAGAGAAAGAAGGATGCCAGAAAGAAAGATTATTTCAATAGCTCAAAGAGCTTAAAGAGTCTTAGAGGGGATTAAACAATAAAACAATATATTAAAATTGCAAGGAAGCGAAACCAGAAGCTCGACCATCTTGGTAGCCATAAGAACTCATGGGCTGTGTTGCATTAAAGCCTTGAGCGTCATACTTATGAGACAGATAAGAGACAACGGGAAAACTGTGCTATATTATTGCAATGTCCTTCCAACCCCAAGAAGCTGAAATGCTCACAGTCCCTCTAATTCTCTAGTCATAGGATTGCCACCAACAAAAAAGTTCATGCTCAGAAGCAACCCATCCTCTTGAGATGCATTTATTTACAGGAGAGGTTCAAAACTCTGAAAAGGTCACTGGGCAGAAGGTGTTGATTCCTAGTCCGGTAGGAGAGGTGGTCCAAAACTTTTGTTTTCAAGCCCTTAATTTTTCCAGTAAAACATTTCTAGAGAGCAACTGGTCCTGACTTTCAAAGGACCCTAGTTGAGAGGGTGTGCGTTTGTGAGTGCGCATGCAACATCCGCATGAGCAGCAGCAATCCTGTTCTGCATATGCTGGCACCAGCTGCATTCTCTAAGTGTGTATATGCTCCTGATTAGCCAGAAACAGACCTCAAATCCTTCTAAGCAACACTCAGCGAGAGCATATGTTCAGGAGCACACTGACAAATGAGAATTTTATGTCATCTCAGTACAACAGAAGCAACTGCAGACTGTTTGCCTGGTTCAAGAAACAAAAAAAACTAGCACCACCAAAACTACATAAAAATCTATCACTGAAATTTTGACAAAACTTCCCATTACAGTAGCACTGTGCATGTGTATATTATATACATGCTGCTTTACTTCAAGCATGAAAAATGTCAGCCCAGAGGGAACTGTCTGAGAAAGTTACAAGCAGGCATTGAGCTCGATACTCGTTTGCTTACAATGTTCAGATTTTTTGAGGTTTTTTCAAATATTTTTTGATGGAAGTGTTGCAGCTTTTTGCTTTCATTTAGAAAGAAAATGTGAAACAGACATATTTGACATACCAATACTTGCTCAAGTTTTCAAGGGAGACAGAAGCAATACCTAAAATGAGAAATCATCCTATTCTATTCATTCCTTGCTTACCACCCCAACTCTTTCACCAACTCCTTTCCTGCTTTCATGTCTAAGCTTATTGTCTGTGCTACTTATGAGAGCTGCTGGGGTTTCTTTTCTCTCTCGTCCTTCCCAGACCTCCTTGGCTACAGCTTGCAGCTCTTGAGGTTACTGTAAACAATCCCATCAGATCACGACTGTCCTTAAGAAATTGCCACAAAAAGAAAGAGGCTATAAGGAGTAGACAGAGAAAGATGTTGAGTAGGCAGAAGGAGTATTTTGGAATCCCTTCTGAGGTACAGGGGATCATGCAGCTTTCTCACATCAGAAGGACTAACATTGCAAGGCTAGGTGGGACCGTTGCACACCAAGTTACAGTGTTCCTACTAGACCCTAGCAATACAAATGCAGCCTGAAAGCAAAGTACTTTGTCACAGCATTTAAAAATCAGCTTAGTAGAGAGCACGCCCTACTGCGTATGTCTTTCACATAAAATTCTGCAATTCTCTAACCTTCTAAGTGCATTTTCGATATTTCAAAAATTAGATCAATCACAGGAGATAACAAATATGTGAAAAGTATCCAATTCCACCTTGTCTTCCCTCTACTTTCTACTTCCTTTTCTTTTCCTCTTTTCCAAGTGATCTGGCTGATAGACTCTTGTCCTGGCATTCCCACACAGAAGGGATCCAGACAGCTGTGTGAGCTAGTTGTTCCAAACACTTGCTAAAGGGGATACAGTAATGAAACTTCAATCATCTTCCTGCTGTGCCCTACAGCCCCCATACATTAGTAGAGAAAACAGGTTTACAAAGCAGAAGACAGGAGTTCGTTAATATCATTAAACCAGCTGTTATTTCTCTTGTGAATGCCAGAAAAGTATAGAGAGAAGGGTGGGTGAGAAAGAAGGGACGATTTGTTTCATGACAAACATAAATCCTCTAATACCTGCATGTATCTACTTGCTTCCTCCTTTCATTTTTCTCCTTCTCTCCCTCCCTCCCATTTTTCTTTGTGTGTGTCAAATACTTATGTGGGTTTAATCCTGTGTTGCTACAGTGTGAGACACACATATGCATGGTCTTGTTTTGTAGAGGACAATTTGTACTCTACAATACTCATACAAGAGATGACTCTCCGAGGCTCCTTGGTTCCCAGTCTGATGCCCTAGCTTGAAGCTTTACTTTGGGATTAAATCCTGTCTCAAAATTTGCTCTGTAGAGAATTTTGCAGAGTCACAGACATAAGCACCTTGTGAGAGGGATGCTGGCCGAGGTGGAATTCAGCCCAAGATTGAACCTCCCACGGGTAGGTGGTGAGTGGTCTAACTTCCCACTGCAGTTAATAGAGACTCAGTCCTCACAGGCAGTGAAGTCAAAAGGTTAATTCAGTTGATTGGGAGATGTCTGCTCTAGGATGAGTTGAATTAAGTTCCTAGCCTCAATTGACTTCACTGAATCTCTATCAGCTCTAATAGGTGTTGAGGCACCAACTCACATCTAGATACCTACAGGAAGACCCCTAATTTCAGACATTTTAATCTGGAGTTGAACTTCATTCTAGGAGTTAAGCTGCCTTTTTTTCCAGCTTCCTTGTGACCATAAATAAGAGATTTTTATATCCCTACATCTCTAAGTCCCTCTTTTTATGAAACAGGATGAAGAGCCTTCAAATATTGCACACACTGAGAAACACATAAGACCACGGAAGAACTGAGCAATGGTTGTGTCTGGGTAACAGAAGGCTATTGGGATATAGTATCCCTTGAAGGGCCAAACCACAATACTGGGCAAAACAATTCTCACACCTAGGTCATCAGTGAACAAATGAAGTCTGGTACAAATGTTATTCCCAGCACTAGTTGAGCTGTGATGTGCAAGAAGGATTACAGAGTTAAGATTGGCCCAAGATCAAGCCCTACTGCGAGGCAGAGCTTATCAGCTTAGCTACAGTGGCTTGCTATCACTGGGAAACTATCTGGTCTCCAAGACTGAGTGAGCATCCCGTGTGATGCCTTCTTTGTGTCATGTTGGTCTACTCTGCAACAGTCATGTTTGTGAAACATTGGTGGAGAAGGCTCACAGGTTTTGGAGCTCCTCTTTCAGTGTTTGCACCTGGCACTGATAATCGTACTTCCCAGCTTGTTCAGCAAAACCAAGCTGGCTAAAGTAGACTGTGGATCACGTGTGAATAATATCTTGGAAATTTTTGTTTTACTGAAAATAAACTACTTCAAAACTGGAAAGGCAGGGGACATGCTTTCTAGCACTCCTACTTGAGAGTCCAGATAGAGCAGTGAAGCTCAAAGGGACATTAAAATGAAACAACATACAGCACTTACCTCTTTTACTCTCCAAAGTACTTTACAAGCTTTTATTAAATGAAGTCTCATCACACCTTCACAACACAGGTGCAGTAAATACCTTCATGAGAGGTAAGAGCTGGAAAACTCCACAAATACTCCACTGACTGTCTTTATGAATTGATTCATTTCAGTTGTACCCTAGTGCTGTCATTTCCCAACAAGTATCAAGTTGTACACAAGAATTTGCTTATGAAAGGCACCTGAGTAGACCTTAGCAAAGAACAAGAATGGCAGCTCTGTAAGACTAGGCCTCTCTGATTTGGGTAATAATCCAAATATTAAGCAAAGCATTGCCAGCACAAGCCTGAGTAGTCCTGAATTTATTTATTTAAATTAAGCAGCTAAATGGCAGGAATAAACTGGCAAGTAGGCTCTATTTCAGGTTGTAAGACAGTTTTGCTTTCTACCACCTGAGTAATCACCTTCTGTGTGCAGGCTGACCAGTGTCTTTAGAACACAGAGAATAATGGATAGACTTGACAGTCACAAGTCAGACAAAAAGATGCTGGCACTAATCACTAATCTGTGTTTTCTGTTCAGTGTCTGAAAACAGTAATTTCCTGGCAGGACAGTCACATTGACAAAGGGAGATACTTTACCACCTAATTTTAATTCAGAATGTCTTAATGCAAAAATGTATAAAGCACATATGTATCTATATGAAAAGAAAGTTCGAAGATAAACATTCCTTCAAGGAAGTGAAATATTACAGGTCTCTAAAAACAGCAGGGGCAGGTGAAAAAAAACTCCCCAAAAAACAAGGGGAGCAGCACTAACTTGTACCTGAGGCAAATTAAGATCTAACTAGATTTTCCTCTTCCATAAGCTCTAGGAAACTCAGAATAAACATCTTAGAAGTATACTTGCAGCCCAAGAATTGTTTGCAGAAATTATTCAGTTTTGAATCACATGACTTGAATAATTGTAAATAGCAAATGTGTTTGGAAAGTCCCAAATAATCTTGTTTTGCAAAGAGAAAGAGCTACAATTTTGAAATTAATTGTACAGCCCAAATGATTTTATTAGCTGTAATGACAAGCTATATTTTAAAGACAGGAAAAATGAGGCAGAGAGATGCTAAGATTCTGTGTAATGTTCTCTCAACATCTAAGTAATTTTTCAAAGTTTTGTTTTAGATCTGAGACATTTTGCCTTCTTTTTACTGCCCACGCTCCAAAGCTTCCCCAGGTCTATTACTGGGTATAACTTCAGAAGTATGACTGCATCAAAGCCCCTGTTAACTTGGAAGACCTCATGCTCTAAGCTGGGTCAAAGGAAGCAGGTTCTCAAACTCATCTAGTAATTTTCAAGAAAAAAAAAAATTAAAGTTCCAATTCAAAATTTATATGCGTGGCTGCAAAGTTGTCCTCTTTCTGCTGCTTTTATTGAAGGAGTTACATTTCTAAAGGACAGTAGAGAAAAAAGCAAAGGCAGTTAATGAATGTGTCCATTTTTTTCTCTCCTCAAAAGATTTTTTTTTTGGTCAAAACTATTTTTCAGTGAAATTTGGAGAATGAGTCATCAGATGTGTTCCACAGAAAATATTGGTACTTAAACTGAAAAATCAAACACATAGGAGTATGTAGTCATACTCCAACTTCCCTAATCTACTGCATCATCACTAGGTACAAGATGACTTCCATTCTTCACTTCCAAACAAAATATTTTGGAAGAAGGGAAGCCTTTATTTTGCTGCAAAGGGAAACTTGAATAAAAGGTTTAAACCACAGGAAAGAAGAAAAAAAAAAAAAACAAAAACAGTATTTTCCTTTTTCTTTGAAATTCTCTTTGGGAAAACAAACCAAACCAAAACTGCTCATCAACAGTGACAAGAACAAAACCATCGTTTGGCCAACTGCAGACAATCCAGCTTTTGTATAGATGCAGCCATCAGCAAATTCAATAGGTGTTGCCCTTGGGAGTTTGGATTTTAATTTTTTTCAGCCTCAGGGCCTCAGGTTATTATTTTAACAAAACTATTTTCATTGCCACATCTCCTTATTTGCTAGAAAAAGATTAAAGAGTTTCCGAGTGCTTAGGAAAAAGGTGCAATTCTTAAGAACATTGGAAGGTTACAGGATACTTTCTGCTAATAATGCATGTTGGTTTGGTAACAAGCTGAAGTTGAGAGCAGCGGGGGCACTGCTTCATGGCTGCTGCTTTTTCAAAAGAGTCTGTTAAAAGTATTTCAGGAGGAGAGACATGTGAGTGAAATCTTTAAATGTGTCAACAGGGAAGCCAGACACTGAACTTCTGCCCACTCCAGAGCTGACACCATCCTTCAAAGCAGAGGAGATTGACCTTTGCAGTTGAGAATCACTGAGTGGCAGCAGGGGGTTTCCTGTATTTGTTTCTAAAGACATTTTTTTTGCCTTTCTCTTGTGACAGAGAAACAGGGAGTAGTCATTTTAAACCATGGTTTGCTGAGAGGAAATAAAAAAAAAAAGTATTATTCCCTGGAAAATGAGCTGGAGAAAAAGAGTGGCAGGTCATTGATTAACAAAGTTGTAAAATCAGGCTCTAATGAAGTAAAAAAGAGCTCAGAAGAGGACAAACACCATTCATTCTCCTCTCTTGCCTGATAAGGACAGCAGGCTAAGCAGATCTTGCATGAGTGCAAAGCAACAGGTTCTGGCAAAGCCTGCAGCAGATTATTGGACATCCAACATATTGCATACCTCTTCTTCCTCAAGCCACATTAACAGTGAACGTTATGTCCTGCCCCATGTCCCAGACAGGAGATTGACAATATATTGGCAATATGCTGACAATACAGCTTCTTCCCCTCTGCTCTGATCAGTTTTTCGAGGTAGTAGGTAAAAGAGCAGTGCTGGCATTGCAGTGACAAGACCTGCTAGTTAAGAAACAGGAAGAGCCAGTACAGTTCAAACAACAGGGCTAAGTTTGATATCACCCTGTATGGTCCACCAATGAGCCCCAACATCAAGACACTGCCTTTCCTAAGAAATGAGCACCAGTCTCTCTCTTTATAATATCTTAAAGCAGACCCCTCCTTCTGTGCCTAATGTGCAAGAGAAACCTCTCATTCCCGGCACCTGGATGAGCGTCACATGATTGCACGCTGATCTATGTGCTTTTCAAAGTTAAAGTACAGTCTCAGTTGCTTTGCTGGATACAAGTCTTACAAGTGGGAATATGGGCATTCCTCTCCCCCCTCAACTCATGTCCTCAGTACACACCAAAACAGATGGATAAGCCTGCACTGATGGAGGAAAATAGGAAGTCAAAGCAAATTCCCAGCTGTCATTGTGTGACCTTGGACAGGTTCCATCACCTCTTTGCATTTTGCTTTTCCTTCCTCTTCCCTTTGAAGCACACACTTGTATCCACTTCTGCAAAAATCAGATTATAACACCTCTATCATAATGACTGTGTGTGGACTAATTTAATTGATGTTTGCTAACTGTACAGTAATTCTCAGGTGAAAAAAACACTGCATAAGATGTATGCACCAAGTAAGCACCATGCCATGATCATGGGAATCAACACCACCACCAAGGATGAGAGAAAAGGAATCTGAGCCAAACTCTCAATGAATATGTGCTCAAGAGGAACTCATGCCAGCACTTGAAGCCTGAGTAGACAGTAGAGTAGAAGTCTGGCTAAAAAGGAGATCGAAGTAATAACAGCTTAGATAAAAACAGCTATAGATGAAGTAGGTGGCACAGGAATTTAGGTGTGTTCAGTAAAACTAGTAGGGAAAGTCTTTGGATTTTTTTCATGCTGTATTTAAAATTTCAAAATCTTCCCTAAAGCGCCATCCTGAAAGAAAACACTTATTTGGGCCAGTTTAAGTGTTCTACCTTTGTAGAAAATTAACTTTGTTTTCATCTAAGTGAGAAAAAAGTACTTTCTACCACAAATGTATAATCAAGCAACCAAGACACCTCTCCTATTATGAAAATATCAAAATTCTCTGTGTTCCAATCTAAATGTTGTCCACATCAACTTAACTTCAAAAGTAAGTGATTTCACTGATATAATGTCTCCCAATAGGAAAAAGTTTTGTTGATATTTTTTAATCATAAATTCTAATTCAGAGGTAGAGGATTGAATTTTTACCACCATAAGACTGTTCTCCTTCTCTCTCTCTGAAGATAAACTCTCTTCTGTATGTTCAAAATAGGCTGACAGAGCCTCGACACGAGGTTTAATTCCAGAAGATTCTCTGTGCTGCTAACCTTAGAAAAAGAGGGAACAGATATATGCTGCATGACACTTTCTGAAGAAATTGGTCAGTATCTTACAAATTCTGCCCCAAACATGCTCCCTTCTCACAGCACTGTCCAGCTTGCTCCGTGCTGCTAAGCTGCTGCATCCATCCATCCAGCCCAGAGGAAACAGTTTACCATCAGTGTCGTTACAAAATATGTTTTGGGTGATTGGTTTTTTTTTTTTTTTTTCAAGGCGATTTATGTAGAAAAAAACCCCACAACTATAGAAATAAGAACCCCATGATTATTTCAGTGTTTTGTATTACTACGTATTAATCACTCTCCTCTCCAGAGATGCAGTTGCTGATTTGAGAGACTATTTTCTTTTCCTTAAAAGTATCTCCAGACCATCTTAAAGAGCTGAGCAGGCTTGGAGAGATAAGAAGGAAAATACGTCTCTAAAGACGCTTAATGCTCAAGTCTGAGCATGTAGAGATGCACACAAACTCTAAGCCCTGCAAAGGACTGAGAGGTTCAGTTCCATTCAGTGTGTATATATTTACCCTTATCCATAGCATTACAGAGCTACTGTCCTTCCAAAAGAGACATAATAAGGAGGAAAGCTTTCTGTGACAGAGAGCTCTGGTGCATTCATCCAGCAGTTTAGCAGAACAATGCAGAGACAGAGTCTGCAGCTAAAGAAAATAGAGACGTGTCTTAAATGGTTCAAACATTAATAGCGTTCTTCAAACCCCATCACCAAGAAGCAAAGGAAGAATAATGAGGAAAAAAAGGGAATAGGACAGCGTGTGGGCCAGAAAGCTGGCCAAGACATTCAAACAATAGCTACAGTACTATAAGACAATCATGTTAATTTGGGGTATTCTCAAGCAGGGAAGGAGGATATCGTCAACATAGACTTCAAAGAATGGCAGTGCAAATCTGCCCGAGTTGCTGAACTCCTCACTGTGCACTTTTGCTCTTGTCATTACTGCATCAAAATCCATGGGGTACTCCTAGTTATACCATTGCCACAGCCCCACACAGAGCCACCATAATCCTGTTAGTCGTGGAAATGCAGCCTTTGGAGTCAGAGCCTGTGAAAGCGGCAGCAGAGCTGCTTTCCCCATGGCTCCAAGGGAAAGAGGAAGACTGGGGACACACTGACAGAGTCAGTAATAATAAATGCAGGTGCATGTGAGGAGGCTTGCCAGCCCTGGTTTTAATTTAACTGAGATGGCCCATTTACCCTAGAGCCCATGCTGCTCTGCTCTTCATGTTGCTTTTTACCATGATAATTAACCCTAGAACTGCTGAAGGTTTAGCCAACCCTGAAGCAAGGACAGAAAACAGAATGAGGGATTAGTAAGGGAAGAGCAGCTTGTGGTAGCCAAAAAATAGCTAAAATAAAACACTGAAGATGTTCCAGGCTACTGAAGTAGAAGAATTGAAGCTGCTGACATCAGATATGACTTAGACTCATCACATAGAATGTTGTGGAAAGATCTATCCCCATGTTCCCAACTTTGCAAGAAAGATAGTAAAGTGTTAAGACTGAGCCATTTGGTACATCAGATTAAATCCTGGCAGCTGGTACATGTCCAGAAAAAAAAACATTTGCTTTGTATTGTTTGGTACTTTTAAAAGACTACCCTGCCCTCCAAGGGGGAGGTCTTTGTCCCTCTACTTGTATTTTCAAGTATTTATCAAATATGAGTAGGTATTTTTTCCCAGTCTAATTTATTCACCTTTTTGCATTGACAATCCAAGCCCTACATATGCTCAGGCACTGCTGGGATGGCTCCAACCCAATCCATTTCTATAGGCAGAGGTCCAATAAAGCCTCTGTGGAAACACTTAAGTGTATTGCCCGTAAATCAATGCACCCCTCAGCTGACGGTTTCCGCAGAGAACAAGTAGGTAGGAATAGTAAACGCTTCTTCAAACTTCCTGGACTGTTAGCAGGCTCCTGCTAGTGATGCCCCACAGAGACAATCACCTTTTTCCCCCCGTCCCTCTCTCAGCACAGCATTACACTGCAATTAGGATGAAAACCCAAATGTGATAGGCAGAGTCACTGCGCAGCTGCTCCCTTGCACCCAGGTAAATCAACCACTGTGAGTGTTTCCAGGCTTACAATGCAGCAGACAACTTGAAAAGGACTATCATAAACTAATGTTTACATTATGAACCCCACTTTCCCACCTTTTCAAGGCTCCCTACCACCTCCCTGTTTGTAAGTAACTAGAAGTTGAGTTTCTTTGAACTGAGCCAACAGAACTCATATATAGTCATATTAGCAGCAAAATATACAACAAATACCATCAGCAACAAGAAGAGAACAAGCAAAGGAAACAACTGAATTAATGGCTGATAGTTTTGCATTCCTGTAATCTTCCTCACTCCTTTCCCACAGACGTCTCTGAAGAGAACTGCCAGAGCCTTGACTGCAAGGGAGAAGTTACACGAATGAGGAGCCTCTTCAAAATGACACAAACCTGTTTTATCTGTCAATCAAGATGGGGAATGAACAGTCGTTTAGCAACAGTGTCACTGAAATTATATTGCTTTTCTTCTGAAGTACATAAATATTTGATTCTCTCTTCCTCAACTTTTTGCTTCTTCCCTTGTTTTAAAACAGAATCTCACAGATTTTAAAATAGATCCAGTTTGGGGGGATTTTTCTCAGTCACATTCAGCAGGTTTGAAAAATATTTTAGTGTCTCTGTGTAAGAGAATTGGCATATATCCTGCCCACAGCCAATAAAAAGGAAAAAAGAGGAAGACAGAATATATTGCTACTGGAACACGGCAGGTTTCTGTCCTCATTCAGCTGTGGAGTTTTTCTTTTAAAATCTGACAAAAATCAATCCTGGGAAAGGTTCTACAAGCCCCAGGCTCTTACCACTTGCCATAGGCCAAAAGCCCATACGATGCTCGCTGTAACTGTGAACCTGCTCTACCAGGCCTGCAGGTGTGGGGGACCCAGGCATTCAGCTTCATGCATTTTCTGCACCTCTGAAGTACAAGGGCTGTTCACAGCAAGAGTTCTGCTCTTTCAGAGGTCCCCTGCTAAGGCCAGGATGCTAAGGGTTTAGCAGGCCAAACTGGGGAGGAAGATCCCAACCAGGTAAGCCATTTTAACTGAGCTAATTGATGAGCAGCTGCAGGTAGACCTTTGAAATAGGAGAATGGACAAGTCCCTTAATATTTTTTTCCAATTGGAGCACATAAAGGTGTTTTGTTTTAAAATCTTGCCCCAGTTACAACACAGAAAACACTGCTGGATATGCTTGTCTTACCTAGAGTAGGGGAACATCAGCTGTTACACAGCACTTATTTTCGCATTTCAGAGGCTGGCTAAATACAAAATAAGCCTTTTTGTGACAAGTCTACATGGTAGAGTAGCCTATTGCTCCAAATCTGAACAGGTACTGCCTAAGTTCAGGTGCTAGAAATTGAAATTGAATTCTTTTGCTAGAGAGTTGCATGGCACTTGTGTTCTAAAACTGGTGAGAGGGAATGCATCATTACCCAGCTTATTTTTGGATGAGAGCAAATCCTGACTACTGCCTGCACCATGTCCTCAGGGACATCATAACATTCTCGTGCTCCATAAGCAAAACCTCACATCTGTGTAAAGGATTTATAAACATTAACCCAGGATTGTGAGGGTGTCTGAAAAAAGGGATGCTAGATGGTATCCATGGTCACACTAACAATGAAGCAGGGTTTATCGCTCAGAGTTTGCCTTCAAGGGTACACACAACTGTTTAACGCTTTAGAAAAAAAAAACAAAACCAAAACTAAACACAAGCACAGTCTTAACCAAACTCAGTAAACCTGAGTGTTTCTGTTTTAGGGGATCTCTACTCGACGAATTTTGCAGAAACATTCTGATGAGGAATTTGGAAAATTTGCTGCAAAACAGGAAGGACACAGAACATGAACACAGAGTAAGGCTGCTTCAGGCTGCAGTTCCACTATAGATTTATTCCTGCTGCACCATAGCCTTCAACCCCATCTCTAGCTGTATGGTCAACACTTGATCTCTTCTCAAACCCTCTCCTGGGCAACAATAGGAATTTGTTAGACTTGACTTACATTAGTTAAAAATACTGTTCAGTGGCATCATTGGAAATCACGACGCTTGTCCCATGAGGTGGTTTCTGGCTGCCCCTGTACAGTGCAGGATTACAGTTTTGCTGAAATCAGTAAGTTTCTGCAAAATGTTTTGATTTCAACAAAATGGTATTTGCTAATGAGAATCTGTTTCAGCGGAAAACTCCCAATTGCTCTTCTCTCTTGCAGGAAATTGAGGGGGGCAGAGAAAAAGAAAAACCTTAATACTCTTGTATACAATAAGGTGTTTCCAGCTAAGGAGAAAAAAAAAATCAAATATTTGTTCTTTTCACAGTGGAGACTTGGAGCAGAGACGAACAAGGTAATTTCACATGTTCCTGTGAACAAGCTGCTGCAAATAACTTCCCTAGATAATAAGTAGAAACGAGTGAAAAGAAATGGATAAGGGAAGATCTATAATAGTGCAAAGAAATGTGTGATCAGCTAGGGAATTCCTCTTAGGAGCCTTGTAGAAAATATTGTATTTGCCAGACCAGATCAGACCACGGGGCCAATCAAGTGCAATTTAAGCATTAAGTGTAACAGCTTGATAAATCTAGGTCAATGCACCTACACGCAGGTACAAGTTTAATACCACTTCATTAGCAGGACTACAGCACCTAACAGGGAGCATATCTACAGGTCCTGGAAGAGAGCAACTATTGGCATTTATGGGATTGCACAATTAAATCAATGAGTTTCTCTTAACAAGTGACCAGGAATTGGTCCCACTTTACAATTTCTAGTCTGCATCAGCAGACGGTGCTGGCGCTTCAAATATAAGCGGAAAACAGTACTGCAACGCTCCTCTGGCCAGCGTGTAACACCCTGCAGGAGCAGGCTGGAGAGGGAAGAGCTCTGCCTTTTTGAGCACTTGCATTCAATCAGCCGTTGCTAGAAATGTATTATCCTAGAATACAGCAGACTCAAAATTATTACCAAACATTCTACAAAACCAGCACTGACCTGTTTAAATCCATCTCGGCACTTTGTTTCTCTGTCACAACCTGACACAAAGTGGGGGTTTTTATCTCTGTGCTTCCTTCAGCTTACTACTCAGAGACTTTGCTTCTGAGGCTTACATAACAGGCAGAAAAGTCCCAGGTTTTTTGGGTGTGCTTGTAGGATCTCATCTCTGCAGGGGGCTGATGAAAACAGCAAGGTTCTTGACTGCGCTGGACAGCAGCTGGGAGACTGACAGTGACGGGATTCTGCTTTCCCGAGACTATGTAGAGATGAAAAGGCTCTTTATTATTAAAAACAGACAGCTAGTAGTACTAGATCACCAGCATTAGATCTCCAATTCCTTTCCCCACAAGAGGGAAGTGTACAGTTTTCTTCTGCTCCTTCACTGACTATCACCTGCAACTCCAAGAGCAGTCAGGGCTTCCCATTGCACTAGTCCCAGGGCCACTCAACTGTTTTGGTAAAGCGCTCTCTCTCTGTCCTATGATCACTAATGTCTGACTATAGCTTAGAGTTATTACTATCAGCTGCAAGCCAGTTTGCTCAGGGGTGTCTATACTAAAAGTGACCTCTCCTAGGACTGCTGTTCGGTCATACATCAGACCAGAATTAATAAGAGCCTGTTGGATATTTCCAGCACAGAAAGTTGTGTGCCACCTTCCAGATGAGCTACTACACTCACAGAATTGCAGTACACTTGTATTTTGGCAGCCATCCAAGGCATACAGAGAACAGTAAGAAATATTGGCACACAAAAGGCATAATATGCTGTCAGACCCTAGTAAGGTCAGGGCAAAACCTACTCACGGTCAAGATCCAAGCCAAAATCTGCCTCTTTGGCTGCCCTGTTATAGATTTACCCCTTCTTTCCTCAGAAACAACTTTCAAGGGCTGAAACCCAGACTTAATGTAAGTGCAAAAAGCTCCATAGGCATGTAATACATCTTTTGGAAATGAAAAGTGGTCCAAGAGATCTAATCAGCTGAAAGGCAATTCTTTACCGAGGCTGCCTGACGCAGATGAACTCTGCAGGGCTCACTGGCTCCCAAGATGCCCATCTAATCTGCCCACTCTGCATTGCTGAAGCATCACCAGACCAGGTCTCCTAAAATCCTGGCTAGCAGTCCTCCCACCTATTCCCTCACTTCTACACTCTGGGTTTCTGTGACCTGACCATTATTATCTAAAACCTGAGGTGGCCTTTTCTGCTCTTTGAGACTCCTTTGTTTATACAATTGTTTTTGGTTTTGGTTTTTTTTTCCCCTTGGCAATATCGGTCTACAGAATATGAGGTTCAAAATCTTCCATGTGCTTTGCTCTAACATATGATATTCCAGAAATTTATCCACATTGGAAGAGTATCTGACCCTGAAATGGGAACAGTGGATAATGGGATTGAATGCTTCCTACTTCTATAGTAACAGTAGTATGAAACCTAGGGAAAAACTCGACTAGAGAATTTTGCAGAGTGAACACGACACACAATTGAGGGGAAAAAGCATGGAAGGAGCTGTAGCAGGAGTAATCGTAGATGCAGGAATGCAAGCAAGGATAGAGTCTGAGCATAGACACTCTTCTTCTTTCCCCCTCAAGCAGAATATTCCTTACTATGCCCTCATCAGTAAGGTTTCTTACATACGTTGGATGTCCTGGAGTCAGTGGCAGGAAGGCTTTCATATACATGTATATGTTTCTGTGTGTCCATGTATGGACTGGAAGTGAAATAAGCTAAGAAGTAGTCAGAGGCAGTACACTGGGCTTTCCATCTGAGGAAGCGGCAAGTGAGAAGAGCACAGAGCGCAAGCAGAGGTGTCAAGTGTAGGGTTAGCATGAGCTTGGATAGCGCATGGGTTATGGGAGCAAGATGGGGAGATAAAACAGACCAAAGGTAGTGTTGGACCTACGGAGAAGGTTATGACTCATTTCAGCTTGGCTTTTCCACCATCCTGATCCTTTTCCCTTTTGACCTACCACGTTTTCTGCTTTCATCCTTGCATTGCTACTCAAACAGTACATTAAGAAGTACTGCACCCTCACTTCTGTGCTCCACTTCCTTAAATTCAAAACTTCCCTTCATCACTGTGCCATGACGATTCCTTAAAACACACAGATCCTGCAACTCTAGTGCGTATGTCACCTAATGAAGACATCTACAAATATGGGCACGTTAGAGCTCACCATCTGGCTTGTGCCTCTTCGACAGCTCTGCTCCCCACAGATCAGTGGGCACAGAGACTGTTGTGGCCAACCAATTATTCCTCCATCTCCTGCTCCAGTGCTCACAGGCATGAATGCCCTCAGCAATGCTGCTTGTGGCCAAGGCCACGGGCTATACAGAGGGCCTGCTCTTCAAAGGGATGCAGTCAACCAGCCCAGAGCCACCTTTCCCCTGAAGCTCCAGATCTCATTCATACAACCCAGTAATACTGCAAGGGCGATGAGCCTTTGTGACTCATCACCTTCTTTCTTTGCCTGGGTATCACCAGATTTCTGTCAATCTCAACCACATTTTTCTAATTTATCCTCTGCCTCACCTTCTCTTCAGCAACAGCCACAATTTTTCTGCTCACTGGTCAAAATGATAAAGTGAAAATGCATCTTTTGAGGAAGACTCAAGGCCTATAATTTAATATTTCCTTGTTTGTGTTTTTTAAGAAAAACAATCTTTTCAGATTGGCTGAAAGATTTTACTTGACCTACATGAAAAAAACACTTGCCTTTTCTTTCCAGAATTTCTTTTTTTATTTCACAGCAAGTTTTGCAAAACAAAACTGTCACTGCAAAATGAGAAACTAAAATAGTTAATCTTCTCCAAATAATTTCTCCATTCTTCCCTTCCTAAAAACAAGCATGACGCATAAAGAGCATAAACCCTCCCCAAGCTGTATGCTTAGGAAGGCAAAATAGCATTCCCACTGACTTTTTTTCTGACTTCCTGCTCCTTTTTTTTCCTCCCTATTCTTCCCTGTGATCCTCTGCCTGTTCCCAAATGCCGTCACAGTCACTAGGCCAAACTCTCAGAGATGTGACTGCAAACAGAAAAGTTCACTGAACTGCCATAGCACGTTTTGCTCCCTGAATAGTATGTAGCCACAGGACACCTAAGAAGATGGTATTTTCTTTGAAGTACATGAATATTTGATGTCCTCCCTTCCTCTGTGCCTTAATTATTCTCCTATTTTGAAACACCAGCTTGCATGCAGTATTTAAATAAAGCTACTTTCAGAGCCACAAGCAGCTTGAAAACATCAAGCCTCTCAAAATAGTGCAAGTGCTACACAGCAGCCTGTTTGGGACACCAGTGGCAGAGAACAACACACAATATGGGGAATCCATACAGGACAGTGGGTTACAGGGGCAGTCTTTCCCTTCTAAAAGCTTAGGTTCCTTCACCAGATAACTCCATGCATGTGAGATGAGACAACAAGGTCTCAGCCTGTTCCCCAGCCATTCTGTTCAAATTACTGAAGGGTCTGGCACAACAAACTGCTAAGGAAAGTGTCTGACGATGCAGGGGTGTTGCAGTGGGTTAGAATTGAAGTGGGCAACAAGGGGAAAATATTGAAAGCTGACATTTAGGAAAACAATAGCTGCTGCAGGGCAAGAGAGAGAATGAAAATTCATGCAGAATTTTTGATACATAGAGGTATATATAGATAATCATATGCATATATACATAAGCATGTAATAAAAGGGGTCAGAGAGTTTGGGTGACTAGTAGCTCTAGACACATACACGATCAGACTACACAAGTCTTTGCCAAGGTCCAGGAGCTGCAAGGACTTGGCTTTGCCAGATTTGGACAAACCTGTTTCATCGGTGTAGTGGTTTTGCCTGGGCCAGGTTTTTCAGTAGCAGGAGGGCTAAAGAGGTGGCTTCTTTAAACAAAGAGAGTTGCCAGAAGCTTCCTCTGTAGCTGACAGGATTAGGGCCAGTCAGTTTTAAGCTGGACCCTGCACCTGACCCAGGCCTGGCCAATTAGTGATGGAGGAAACGCCTCTGTGAATAACGTATTTGAGAAGAAGTTGTTGTGCAGTCGTAAAAAAACGGCAGCAACAACAGAGAGGGAGAATGTGAAAACATCTCCGCAGACATCAAGGTCAGTGAAGAAGGAGGGGGAGGAAGGTGCTTAGGCACTGAAAAGAAGGCTCCCCTGTGATATGTGGTGAGGCCCATGGTGAAGCAGGTTGTCCCCCTGCAGTCCATGGAGGCCACCGGGAAGCAGAGATCCACTCGCAGCCCGTGGGGGAGGTGCTCACGCCGGAGCGGGTGGATGCCTGAGGGAGGCCGTGACTCCGTTAGAACTTCATCTTGGAGCAAGTTCCTGGCAGGACCTGGGAGTCCGTGGGGGAGGTGCCCACATCAGAACAGGTTTGCTGGCAGGACTTGTGATCCCGTGAAGGGACCCAGGCTGGAGCAGTCTGTCCCTGAAGGACTGTTTCTCCTGGTAGATGACCCATGCCGGGCAGTGTGTGAGGAGCTGCCCCGTGGGAGGTCCCATGCTGGAGCAGCTCGTGAGGAGCTGCAGCCCATGAGAAGGACCCACGCTGGAGAAGTTCCTCAAAGGTGAAAAGTACTGTGAGGAAGAAACTAACCCAATGGAGAGATGCTTATAGAAAACTGAACAAGTTACTAATATCTTTCTATGCTTCAATGTTTTTCTTTTTTTTTTTTTTTTTTCAAGGAAGATTTCTAATGCCACATTCTCAGGTCAATGCTGCTCAGCAATTCTGGGTAAGAATAGGTGAAATTTTAATTGGGTCTTATGCAAGGGCCAGGGGTGTTCATTTTTAAATGAACTGAAGGAGATAGTCAAGCACAAACCTTTCAAAGACAAGAAGAAAGACACCCTTAAATAAGTTCCATATGCAGAAAGATCCACTCTACAAACAGCATTACACTGCAAGGACACACCAGACTCCAGGTGCCTGGTGAGGTGTAAGAGTTGCAAGTTTCCTGCTTTAAGTTTATGCAGACAAGGACTTCTCCTTCCTCCCTCCCATGCATTAACCAAGCGACACGACTGCCACAATACATGTGCCAGAAGCTGGAGAAAGCAGAGTAAAGACTCCAGTACAATGAGTATTCCAACATGATCACAGAGCATAATATTTATTTACTGCCTGTCAACATCGAGCCTGTATAGGATGCTGTATCTCCATAGCCATAACAAACTGCTCATTAGACATTAACAGGCCAGGATGTTACTGTCATCAGATCATCTGAGTTGATAGGAAAGGGGGCAGCAAGCAGCGGTAGAGAAATCCAAAGTGAAAGGAAAGGAATGATAATCAGCTTCTGCACTGGTTAGAGTCAGTAATGAGTTGGATGGTTAGCCTGCATCACCACTGCTTTCTAGTAAGTGGAATTAGGAGCTGAGCCATGTGTCAGGGGCTCCATACTGTCAGCTGTTAGCACAGAGATTGATTTAACACAAGTGTCAATGACACAAGCTTTGGCAAAGGAGAAATTCTCCTTCTAGCTGCCAGGCAACCGTGGCATAAAACAGAGTGGTACCAGTGACCAAACAATCAGTATGGCTAGTGCCTCCTTGGCAAGACCCTCATTGAAATACAGCTTTATTAAACATCACAGGCTTAACACTGTGGAAGATCGACACCATTATTTACACAACTCAACCTGGAAAGATTTGGAAATAGCCCATTACCATTGAGGAGATGAAGTGGAGCATCCCAGCCGTACTATAATTCTACCAAAGAGCACGTGCAAGAGCACAGCTCCAAAAAAACAGTGCAGCCCCTGTTTGCTTCACTCTCATGCTGAGGGGTATGTTGGGAGTGGGCAGATACCCCTCTCAGGAAACACAGTCTGCAAAAGAGAAAAGAGATTGTCTCTTTGACAGTCTAGAATGAGGACAGCAAGAGAAAACCTTCAGGGAAAATTGCAGTGTTTCTTCCTGGAATGAGCCTGGACTCTGAAATCAGCACACAGTACATGAGATTGAACACTTGCAGGCCTGGGCCTGTTATTGAAGTCATCTTGGGTAGAAAACAAAAAACAAATTGTGAACTTCTTGTTTACCTTAAGAAATAGATTACTGTTATTCTCCAACATAGTTGGCTGGAATTAACTAGAGAAGTTCAGCCACAGAAGTCTTTTCTCAAAAGTATAAAAGTTGTGAAATATTTTTTCTCAGAATTTGTTCCTCTCTGCATCCATCCTGCCTACTCAGCAGAGTGATTAGCACAATCATTCACCACATTTTAGCAAAGCTAAAAGAGATACTGTCTATTTTTTAACTAAGACCTTTCAACTGCCTCTTGCCTTTGGAGTACATACTATTTACAAAGAAGCCAGATTGTCTTCAAGGTCCTAAGATGGATTCTTGATCTGGAAGTGAAGGAGGAAAAAAAACACCTCAACCCTATTATTTTCTAGATATATTAAGTGACAGAAACTTTCTAGGAGTCAGTAAAGAACAAGCAGGCAGGTCCAAGGGGCTCTCCTTACTCAGCCTCTACACAAAACTGAAATATATTTTTAAAGTCTGCATCTTCTTTTTTTGCTTTGTTTTGTTTTTTTCTGGGAAGCCTTCTGGTCATCTTTGGAAATTGAAGTTGGAGAGGTAAAGACTGGGATAGAAATTATATATGGGAATCAGAACCAGAAACAGCACTGGGGACAGAAGGAAGAATTTTCCCCAACAATGAGTCACTTCCTCTTCCCCGCCCCCGAGTATGTTTCCTCAGGTTTCCTCAGCTCAAAGCACCAGTCTAATTCACACCAAGAAAGAGTAAAGCAGAAGGCAACTGTAAGAAACTGAAGCGTGGTTGCGGAGGTAGGTGTTAAAACACATATAGCCACGTGCCAAAACTCACATTTGTGATCTTGCCAGACTTGTGAGGCACAAAGCTCCTGTGGGGGAAGGGGCGGGGGAAACATCCAGACAGATAGACCAGGGCTCCTTGCAGCACATGCTTCATTTACTAATTCGACAAAGAGGCTCAGGGGCAAGATTTTTGGGCTTCTTTGCCTCTCCCCCTGAAGAAGGTCAGGATTTTTTTTCCATGTGGGAGTGAGCTGGGAGGGAGAGCTGAAGCACATACAGACACACATGTGCCTCTGTACAGCATCTCAGGGAAAGGGGGCAGTAGCCAGCTTCTCCTTCTGCCTGTTGTCAAACACATAATTGTTCTAAAACAGCTGGGCCAGACAATAGCATCTTTAATGGCCCAGCTTAAACGCGGTCGTGACAGAAATCATAATATTTTTTAATCTCCCTTTCCCCAGCCTTCCTGGAAATTCATTTTTAATGACTGCAGTTGGCTTTCATTTTTGCTCTTGTTTTTGATTCAGATAACTTCTTGAGTCATACAACTTCTTTCTCTACCCGCAATGCTCCCTGTAAATGAAAGGCTTCAGTATTTCAAATGCCAAACTAACACCAGATGCTAACAGAATCGATGGCATAATCTGGTCCACCAGTTCAGGACACCTTGGGACTGAACAAAGATCCCACATGCTCAACGTGTGAGGACTAGGCATAGGATGTGATCCATCCCTAAGGTGCTTAATATAAATTCTCCCTTGCCATCGAGGCCCAAGAAGCATGTATCTCCCCATCACCCTCCCCACATGGTTCATCCTCTAGTGTTCTGATCCAAAGTAGTAAAATAAGATAATAGTAATCTTTGACAGATGAGGTCAGCTGATTGTTCCCACATCGTATCACTCCTGCATGGTTATTTTCTATTGCTGCACAATTTACACAAAGGTGGGAAAAAAACTATATCTTTTTCCACAGTCTCAAAAATGCCTAATTTAATTTTCTTTTACAAAGAACCATTTCAAGACATTCCTATGTAAGTGTTGGAAAACATTTATCACTGAAATTTCTATGCATTAAAATAATAACTGCTTTTCATAAAACAGCTAAATTTACAAACT
Source organism: Urocolius indicus (assembly GCA_013401255.1). Lineage (NCBI taxonomy): Eukaryota > Metazoa > Chordata > Aves > Coliiformes > Coliidae > Urocolius > Urocolius indicus. Next base: position 102,722 of record WBNH01008974.1, on the reverse strand, counting down.
TCCCCCAATGCTCCTCCCTGTCCTCTGCCTTGCAGTACCCCATGATCTCCCAAGTTCAGGGCTCCCCTCATGCATGTCATTCTGGATTCTTATCAGACACACAACATGGCCATCATCATAGACCCCCTGGTCTAAATTTTTTCAGCTCTCAGTTTTGTTTGCATCTATGACTTCATATCTCCAAATTCTCTGCTTCATTATAGACAATAGAATAAAAATACTATAAAGCCTAATTTATTCTCATTGCCCTATACATGGCTAAATTTGGCTCTTGGGTCCAATGCTTCCTCTTTTTTTTTTGGTTATGTAATTCACATTGGAGACAGCAAAATTCATATCTTCAATGAAATTTTCATGAACTGTGCATTGCCCAGTGCTATATATTCAGCAATATTAACTACTGCAGCTGTTTACGTTCAGAAGGTTTCTCTCAGCCCCAGGAAGGGCAAAATTTATTTTTATACACTAAAAGAATTTAAATTTCCAGAACATACTATGGTCACCTTAGACTATGACTCAGTAACCCAGCTGGAGGTCATGGTCCTAGAGCAGGAGGAACATACCCTTCAGGCATCAACCAACTACATCACTTGGCACTTACTCAAGGCAATATTGAAATGAAGCCCTCGGGAACTGAACTCCTTATTGCTAAACACCTAAATGGTTGGCTGTGTAGATTCAATCTGAATGTTTGATTGGCAGTTGCTGTGACTGAAAGATTAAGATTCTCACCCTCACACACCCATCCAGTGCTCAGCATCCTGCTGTGCAACTGGGACTTTGCAACTCCAGCATGAATTTACTGAGTGTGAATAGTTGGGGTAGAGGTAAGCAGCAGGGGAGAATTCAAAACACAGGTACACAGTAAAATAAGATGGACTGGAGCCTAGGGTGCTGAGCAAAACCCTGTACTTCTTGGGATAATTCAAGAACCAAGATGTGGACAAATAAAACAATTCAGCAATCAAGGAAAAAAAAGTGGACAATTGAGTTTTGGAAAGATAATCTGTTTTGTTACTATTGGGTTTGTCTATGTACTATCTAAAAATAGTTGCCTCTTACAAAGACTCTGATTTCAGTGATTTAGGTCAAGTTTAACATGAATTCAGTGCCGTATCTGTAGACCGCATTGCTGGATTGGAGTTAATGCAAAACAGTATCACCTGATAATGGATGGCATTTACAAGGCAGTACTTGCCAAAAAAAACCTCACCCTTGTTCCAAAATTCACATCAACTGAACCATGGCTTTGTCAGGAAGAGAAGGAAGAGAAATTTTAAAGAAACCAAATCAAACAACCCATTCTTGGCCCAATGCTACAAAACCAATCAACATAAATGATGGTTTAAGAAAATCTTCTCTTCCATCATGTCATGAAAGGCAAACACAAGAAGTCTAGTGAACCTCAGAAAAGGACCAGGTAGTTGATGCTCTTCAGTGGAGGGGGATCTCTGGCACTGAAACAACCAACCCACTTAGAGACAGGAACTGACTTCAGAGGATCTGCATTCAGGACTTGGATATTGGTATTTCCTTTTAGAGGACCGCGGGGTAGCAGTTTTATTAGTCCTGGAGCATGGGGAACTCAAATGTAATTTATTTTTCCTTTTCTGATAGGATCCAGGAGACTTCTAATGAGAGCTCTTTGTTGCATTTCACCTACACATGGTCAGGTACAGACTGTCTTAAACAGGACTTGTTTAGAAGGGCAAAGCTGCTAGGAAGGGGAAAAAAACCCAAAACGTATTTCCTCACTTTATAGGCAGGAAAACAGCACATGATCTGATCACCAGATCACACTAGAAATTGGGAGCAGGGCTCACAAGCATAGACAGTAAGTCCAGGACAGGATGTGCTAGGATACCCATGGCATTAAATCCACAGAGTGCTAAAGGAAAGAGCCCAAGGAAGGCAAGAACTTCAATGAAGGCAGCTCTTCTGAAGAGACCTAACTATGTCTGATTCACAGAAATGCATGACATATTGGGCAAACTATAGCCATCAAAACAAGTACTGGCATGATTTGGGGGGAAAAAAAAAACACACCACTTTCTCTCCTGCTGTGCTGGTGAAGCTGTAGGACCCACAGCGGCAGGAGGCTGTCAGCTCAGATACCACAACTAGATAACTTCAGGAGAAATAACAACATTGAAAGCTACGCTGAACAAACGTGCAGGGGAATTCAGGGTACTGGGGCCTGGAAAGGGAAGGCAAGACATGCTTTTCCCGTTCTTGCATGGTGTTTTACAATTAGGCATATGCACACATTCTTCTTTGAAGCATGCAGGATGGGCTGTAGCATGTGCTACTGTGGGGCTGTGCAATGCAGGGAGGTACAGATGGGTCACATGGACCCAATCCGAAAAGGGAAATTCTACCTTCTCAAGAGGGTAAATGAGAACGGAAGAAAAGAAAGGGGAAGAGGAGCAGGAGAAGGAAAACAGAGAGCAAAGGAAAAGGAAATATTTTTAAAAGACAGAATACAGAGCTAGGATAAACAGAAAGGGCGGGAGGGAACACAGCCCTAAAGGGTTTGATTAAAAAGCCACATTGTTTTTGTTTTACTCAGCAGCAACACTGCAGACTACCTTTCTGTATCCAAATGACTGAAAGCAAATGCCAGGTCAGGCAGTAAACGCTGGTGCCTGTCGAGGGGCACTCCCTGTCCCCTTCCCCACCCCAAACAAGCAAGATCACAGCTCTCTGCCATTGCTTACCCTTGCAGGCAAGGCAGGGACTAAAGTTTGATGGCACTAAGGTGGCCTCCTGTCAGTCAGCACTGCACCTCCTGCACCCTGTGGGCTCCAGCCCATCCATTAGAGCTGGCAGCATGCCTCTCGCTGCCCCCAGCCACCCCATAACTGACAGGGACCGTGGCACAAGGAGTGAGACAGCAAGGGAAAAAAAAAATGATGAGGAAGCTGGTGATTTCATATGGCAGGACCCATGGGATTTGTGGGGTGGCTCCAAATCACTACACACTGGCAGCACAGAAGGTGAAGAATAGAGCAGCCCAGCTACACATAAGTGAGCTGCTTGCATGGTCAAATGAAACAAGATAAAATTATCATTAGCCTACCCCAGTCCTGGAAGTGTTCACAGATTTATATACATGAAATCACGCAAGCACTGGATTAACCACAATTCTGTCCTATGTTGCTCATAGAAACCAAAGCTCAATTTGCTATGTTTTATAGAAAACCTGATTTCAAAATATGGAAGTGGGACTCACTTCACTCGCCCCCAAAGAGATGCAGGAATACCCTTAAAACAGCACAGGAGAAGGGCTGGAGAGAAAGATCATCCTCCAACAGAGAGCAGAGAAGGAATTCAGCTTTGCACCATGAAAATTCAATTGCTTTGTTCAGGCCTTGGAAATGCTGGTGACTTAATGTAACCTGTATTTACTGAAGGCATCACAAAAACCAAAATTTATGGTTTGAAATGGGTCCACGTGGGAAAATGCTTCCAAACCCTACAAAATCCTTTTGCTACACAGGAGTATCATTACAGGACTAAGCTAAAACGGAGAAGTGCAACCTGCTGTATCACTTCTTCCTTGCAATTCTGGCTTTTCATACAATTTTGCCTCTGCTGAGGTGCAACTGCACTTATACGCTGAAAAATGATGGAATCACACAGCAGAGTGAGATGCTTGCAAGCATCTCCCACAGCCAGCCCTTTCCTTAAAGTCATTTCTGTTTAGAGATAGCATATCTCTTTACAGTTCTGCAGCTCCCTCCCTAGCAGGCTTTTCATACACATGAAAAGAAATATCTGATCAAATATATTCCTCTATCATGGCTCTGGAAATATTAGCAAGATTTAATTAATATATAATCATATCAGTAGAAAAGAGTTAATTGAAATATTGAATAACTACAACTTTAACAGGATTGGAATATAATGCTTCAGACGTACTAAGCAGATGATTTATCCACCGTGCTATACAAATTTTACTTAACAGTTGGGCAAAGACTTTAGGGCTATTATTTTTAGCAATAGGAGGGTATTCCCTAGGTTGTGCCAAGGCCCGTGTGCTGAAAAGCACTGTGGAAAATTCAGCTTATTGCGCATTTTCTTCTCCTCTTAGAAGAAAATGAGAAAAATGTGTCTGACATTGTTAATTGGGATCTTGTGGTAATGCAGCAGTTATGTGCGCAGAGAGACAAACGAAATTTCAGTGCAAATTCACTGACCTTATTCAAGATATATCCAGGGAAGAAAAGGGCTAAATGAATTGAATTCTGTGACATAAAGCATGTATTACATTCCCAGGTGTCATATTAATTGTGCATGGTACCAGCAGGACAGTTGTAAGACAGGTACAATACACCTACAATTGCTGTTGAGGTTAACTACATAGCAAAGAGAGGTTAGTAATGAAACAGGTCTGAACTACAAGCACCATCTCTACCTTCAAATTTTGCAGAAACTTGTTTACAGAGATGAATTTTGCATATAGAGTTTCCTTCCCACAGTCATGGGCCAAAGTCTCAGATGTCAAGAAAAATCAAGAAAGTTGGGGTGGGGCAGTTGATTCTGACTAAAATTATCCATATGTGAAAAATCTCCAGTCAAGCAAATCAGCAACTTTGCAAAGATGCACTTTTGTTAAATCATGGACTAGACTGTCAGAGGCTGGTGTTTATCACCAGCTTGCTAGTAGAAAATGAACTGATGTATCTCAGATGAGATCCCAGGGAGTGGGACTCATTAGAAAATCAGGCATTCACAATAAAGCAGCACTTGGTACCAAACTTGTGTTTCCTACAAGTTTTCCCTAGATACTGCTTCCAGTTCCATTGAGACCTTGTATTAATTGCATGGAGTGTCTCTCTCCCTTTCTGTGAAGTGGGAAGAAGACATCCTTTCCACCAGGGACATACAATGATAATCATCTCAACAGTTGTGATTAAACAGAGTGAAAATAGGGGCAAAAGTACTAGAGAGACTGAAGAAGACTTCACTATTCTCTGCAAAAGGAATAAATGGAACTAGTGAAACTAAGTGTTGTGCCCAGCTTGGTATCCAGGAGTCCATTTCAGGCCCCTGCAAAAGCAAGGATGGAAAAACTCTGCTGCAGAAAGACATACATACAGAATTCATTGAACTGTACAGACGTCCAATGCTTGTCACATCTCTCACTGAAGTTTGTTTGTATATGAACATTTACTTTGAAATTACCACTGCTATGTGCAGGTACAAAGAAAGAGAGAACAAATAAATCTGGCTACACTCATCACAGATGTTCTTTTTTTTCTGCCCGCTTTCACAGTCAGTTCTCCTGGATCATGGACTCTCAATTAGTGAAATGACTGAAAGTCCTATGAAAATAAGGATTTGACCTAAACTTGTGCACAAAGGTTAGAATTGAAACACAAGACCTCCCTCCTTCCCGTCTTCAGTATTAAGCAAAAAAAGGTTTCAAAAGACTGACTACTTTGGTATTTGCTACTAGAATCTTTCTACCTCAGTTGTGGAAAATATACAAGAGCATATCCCAAAACACTCATTAAAAATGTTCAATACTTTACATTTTCTTTTCTCTAGCTCAAAAGATTTGGTTTCAAAGTCTAGAAAAGTTGCTGTGTTTTATGTGCTGGTTTATGTGCTCCATGGTCTTGAAGCATTTTTGGGAGGGGGAAGTGGGTAGGAGGTATACAAAAAAAAGCCATCAACCAGGTGTGCACAAAGTCCTGAAATGATAAAACAGAACCCATGGGATAGCACAACTGTTCTGTAGTATCAAAGCTTCATCTATCATCTCTTGTCCTGAACACAGGCCAAAGCAAGATCGGACACATCTTTGCAACTTTGCCTTGTATGTTTACAAAAATGTCATGTGTCAAGGCTCTTGTAAAGGAAATCTCTGCAATGTCCAAACTGCAGCTCATGAAATGATGTTTGGTTTCCCTGGTGCACCTTCTATGCTAGTGGGGATCCTGATCCCAAATCTCTCAGTACATACACAGGCGGGGCTGTAAGATTGTGCCCTCAAAATGATAGTATGGCCCAGTGCTCAGAAGAGACTACTTGAATCTAAAAAAAGGAGGCAGCACCTCAGACAGAAGACAATTCCATTTTAAATGTAAGACAGTCAAGAGAGAACAGGAGAAAGATTCCTGTATCTTTTAAGATGTCTGATGTAGCAGAACACTGGAAAGAGAGATAGGTCCAGCAGAACTGCAGACGTGGGAGCAAGAGAAAGGTCAAAGCTAATCTAGATCCCAGCTGGGAACACTGGGGAAAGCAGTATTAGAGTGCAGAGAGTGTGAAGAGCTGATTCTTTTCTTTATCAGGAAAGGCTATAATAGTATGAGGAAAAAAAGTATTGTTGAATACTACATAATTGAATAATAACTACTTATGATTTACCTAATTACTTATCTCTGTTCAATAATGTATCATCTTACTATTTATTAATAGACAGCTAGACTTTCATAGAAGTGAATGGTCAGTGCCTCCCTTGGGCTATTGTTAAAGGCTGCTTTCATTTTCATCTGCAAAGACCATTCATAAATAAATCACCCACTAGGAAATGAAGAATCTCTGTTCTGGATCCAAGTTCCCCCAACCAATCTCATGTGCTGTCACTGGCAATAGGAATGGAGAGAGGATCACACTTCTGTTCTGGGCAAGAACTACTTCAGATCCAAATCTGGGTTTGTTTGTTTTTTTTTTTTTTTTGGTTTTTTTTTCTGGCTAAAGGAATTCAGACCAGTCCCAGCTTTTGAGGTGAGAGCAGGAAGACTTTGCACCAGCCTGCTCTGCTGGTGCAGATACATTGAGGAAAACAACTACCAGCTTGGGGACATCTGTCCCATTACCTTTCACAGCTTTAGTAAAAAAGCTAAGAACTAAATCCACTAAATCCACTAATTTCCCAATTGCAAGCAACACTGGAGTTTCTGCCAGTGTTCCTGCATTATAGCCAGGTCCTCACACCTCTGCCATGCTGGCATTAATAGATTATTTAATCCCAGTAATATTTTATGCCACTGATGACAATTTCCAGAGAACAAACTGAAACAGTCTTTTTTCCCAAGTCATGCAAAATGCATCACATTTAGCAGAAAAAGAGCAACAACAAATCCCAAGATGAACACCTACAGGACATCTGTATTCAGAATCATTGAATCAATATGTATTCAGATCACTTAAAAAAAAAAAAAGTGTGAAGCTGTACCTCACTTTCTTGCCCTCAAACCCTGGAAGTCTATTAAGCTTAAGCCTAGTAGTATTTACATTTGGCACATTAATGTGGCAAAACCTTCCAGGAGCAGGCAGGGTAGGGATTTGGAGAGGTGAGACAGGCAGCTAACATTGCTGCTTCATTGAATGAGATCCCAAGAAGCTGTTGTGCTCCTAGCTTTCTCCCCCTCCACCAGCCTTGTTTCACAGGGTTGATTCCCTCCTGCCAAGAAGATCCTGCAAATGAGATGTTGTAGCATTTGAAACTGGCATTAAAGTGCCTTTAAAACACTTACTGTCCCCTCAAATCACTGAACTTCCTAGTCCTTCACCCAGAAATCCTAACATGCAGGAGCTCATATTGAGCTCACATTGGGCAAACAGCTCAATCACACTAGCCCTATTAGAGAACCACAGCACTGCAAAACAGTCTCCGAATAGGTTTAGGATACTGAAAACACCAGGCTCCTCTAAACTCTCAACACTCATACTAATAAAGAAACCAACTCATCAAGTGACTCCCCAAAATCTCTGCCCTGTGTTCATCTCCTCCTCTGCCACAAAGAGGAATCTCCTCACCCCTGGCACTAGCTCCATAAAGGAAAAGATCTCTGGGACTAAAATGTCACAGATTCTAAGGATGGGATTAATTATTTAAATTGACAAAATTACATTTCACTAGTGACATTCAATGCTGTATCTACTCTGCCCCTCGCTCTTCCCTTCCCTCCCTGCCAGCCCTCAGCAGCTCTTCCCCCTGTGGACATATGCCAGCCAGGGATCTATTCCTTCTACTCTGCTCTCTACTAAATGTTTTTTATTCTCAACCACCTGCCCCAGGCCCTCTCATCAATTATTAATCAAGTGATCCATGAATATGCAAATCAGCCCACGCACTCTTTTTATTAAATTAAATAAAAAAGAAGAGAGACGTGGCATGTACGGCAGCAGAATAGATGATGGGGTGGACTGCTCCGGGGAAGTGGAGATAGGTGCTTTCAAAGAGAGAAAGAAGGAGTAGGATAAGAGGGAACATGCACTGTATATGACTAGCAAGAGGATTACTTCTGGAACCGCTTGCAAGTTTATTTTAACGTAACGTTCTGCAAGAAGACAGGGACTGGAAGATGAGTGCATATACATACAGAGGAGTTTTATCCTGCAGCAAGTGAACAGGTGGAGACCTCAATTCCTTTCAGACAATTCACATCGACATGGGCATTGTGGTGCAGAGCAGGCATTTATGGGATTAGGATGGTCTGTCTGACCCCACACAAAGCATTTCCATCTGTCCCCCAGGATGCACCTCAGCAAAACACTCCTGTGCTGCTTCCTTGTGGACAGATAAAGCTGAACCAGGGACACTGCCTCCACATAGATTTCCTGAGGGGACCATTGCTACTACCTGTCTGATTCACACAAGAGAAGAATGAGGAAGTTTCCAAAATAAAACATCCTCTACTAGATGCTGAAGAAAAAATAACCAACAAACCTCTATCAAGTTCTCTATTTGTGTAGCATCTTGCTTTACCTCTACCCCCTCCCAATACATACTCCACATCTTCACACACTAGTCTTTGCATCTCTTCAAGTCAGCAGCTTTCCCTGGTTGAAAGGTTATGAACCACAAGGAGACTGGCCTGTCATTTCCATCAGCTTCAAGGTTGTCTCAGTGCTGATACCAGATCCAAACAAGTGAAAAACAAAGGCTTAAACCAGAAATTTCCCTTCCAATGCAGGGGATGGGTGCTCTCACTCCCATGCTAAGGCCTCTCAAAGCCTGTTGGATTTACTGTAAAAGACATTCAGAGAGAGGGGAAGATAACTGTTGGGTCTGCTTTCCCGGTCAAATGTTTTTGGGTAAGCAGAGCTGAATACCTTTGGGACAATGCTCCTTGCCAATCCCTAATATTTGTCCACAGACATCTCCTCTTGGGTATAGTTGAGACTGTCCTCACCTCACACAGATTCTATAGTCCTTTCCAGCTAGTTTGGCTTTCTCCTTTTCTGTCAGCTTCACTGAGCTCAATGTCACTAATGTCAAGTACTGACTTTCATAGGGTCTGAGGGAGTTCAGCGCTGGCAGGCAGAAAGGGATCATCTCCTAACAGACAAAAAAGGTAGAGCACGGACAGTGGCAGGGCATGTGCTTCTCCAACAGAAAAAGGCCTGTTACAAGTCTGAGATCAGTTGGTTACTCCTATTGTCCTAAGCATTCCTACTAGATGCTGACATTGGGGAAACATATCTCTCCTGGATCAAATTAAGAAAGCACTGATGGCACAGGTGATACCATTCTTTCAATTAATGCTGGAGCTGGCAGCATGTCCACCCCTGTCCCATAGCAGGTCATCACAGAGGTATTACAGTCAGAAGTCTCCCATGGAGCTCCATCTCTATATAAGGCCATGAGATTTGGGAGACGAGTTTTCTACCTCCCAACCATATGATGATTTTGAAATGCAATTTACAGAATAAGGAAAGTCTGGTACCTCAGGTACAGCCCACAATCACATACACATTATGGCATTACTGAACAGAGGCCAGAGGGAAAGGGATTGCATTAGCAGCTGGAAATTATGTGCTCGTATGATTTCTTGGCCACTGTTGTGCTTATGTGGGTACCAAAGGTGGATGGGAGGAATAGCTTTTTCACTCACTGATACAAAACCGTTGGTTCACATTCTGTAGTAATTTTGGTTGTACCCTCCTTCTCCATAAAACAGTTAACAATCCTGCTGGCAAAAACTCGGGACTCAAAAAGTGTAATGACAAGTCTTAGTGGTATTTATTTCTCAGCCATTCCTGTACTACACATATGTGAAAAGATGCTGTGAGGTCAAAGTCACAGAACCAAATTCGTGGACCTGGTGAGTCCCCATCACACAGCTAAGGACCTGGGCCACTCTACAGCTGTTAGCTCTGCTATTTTCCTCTCCTAGTGTTAGATATACCCCTCAAGACCTATTCTGCACTCCAGGTTCTACAGCCCAATCCCTATAGAGAACTCCAGTATCAGGCCTGTCAGTATTTCATAGTAATACCAGTACCTAAATTGAAATGGAGAGACCAAGGTGGTGGGACCAAGATCAAACATGCCTCACTCTGCACAGGCAGTTGCAGTACCTGTACTGAACCACATGAAGTGCCAAGTACCAAGTGAGAAAGATGCCCTAGCATCAAATGCCAGACACGCTCCGTTGGGGCTCAGTACCCACAAATGTCTTGTAGACTTTGGCTTCTTTGTGCTCTTGTGATGCATTCAGGGAGCTAGAATGTTCCTGCTTCTAAACAGCTGAATGGGAGGGGGGAAAGGAGGAAAAAAAGAGAAAGGAAAAAGAATTCCCCTAATGTCACCAGCTAAATGTTAATTTGGAATGAGATTTTCTTTATTATTTTTGTTTTCTAAATTGCTCTTAACTGTGTGCCAGAACACAGGTAAATTGTTCTTGGCTGAGAAAATGGCCTGTCTCTCTTCTCAGAGATTAACAGAAGACAGTGAATGGAGCGGCAAACAAGAAAACCATGGTCCTTTTACAAATCATTCAATAGTTTCCTGACTTCTTTTCTATATATTTTTCAGCTGTAAATGAGTTTCTACTGCATACTCTAGCTCAAGGCCTTGCTTGCCATTGTTACTCCCAATTTTCTTTTTAAAAAAGGTAGGAAAAGGAAGAAGTAATTTGCTGCCATGGTGATCCCAAGTGAAATTAAATTGCTGTACTTCCCTCCTGTCCCTCCAAAAGCTTTCCCCAACCACCTTCCCCAAGAACTCTGCTCATTTAGAACAGGAATGCCCACAATTCTCTGTCTCAAACGACAGTCTGGCCTTTTCCATTGTAGAAAGGGGCTAAGAACATCTCATTTCTCTGTCTAGAAGTTCAAGGCAGCCTATAAGAGGTCTAATTGGTGTCTCCAAAAATTTCAGTGTATAAGTAGTGCCAGAAATGTAACTGACATCTTCAGTTAATAACACTGGCAGCACAGGTCAGAAGATAAATATATATGGTCCATATACTTCCCGAAACTAGTACCTAAGTCTACAAACTATGCTTCTTTCCCTTGATAGAAAATTTTACCAGCTACCGTATCTACTTCATTTCCCTAAACCCATTACAAATATGGTCCTCATTGAACAAGCTTTTCCCAGAAGTCTGCAGCGTAGTTTTGGTTTCAGCTTTGAGTGGTAGTACCAGTTCACTCATAGCTGTGTCATTCCATCTAACACCTCTATTGCATTTTTTTTAACAAGCGTCATATTTTTTCTCAAGCCTTCCCTCTACATGAAAACCATGAGACAGATTAAGAAAACCAAAATAAGATTTTGCCCTCTTAGTCACATGGATTTTCATATTCTCTTTTCATGAAGAGAAAGGGAAGGCTTCTCAATTCATTTATCAGCTGTTGCTCTTCTGTCCTCATAAAGCATCTTTCTCACTTTTTTACTTAAATGTTGTGCTCAGCTAACTCAGCACACATTCTCCACACTCCTTTCATTCCCAATCCTATGAGTATTTTCACAATATAGTACCAGCAGGAAAAAGGAAATACCAAATGTAATCCAGTAGAAATAGAGTCCTTATATACACCAAGTTAGATTCAGAATGGCATCCCTTTATCTCAAACACTGCTGGTAAGACCTTGTGCTGGTAAAGAATTTAACACTCATTGGCATTTTGAAGATTATTCTTCATGCTGTAAGGAGTGGGAACATGGTTCTCTCTTCTGGAATTAACACAACCTGTCATGTTCTCTTAAATATACAGAGGCTTCACTTGCAGTGGGGTAAGTCTATGGATGTAATTAATAATCATGTGGTAGATGAAAATATCTATTTGTTTGATTCATGGATCTTGAGCAAATGAGGAATGTGAAAGTTATCTGCCTTCTTTGCACTGTAAGTTTAATTTACTATCTTTATAGAGAATTTGCACTCTCTTCTTTCCCTCAAAGATACTTGCAACTTGTTATGGAGGAGGTGCACATGGTCCCTTATGGAGACTGATTCAAGTCAACAGTAACCTGAAAGCCTGCCCAACTTGAAACATGTTGAAAAAGCCTAATCTCTAAAAAGTACAGTGAGAACTGCTGAAAACAAACACTGCTTTCTTAGCTTTCCAAGTGGTGGGGGGCTCTAAAAATGGTTCCATGAGCAACCAAACACTGGAAATCCCAGCCTTTAGTTGTTTGATGATCTGGGTTCCCATCATCCCCCACCCCCAGAAGTATCACTGATGCATAGTCTAAGACAACAGGACTGCATTTCAGAATAATTAACTATATCACCACTTGCACATACAAACATCTAACAGTTCAAAACAAGGCATTTGTGACTGATGCATGCTCCAACTGCAGTCAGTACCCCAGCATAAAGCATGACTGTGGTAAACCCTTATATGTAGACATCTCATTCTTGCAGTGTAAAAACCCACATTTCTCCCATTAGCTATCTAAAAAAAATTGAAAGGGATCAATACAGGAAAACCATTCACAGATAGGGAATTTTAAGATTCTGCTAGCAGGATAGGAAAAAAAGAGAGATCATGAAGACCACCATCATCTGAGGCCCTCAGGACAGATGAGGGAAATCCCTGCAGGAATGGTCTCCAAACTGGGTGGGAATGGTCTGCTGGAATGGGTGCTGATGACATCCTTTCAAATGGGGAACATCTGGCTTTCTGCAGAACCTATTCTTCACATTGTACTGGCACACCAGAGATCTCAGTTGTAAACTGTATACATTCCAGAATAGACTTCAGAGGCAGGGCCTTTCAAGTAAGCAAAGAACACATCCCAGGTGCCAGATGTACTCACACATCCCTTTGCCTTCCCTAATTTCTAGGACAAAGAATCTGAACTGGATTTTCAGGTACCTGAAACGTGCTACACAATGTTTGCCAAGAAAAGAGTTGTTTTAGACTCAACTTTCTGAAAGATTCTCTCCTCCCTCGTTTTTATTTTCACTTCCTTCAGTTATGGAAGTAATTAACTTTCAATGGCAGCTAATTATAAGCACAGAGAAATCGGAGGCTGCGTGGCTGTCTGTCTGGTGCAAGCTTGGCAAAGTGTTTTTTAATTGGAAACTCTTTGCCGTGTGCATCTCAATACATTTTGCACTGTATTTATCGTTCCAGATTCATATTACATCCATGACCTTTCATCTAATGACAGAAGCTCATGCGGAGAAAAAATGATTATTTTAACAAACAGGCATTAAAGCAATGAAAGAGAAAAGAAAAAAACAGGCAAGAGCAGAAAGCAGGAATAGCATGAAACAAGAATAAAAAACATCATAAATGCTATATGCTGATGTCTCCCGTCTTTTCCTCTGGTACAGGACCTCTGCAGAAGCTCTCCAATCCAAACTTACTACTACTATTATATCCAGCAATGTGCCCTCATAGCCAAGAAGGCCAACGGCATTCTGGGATGCATGAAGAACACTGCAGCCAGCAGGTCGAGGGAGGTTCTGCTCTCCCTCTACTCTGCCCTGATGAGGCCTCATCTGGAGTCCTGTGTCCAGTTCTGAGCTCCTCCGCTCAAGAGGGACAGGAAACTGCTGGAGAGAGTCCAGCACAGGGCCACCAAGATGATCAGGGGACTGGAGCATCTTTCTTACAAGGAAAGGCTGCAGGAACTGGGACTGTTTAGTCTAAAGAAGAGGAGACTGAGGGGAGACCTTATTAACATTTACAAACATCTAAAAGATGGGTGTCAGGATGTTGGGGCATCACTTTTTTTTTCTGTTACATCTAGTGACGAGATAAGAGGTAATGGAAAGAAGCTGGAACACAGAAAGTTTCACTTAAACATAAAGAAAAACTATTTCACTGTTGAGGTGAGGGAGCCCTGGCACAGGCTGCCCAGGGAGGGTGTGGAGTCTCCTCCTCTGGAGGTTTTCAAAACCCACCTGGACATGTTCCTATGTGACCTGACCTAGGTGGACCTGCTTCTGCAGGGGAGTTGGACTAGATGATCTCTAAAATGATGCCTTCCAACCCCTGTCGTTCTCTGATTCTTTAATCTTAGCTATTGCTAACTATCACTTGACTGATGTCAGATACCAATGAAGAGCAGCCACTGAAAGCCTTAAAAAAACAAGCCTCCTATTCTTACGGTTACCCATCCTATACTCATGGTCACCCACCTAGAAGAAACACTAAGAGGTGCAGCCTGAACACAACTCTCTTGCACAGTCAATGGCATGTTAGAAGCTATGGGCCAAGTTCTCTGATTCTGCAGTTTGCCATGACTGCAAGTCACAATATAGCTTGTCCTTCAAGGAAAGTACAGGTGAGAGAGTTTAGAAACAAAGCTGAGAATCATTGCATGCAACACACAACTTGAAATATGGGGTGTGAATTGGAGATAACTGGGAAAATTTATCTTAATTTTATTCATGTGGAGCCATCTCAAATTACCCTACTGAAGTACCCTACTGTACTTCAACTAAATGTGGATGGAAGATGTAGAATAACGTCAACAAAATCCTATGTGTTCCTTGCACTTTGGCTAGAGCAGCAGCCCCAGGTAGAATCCCTTAACGACATTCCGTGATGCTGCATGTTATTTTCTCAGCAAAGCCTCACCACTGTATGCACTTGCCAAAAAAACCCCAAACTGTGGCCGCAAGTGGCAATGAAATGGGTTATGCTTTAGACTTCTGTAGCAGTGAAACATGTCCTCTATGCAAACAGCAGCAGCAGCTCTAGCAGTGCTAGGGTGGCTGGTGAGTTGCATGTGATCCAATCTGAACTGGCATTTCCTGCTGTTAACAAGCAGTTCTTGCCAACTGCCCACCTGGCTTCTGCAAGAAACAGCTTAGCAGGCACTAGATGTTTGGCAAAAGACCATAGACTAATCGTTGTAAGTTTATATGATACACTGAGTCCCAACTGCCTAATCTACATTTACCAGCAGTAGGGATGGACCAGTAGCAAAGGGCCAAGGATATCCCAGCAATTCTTCCCAGAAATAGTGTTACTGGAATAACTGTTAAGTAAATTATCCAGCATACATCCCAGTGCCTACCATAAGGAAAACTCTTTGAAGGGGTAGTTTACCCAGAGGAGCAGTGTTCTGCTTACCATCCAACACCACACTATTTCTGCTCAAGACTGTATCACTTCACATGAAATTTCAGAAAGAACAGATTTTTTTTAGTGAGTTCCCATAATGAAATTAATTTTTCTGTTTGCAATGGCACTCTATAAGTTCACAAATTCCATGGAAAAGAGCACAAAGAGTAAAAAAGAGACTAAAGCAGAATGGAAGGATATCAGTTTTGAATGCTAGTGTTACCTATAAGCCTAAGGAGGAAGTTTAGGCAGTGTAAAACAAAAATTAGTACATTTGTCTGTAAATAAGACAATAATCAAAGGTATTAGAACAGCCATTTGTTGATCCTGATGGTCAGGAAATAGTTTCCTCAAGTCCTGGGAATATAATCAATTGTGCAGAACTCTGATATTTTCATAACTGCAACAGTGCCTAAGGTACACAAAATTCAGTGAAACTCATACTGTTGCTTAGGCCTTGTACAGTACCTTTTTAGAAAATTTCCAAGGTACTAAACAGACTAGAGCACCAAATGCTGAAGATTCATGAGCACTTCAAAGACTCAGCCGGGTATTAAGCTTTGCATATTTTTTGGAATCCATCTTCACATCAGATGCCAACATATGGTCATAAAGTGACTGACAGGCTCTGCAGAAGCTTCTACAGAACCCCCCAAACAAAACTCACCCCTGAAAGGTTGACTGAGAACTGCTTTATGGGGGAGATTTCCAGAAGCGCAAATAGCTCTTAGGTACACCACTTCCATCAACATGTAATCCCTAAAATACTAAGCAAGTAATTTAGAAGCCAAAAAGAAAAAAAGATATTTGCAGAGCAATCACTTAGAACTATACATCCACTTCCAGTGCCTCTTTGTGATTCATTAATAAAGAAAACTCACAGACTAGCAGCTGTGTTCAAGAAACATTGCAGCAAAGTCCATCTGAGCACCAGCACTAAATATGCCATCAGATGTCACTGTGCAGATTTGGGAGCCCTTATATTGCTATGTTGACATCCATCTGGCCACTTTAGCACTGTTGTAGCAGCACAGGGTTACAACTTTTATAGCCCTGTTCTCCCACGTAAGTGCGATACATCAGGCTGTTTGAAGTGAAGATTTGTTCAGCTGTGTCATGGTTGCCCAATATCTTGTCAAGATGGTGTTGCATCATCTCAGGAGATTTCTTGGAGATGTTTCCCTCTGTTCCCTGTGTGAACCCACAGGAAGACAGGAGAAAAAAAAGTAACAAGAGATGAAGGCGTATGTGATTAGATACTATAAACTCATCAGATGGGTAAGCACCAGGGAGGAAAAAGAGCTCTTTAAACTAAGAGATCACATTGACACAAGAACATATGGATGTTAACTGGCCATGAATACACTTAGGCTGGGAATTAAAACTCAGGATTTAAAACTTTCAAAGCAGTGAGATTAGACAAGGACCTCCAACTTCAGTATTAAGGGAAAGCCACTCCAATCATATCAAAGTTATGAAAGGAATATTATACAAAAACAAGAGCTGGCTTGGATAATCCAGAGGTTTACACATATCCCAGGCTGCAGTAAGAAACATCCCATACCACTCTCCTACATGGCAAAGTCTCCCCATACCGGTTGCCCAGAAGGTTTTTCCCTTGATCAGTGGACTTACATACAAGTACTAACAAACCACAGTGCGCTGAACATCAGAGCAACTGAAACTCTTTCTATCGTTCCGTTCAATAGGTCCAGAATGATCAAGTTTCTGAATGCACAGAGTATATTTTCAAAAGTTGCTTTCAAAAAAAAAAAAAAAAAAAACCCAACCCACAAAACAAGTCCCATTTTCAAAAAGAACTTAAATCGCAAAGTTCTTTGATTTTCAGGAAGACAAGCTCCTGAGCAGCTGAGGTGCTTTTGAGAGTTTTGTCCCTAGGCTTTAATGTCATTTTAGGCACTTTGATTTTCTTCTGCCTTTGCTGTCACACAATGTAGTTTTGTCCTATGCCATATTGAAAACAGTGTCTCTAACCTTTTGATTCTAATGGAGCTTGAAATACTACGACAGATGACAAACTTCACTCAGTTTTGTTTACTCTTTTCTGTATGCATGAGGATCACGGACCACATAATTCAGAAAGATACAGATAAAAGAGAAAGATTTGCTGTTGACTTCAACACCAGACCTAACCCAGACTTTATGAATTACACATTTTATGAAACACACAAAACCACAATATATTTTCGTACAGAAACTTGATAATCCAAGCTCCCGCCTACTCTTTTTCACCACTAAATGATGTGTCTGCCTGAGTAAAAGGCTTTTTTAATAATGATTTTTAAAAGGTTGTCAGGATGCCATATTTATGTTGTCAGACCCCACCTGGATTAAACGTCTTGCCATTGCCAGCATGCCTAGTAACAACTCTTTGATGCGAAGTTAGTAATTTAAATACCTCATCAGAAACCAGACACTTCAGTTGATGCAAATGATTGTTGCTGAGTGACCAGAGGCTCCAATAGTTGATCATGAAAAGTTATCTGTTAATTCTACAAACTTAACTTTATGTAATCGAAGTATATCACAGATGTTTTAGACATTTGTATGTTTTCTCACATAAGCAGACAATGAGAGGGAATCTATGACGTTTACTTGTAAAATGAAAAGTCTTACTCTGAAAATGTCTCAAGCTGGTTATTTTAGTCCAAACAAGGCTCTAAGTATGGACCAAAGGTTTCTTCTAAAGAGGCAACCTGCTTACTTGTCTCAGACAACATGTCTCAATATAAACTGAGATACCTGTACCCTGCCTTCTGTCACCCCTTGGGGGTCAACAGACTGACCTGAGCATGATGTATGTTTGCAGTCCCCTCTGAACTGCATTTTGGTCTTGCAGTTTGACTTACAAGACCTTCAGCAGAAATTAGTTGTCACAGTAAAGGACAGTCACCATACTAAGTCTCTGATGAACACAAAGCCTCCTTTGGAAACACTACTCTGCCAATATCCTACCCCACATGAACATACCATTTTCCTTGCCACCCAACAACAGTTTCTTAGTATTTTGCAACCTATACATTCCAACATAACTATAACAAAAAGCATTGCCAGGCCAGGATCCTACTAACGCAACCCCTCCCAGACAAATAACTGACTCCAGAACACATACTGCTTGCTGCCTCCTCTGGTAGTCATAAAAAGCAGTAGCCAATACCATTTGGATTACAAAATGCTCTAATATTTGGGCAGAACTAGAGGGATACTAATCAGTTACAGTGAGATACTAGTATTTGCCACAGCTACTCTCAAGAGCATCAACGTGTTTAACAGTGGCTATGACTCAGAACAAGCTGTGCATGTCTGTCTCCTTCTCAACTTTATCACAGGCAGGCACATGACCATGGCAGATTTATTGTCATTCCAAGTTACCTACTTATGTCATTATAAAAAGTTTTCAAATAAAATGAAATAACTTACCATTGCTTTAAAACACAATCAGGTGAGGATTAGAAAGCACAGAGACTTACCTATAAAGAAAAAAAAAAAACCAAAAATATGGATCGAGCAAACACAAGAACAGAAGGTCTTCAACAGTTTGAGTTCAGAGATATGACAAAAGTCTTGACAAGGCAGATCTAGTTCACTTCAGTGAGAGTCCTCTGAACCAGAGAGGACCAGCTTACCAGGTGACACCAAGAACAAGGGTTATTTTCATCACACAGGCAAACTCAAAAGAAAATATAATTTCCTACCCCAAGGAACTTACATTCTCATTTATGATGATCACCTGGGGAGCAGGAAAATAATACTACTCATTCAGCAGTGAGAGCATCAGGCAAATCTTAAGGATTATGTGAAATACTTGTGTTAGCTGTCATAAGGGAGTAATTAAAAAATAAATACAATAAATTAGTTATGAATTGGTTCTAAAATGTGAAGGGGGCTTATTTCCCAGGGTTATTTTGCATGCAGGAAAAAATAAAAAGAGTTTTTCAAGATCCTTTTCTTCACCATTATTAGCCACACAGGTCTCTGTGGTACACAAGGATCCATGGTGCTAGGTCACCGTATGAACAGAAAACCAAGGACTGCTTTGTTAACAGGAATTTCAAGATGCTTCCAATACCATTCTCACAAGTTCTCATCACAAAATGGTGGAACTATGAGCCTCACCACACACAGCTGAGGATCTCGTACTCATTAGGCTTCCCATGCAGACCCTCTCCTGCTGCTGTAACCCACATTCTAATTTTCATGCAAGAAATTTGACTTTCTCCCTCAGCTCATCTTCCCATTCAGGGAATCTTTCAGACAATTGTGCCTCTGTGAGCAAGAAAGAGCTGCGCTGGGCACAGGGATCAGTTGCTCTGCAGAAAACCTACAAATGCCACAAATCCTTACAAACGCTCTGTAAGGATGAATATTTTGTACGTTGTCATTGCTTCACTGATATTTCTGAGCAGATGCAAAAAATAAAAGCTTGTATCACAGAGCACAATGAAGCACTCCTATAATAAAATTATTTTCCTTCAAAAGAAAAATCTTATTTCCAGGGTGACCTGATGCAAAATCCATTGATGTCAATAGCCCAGAGCAGAAAGGAACAACAGATTACAATGAAGAGGTTATTCAGAAAGTGAACACCACTTTTGTGGGAGACAAACTTACATCAGCGAGCTTTGATCCTTGCTTGCACACGACTCGGGTACAGACACCTGAGCAAGCTTATCAACATAAGGACTTAAGCCACATGAGTCCCTATTAATTTACACAGGAGGTACTGCAATGCGTTGTACCAGCTCTGCTGTTTTGCCTACAGTTCAAGCCACGTGGATGTGATCACATCACAGTGGGGTCAACAAAGGTGGTGGTTGTCAAGTAAGAGTCACCCAGGACTCTTGCAGTCTTTCCCATTTCTCCATTAGTCATCAACAGAACTCCGTTTTACACCATGTTCTCCGTGCAGCTGCCACCACCCACATCAATGGGATGAAACTAATTTAATAGAGAGAAAAAAACAAGTGTTTCAGTAAAAAGCAGCAAGAAAGGTGTTTCATTTTAAAAAGACAGGCTTATGATTTTTTTTTTCTCCACAGTATTGTATGCAAGACCAAAGAAAATTGAATGCAAAACCAGAAAGGGTAAAGATGTTTTTTCTTCATAGAGATGGAGAGGCAGATAAGATTAAAATATTTGTGAACACCCTGAACCCACACAAATCTCAATGTACACATTCTCTTCACAAATGGCCTTGAAGGTATTTTGAACAGTGCTCAGTGCTCAATGCATCCCCAAGTCATTGAAGACTTATAAAATAAATATTCATAGACAATTTGTGAACAGGCTAAAGGAGGAGACTTTTTGTAGAGTGCTTAGAGTCACTGTTACAGAAACATGAGTAATGTCACATGGCATCAATGATCCATCAAATGGCATGAGAAATTAGGAGAAATGCTCAGAAAAAAACATTCTGAAATAAACCAGAGGCTAAAACTCAGTCACACAAACTATTTATCTAACAGCTGGGAATCACGAACAAATTAGTACAAAATCAGTCTGCTCCCAGTTAACTTATTGAACAGAGGGGTGAGAATACATTTTAATAATGCATTGCTGCGTGCCAACAGTTCACCCCGCTCTAACTCTTACAAATAGAGTGGACTGACAATAACTGGGAGCAGCTGACAGAAAAAAAGAGAGAATGATGAACAGTAGAGAATATAATGTGAACAATGATAGAAAAAACAACTGTTATCCCTTTACATAAAAAAGAAATGAGGGGGACAAAGCCTTCCTCTGCCTTTACTGCTCAAGATCCTACCCACTTTGGTCAGGTTGCAGATGGTTTGGCCACCATTTTGCCAAACCTAAGAGCACAATCACCTAAAAAGAGCAATTCTGGGTATAATGAACAAAATTTCCAAAGCACAACTTTCACTACTTTCTCCTCAACATCAGAAGACACCAAGCCCTCTTTCTTCCACCACCTCTTGCTCCTGGCTGAACTCTTCTGCCTTCCAGATAGCTGTACCCATCAGTCACTCAAAACACTTGGTCTATCTTCTATCTTAAGAATACTCAACAATAGGGAAAAAGAATAACAGCTTAGCCAGCTCTGCAAGGGAGATGATTCAAAAGGTTAATTACTGAATGAAACAGAATGAGGGAATGGACGCAGCAATGGGAAAAAATGGAGTAGGAAAGGAGGGAGTGAATGACTTTCAGCTGCTAAATCTGGCTTTCCAAATCCTTTAAATCCTTTAAAATTTAGGCTAAGCAAGGAGGAGGATGGGCTGTGTTGGTCATTGCATGTTTGATAAAACTTCAATTATGTCTTTCTCCTGATCCTGTGTCATCAGGAGCAAAATGGTACATCAGGAGGCCATTTAGAGATGAATGCCTGCAACCTCACCATTCGACCTGCTGACTTCTCTCCTTTCTTCCTCCTGCTCTCCCTTTTTGTTGCTGGAGCCAATTATATTTAGAGACTTGATTTTTGTTGTTTTTGTTGGCTTGGCATTTGGTCTCCAGTGCCAGGGGTCCCAAAGTGGCCTGGCGGGAGACCCTTCTGACCATTATTATTATTATTATTTTATGTAAAAGTCATTATTGCTATAATTAATCTGTCTATTCACAGCTTTTTAAAAGAAAATAAAAAACCCCAAAACAAAATGAGTATTTTCTATGGCACCTCCAAACCCTCCTGCCACTGAAACAGGAGGACTCTAGTTGTCAGCTTCAACTGGAAAGAAATATTGAACTCAATTGGAGAATTCTACATTGTTCTAAAACAAAAGCTTCTGAAAGCAACCAAGTGAATTCAAATGTAAAACTGATGTCTCTCGGCTTCCTGCTGGTAAAAGGAAACAAAACTAAAAGGAGCAACTGTCTGTATAATCCTCCCTTCATCCTCGGCCCCATCTCAGACCCAAGCCTGGCCCTGAGTACAACTCAGAGGCAATGGAAAACCTCAAGTCCAGAGCATCCAATGTCATATGGAAGAGCTTAGCATGGAGGCCAGAGTGCAGCAAGACTGTCACTTTGTCACCTCCTTGGTACTCTTAGTTACTCCCAAATCTGTGCCTGCATCAGTTGTTCAACAGAGATGGCTGCATTTCAATGACATGAAACAATCCATACATCATTTATATGGCTCACTGTGCTCTCTTTGTGAAGAGATCAATAGAGGTATCTCTTCTCATTATAGTATAATGCATGATGAGTACCGTCACTATCTTAAAGTTGCTTGCCAGTACATGACATAATGAGACCTGCTTTTTGTCCCTTGGACACTGTTGTATAAAGGCATTATGAGAGTTCATGGACAATCAAGTTAGTATTTTATTTAGATAAGCACCAAAGTGGAGGACGACAATAAACCTTTTCTCAGCTCTTCCCCAGCACTGACTTTGAAGGCTGGTTTTGATACAATTTGGGGGAAAAAAGAAAATAATCAGAGCATGCTTGAAGCCTCCACAACTTTCTAGAGAGACAATGTTATATAGCTTTCTGAAATTGAAAAATCTACCTTATTGCTTATTAAAATTTAAACAAATCACGAGGTAAAGGGGATAATAAATAACCTTGGGAGAGAGACACTTGGCAAGAGTAAGTTCCAAAGTATCATGGGCATAAGAGTCTCGACTTTGGGAGTTTCACTTAATTTGATTTATTGCCAATTAACAAATTTTTATTTACCAATTCAGGCATTAGAAAACAGAAATGACAAATAATTAAACAAGTACTTAGGTAAACCTCTTTCTTCCTAGCTCTCCAGGCTTCGCTGCAGTCCAACACATCTTTCCAGATATGCCAGCTGGTCTCCCCTTCCTTTGTTTTGGAACCACATTACACTTACTCCCTCCAAGTCCCTTAGGTGAGGTGATGGACAGCTCAGAAGACTGGGTTGGTATGCCACATTTTTCATGCTGCTGTTTATTATTTCTTACCATTTTCTTTCTCTGATTCTTCCTTTTTGCTTGTTTCCTCTTATCCAGCACAGGTCCTATACAGGTTGCAGTTCCTTTGGGGCATACCTGTTGCAGTGTGAGCTACCCATGGACTGCAGTGCCTTCCCCAGCACAGAGTGCCTCCTTCCAAGAACTATTTTTTCAGCCTTGTCTCCAACAACATCCCCTTCCATGTGCCTCTGCCCTTATCTGCTTGTGTGTCCCCTTCTCAGGCATCCTCTCATGCCTGTTTGTTTTCTCCTCTCATATCTCCACATTTGTCACTCAGAGAGGCTGGAACACTTCTGATTGGCCACTTTCCAATTGAGGAAAAAAAATCTATTAAGCAATACATTGGAACTGGAAGAAAGCTTGCCTTCCAGCTATTCAGGCTGTGGCTTTATCTGCACAGAGCTATCCACCTTCAATGATGGTCACTGTAGCACCTTGCATCAGCACAAAATGCTATTTTAGAGAGTTCAAAACCAAAGAGTGCGCTGCATTGGGAGTGACCATCAGGTACAGCTAACCTCTTTTTTTCCACATCAACTTCCAAAAAAGGTTCCCCAGCCACTGGGGCCATTTTACAATGAAAGAGTGGGAAAGATATTTTCCACAGATTGGATGGTGCTCAATCTCTCCTCCTTGTTTATCCTCCCTCCCTGTCAGTGAAGTAGTAAATACTTATATTCCTCAGCACAGCTTCTCCAAGTCAGAGTCTACCTCCACAAACTGAAGCTCTTTTAATAGCGCTGTCGATGAGAGACCGCATATCTAGTTAAGTGCTATTCAGATGCACCCACGGATGTTTGCTGCTTCAGAAACACATCTCTTCCTAATAATATAGTTGGCTACATTATCTTATTTGACACTAAAAACTTGAGATGATTGATGGTAGTTTAAATTCTGAATAGACAAAAATTACAGAGCAGCTTTATAATCTTTCGCGTTAGTGCCCTGGGGAAATGGCTGAAGTCTTTATCGCATTCAAAGGACAGCATGACTGATGCTAAACCTCTACCCTCCCAGCCAGACCAGCCTTCCATGAAGGTCTCAGGCAGCCTGGTCGGGAGTCTACCTCCACGAGTGGTTTTGAGTGCCTGACATTTGATGATTACGTCATGCTTCCCATCTTCCCTAACTATCACTTTGCAGGATTTCTAACTTACTTGCAACTAAGTCAGGATCAAGGAACAAAGAAAGAGAAGGATGGTGAAGGAAAAAGAATAGAGCAAGAGACTTTCCTTTACCTTGAGTATAGAGACCTAGAGAGAGCTTCTGAGAAGTAACATAATGTCTGCTTCTTGGACACAAAAATACTACAAAAAAGCTGAGAAACTATATGCCAACAGGTATGGAAAAGTAGTTCAAGAACCTGCCTGAAGAGCAAATAAACTGGCAGCCATAAAAGATAGATTCAGAGAGGACTGGGCTTTTCTAGCATCCTGGAAAGAGTGCATTCATTACTTAGAGAATCATTATGCTTATTTCAATAACAAAATGAAGGTAGTAGGAATTTACACTCACTCTCTTTCCAACCTCTTTTTCAAATTCTAAAAATCAGTCTATATTAGAGCTCTTTCTATTAAGAAAAAAAGAAAATGTGCAGAGTGAAAGGAGCCTCCTATATCAGAAGAAATAGAAGGGACAATGAAGGCTCAAAACCTCTCAAGCAGCTCATATCACTTTAATAAAAGCATAGATGACCATATGGAGTCCATGCAAGAGTAGGAAACAGACAGGAACAGAGAGATGAACACCAAATTGGAAGCCTCCTTAGGTTTGTTGCCAGAGGAGAGTGTCTGCACTGTTCCTTCCCCTCAACTTAGTGTCCTACCAGAGCTGCCATTTGTCTCAGCCTCCAGCCCTCCAAATTCTTATACCACAAACGTTTCTCCAGGAGTTAACTCTCCTTTTCCTCCCTAAGGACTTTTAACATGTGTCAGTCAGTGAGGAAAGAACACTACACAGAACGAAGATATCCCTAATGCAATGATCCCTTCTATTTCCACCCTTCAGTGATTATCACTACTCTATTTCTTGTTCTCCCCAGCTTGTGTATCAAATCTGCTTCTATTAATCCACACAGAAACCTTTTTGGGCTGGATTTCTAACAACATAAAGAGAAGAGACAATTGCTCCAGTCTACTTTTGAGCATAACAAGCCCCCTTCTTAGCTTCAGTCTCTTCCTATGACAAAGATACCCAGAAAACTCCATGTAGTAATTGCTATCCTTCATGCTAAACTCACTAAATTAGCTAGCAATGCAGTAAAAATTTCACAACAGTTCATTTGACTCTATCTAAAGTTCAATGTCACAGGTTTCACCAGACACGGAGCTCTCCAGCATTTTGGGAAGGCTTTTTGCACCATGATTTCACAGTACTGATGTATTCTTCATGACAGACTAGCGAAAACTCAACTCTGATTTGCCAAACCATGAATTATAAACTTAGCAGTGTCCCTAACAGAAACAGTAGTAAAGTGATGTTAAAAATGAAAATGCAGGAATTACTTCTGTATCCTAACTACTGGTCTCTGGTAGAAGCAGCAGTTTCTCCAGCTTGGAGAAGCAGCAACTGATGGTGTCAGCTAAGGTCAATACATACAGGCCCCTTATCTCACAACCTGGGCAATGCTATCACAAGAGAGACTGCAGACAGCTCATTTTGCCAGTCCTCTAAGTGAAACATGCAGCCTAGGGAGCAAATACTTACTTCCTTACTACCTGCTAGCCAGTGGCAAGTGTTCATCTGGGGAAAGAGTAAACCACAGCGTCGTTGCTGCAGGCTGCATGAAGTAATGTTCTTAAAGCAGCATCACCAACAGCAAAGACAATACAAAATATACCACCTGCCTACACAGTTTTCAGCAATCTTGACAGGGAGAGGAACATGTTTCCTCCCACATTCAGAGGAAAATATCATCTCCTTGTCTGTCTTTATCCGTCTTTTCTATCTTGCCTTTTAATTAGCCTACAGCATTTCAGAGAGAACCATCGTTCTGATTCTGCATTCATTCAGGGCAGAGGGTCTTAGTTAATGACAAGGCCACCTTAATGTTGCTGAGAGCCACCATCAGCCAGGCTCAATTCAGCAGCTAAGCCATTACTTTTGTTTGGCTGGATTGCAGCTCCCTTGCATTTGCAGACAAGCTGTGCAGTTTCCACATGCATTCTCCACACATGCTGGGACTTGAAGTGTGCCACAGTATCATTCCCCACCCTGACAGACTGTCCCCCCATCCCAGAACATACCTCTTTCCCCCTACCCCCCGCCTTCCTCTGCTACCTCACTCCCGATTACTTGCATGCTTGTGATTAAGTCCCTTTTAATAAATGACTCCTATTAAACCAGATTCCTCTGTCACTGTGAGAGACATAAAATTAAAAACTGTCTGTCTTTTAATCATGCCAGGCTTCATCTCCATCTCTCAGGCTCCATTTATCAATAATTAATATAAGGAAGACTGAAATCCATTTCAATTTCAAAGACCCAAATGTTACATTTTTTAATAAAAAGAAAGAAAAAGAAACCATCATCACTCTCAGAAACAGAGACAGCTAGAGTCACACATGGGAAAAGAGAATCTGGCAGCGCTGCAGCAGCCTCCAAAAGGAGAGAGGGGCTTGGATGTGACAAGCAGCTCTCCTCGTGGCTTTGTAACTAGGAGATTTTTCCTCTCAAATACTCCCAACACAGAGAAGGACCTCCCATGATATACCAAAGCCTACAGAGATCTGCACTGCAGTTCATGACCTTTACTTCTCCTGGTTTTACCAAGTCCCAGAGCCATGACAAACCATCACACTACCCAGTCTGGTATCTTCTTTTAATAAAATTGCCAAACCTCAGATGCTCCAAGGGAAAGTTACAACCACCACTTCCCTACACACACAGTGGAAATACATGACAGGATTTAGCAGAACAAGCAAGGATGTGGGGAGGCAAGTCACCAGCCTGATTCTCATTGTGTTGGTCTATAAAGAGCTAGAATTAACATTAAAACCCTTCTTCATTTGCTGAAGTGGTGCCACAGTTTACTCCCTACACTGCACAACGAGCATCTCAGACAATCCTACTTCTGTTGAATAGGAAGTACAAGAAACTCCAAGAACAAAAAAAACCCCAAAACATTGACAAATGCCATCAAAAGTTTATTTCTGGCTTTTACCCCTGAGAATGAGGCTCACTGTTTGGTGTGAAGGGATTTGGAAGAGTCAAACTGCTGTGCATATCCACTCTTGAAAAGCAACCATTGTTTGGGTTGATATCCCTGCGTTTGTGTACTGCACTCACAGCAGCACACCTGATTACAGGCTGCCTTCAACTTTGACTGTGGCTAGCTTTAGACCAGTCTGAGTACGGTCTTACACAGTATGGTCCTCTGCCTACAATGTAACATGAAGAGAGCCTCTGTGACCATACTGATGCTGTGCCTGAAGTCACATGTCCTGCAAGGGCTGTCTAGTTCCATTCAGACCTCATTGAAGATGTCCATGTGGCTTTCTATCAGTTCAGAGTGCAAGCAGACAAACCAATATCCTCAACAAAAAACACAAAGCTCTGTGTCACAGACATATCTGATGTGAGCTCAAGTCACATTGCATGGACATAGCACCTTAGCAGACTGGATAACTGTGCCAGTCACATACCTGTCAGCCACTACATAGGTAAAAACATAAGTGAAACAGAACACACAACACAGGAGTTGTCCTTTCAAGAGAACCTTGCACACAAACAAACAAAAAACAGCATTTATGCCCAAATGGTATTGAACAGATAGACACACAGCACCACACTAGAAATAAAAGGTGAACCTCTGAGCAGAGTATTACCCTACATAGCTCCCAAGTCAGGCAAGTCCCAGCACACTCAGCAGCTGGACACTCAGCCCAACACCTCCCAAACCTCTCCACTCTCTGTAGATCTCAGCAACACCCTGCCACCTACAGGAGAGTAGCACACAACTAAACTCTGCCAACTAGAGGTAGCAACAATTTGAACATTACCTTCTGATTACCTTATGCAGGGGAATACAATAAACAGCCTGGGACAACACCATAACACTATCAGACATTACTCAGTAATTACTGTGCAACCACACAGCAACAGAAAAGCACACACCTCCTCACGGTTATGGTGGAGAAATATCATTCAACAGCATCTAATTACTGTAGAACCACATGGTAACAAATGGTGAGCTGCCCGCTGGTATAAAGTCGTCCTATCACTCTTCACTCACACCCTGGTAGTTACTAAGAGAACCCTTTGGTAATCCCAAGGCAACTGTGGTGCATTGTGGCTGCAGGGACTTTATCCCAGCATATGGTACATTTTCAAGATCGTTATGGGGGCCAGTATGGAGAGATTACAAAGAAGCACTTGCCGAACTACTGTTATCTTCCCAATAAGCTCCCTGTTCCATGCCACTGAATTGTGGCAACACTGTGGTAGTGCTTTCACTGAAACTTAGATATGAGGGGGATAATTGCACCTTTGCCCTGCAGATCTTGTGGTACTTGTAATTATATCCCGTTACCAAGGAACACAGCAATTCCAAACCTATTACCCACAGGTATCGTTTATTTCAGAGTCACATTTATTACTTCAATGCCAGCCTCACTCATGGCTCTCCTTTATGCATTCAAGCTTTCCCAGTGACAAACACTGAAAATAGAGTGAACTGAAAAAGACAAGATGTAGGGACAATAGATGGGAGCAGAAGACACAGATGTCTTCCTTGCTCTTGCTCTAGCTTGTGCATTGCTTTTCAGTAAGCCTTGGGGGTGGCAGTTTTCTTAAGGGAGGAGAAGCAGCATTAGTGCAATAGGGGAGCAACCATTCTGCAAGGCTGGGGAGAGGCTGCAGAATTAAGCTGCTCCCAAGGCCACTCTCATCTGTGATGAGGCTGCAGTGCTGGCTCTCAGCCTGTGCAGAGACAACAGTTGTCAGTTATTCACAATTTCCAGGCTGCTGTGCTTTGTAAACCTTCCCTCCAGTTGCCTCTGTGCCTTCTAATAACTTTCTGCCTACAAAATGCAGGAAGTAGCATCAGAGGTGTGCTCTAGCGCATAGCTAAACTGTGGTGCAAAGGATTGCCAACTGGTTTGTAACTCCATAACACGCGAGAGAAAAATAAAAGCTGTTTACTTCTGGCTATTCAATTCCCAGCAAGAGGGGAGTCACAGTAAGAAGGAAAAAAAATGGGTATTTTTACCAAGCTATATCAACATTTTAAAAGGAAACAAGCAGTCAAGAATACAGATCTTCACTGAATGCAGTATGCCACATCGCCAGCAGAAAGGAAAAATATGCAGCCAGTTTTGTAGGCTCTCCCTTCCCTTGCCAGCAGAAATGCTCATGGTGTTTGTCACCACTGACCTCCTCAAGTTTCATAACATTTCTGTACACAAACCAGCATAGCTTGTTGTAACCTACAACAGCTTTTAAAAGCTCTTTAAAGAATAGTCCAACAGATACTACAACTTCACCACTACTGACACTCACCTACTCCAAAAGGCTGAGAGAGGTGCTAGCACGGTACGTCTTATTCACCTTGGGAACCCCTAGTTTTCCCAGAGCTAAAGCATTTAATAGAGGATACTGAAATGTACTGATTCAGTCCTGACTGTCCTGGGAAGGACAGGGCTGGAAGTAAGGAGGACACAATAGCAGGAGATGGTCAAGACCACAGGGTCAGCCCCTCTCCAAGTAACTGCAGAACACAGGTGTGAATTGAGAGCATCCCAAATTACACATACAGTTTAGCTAATGACAAGAGGTCTCTGTTTTTGGGAGATCAAATGCCGCCGAACACTGAAAAGGCTCAAAAGCGGAAATAGAGATATCACAGATTTGTGTGTCCCACTTCCTGTGCTACCTTTGCCATGAATAAGTAATCTCAGAAAAACAATAGGCGCTCCAGATCCTAGAGAAGAGCTCACTGCTGTTCAAATGCATCGCGCTGTTACAGCAAGTCAAGCTCTAGGAGCGACAAAAAGATAGTGCTGCAACATGAAGAGAAGACCTGAAGTGAGTTGTTATGGAAACCAGATTCTTACAAGCTCACACCATCAAATGAGGTGTCTCTCCTTCCATCCATTTGTCAAAAAGCCCAAGATACACAGGAGCTGCTAATGACCACAGCCCTGTTGCCTCACCTTGCATTCACAGCAGGTTTTAATCAAAAGAAACAATGCCCACTTCAATATGAACTCCTTTATTGTCAAAAGTTTCAGAAAAATCAAAACAACACTGAAAAGCAGGGACAGGACCACATGTTAATAGGCTCAAGCCCATGTTTAGCAATGTAGACATACAGGATGAGGAATAGCTACTTCACTTAAGTTATGTAGTGCCATTTTACATGCCCTGGGTTATCTCATCTGACTGCAGCTGGCCTTTCCAGCAGCACATAGCTCTTCTGTAGTTGACATTTGCCACTATTGCTTCACATTACATTGACTACACAAAAAAAGGAATTCTTGTGTATGCTTATATCAAAACAAAAAGTCTGTACTGCAATGTACAGTACTGAACAGTGCAGGGTGAAGATCATTTTCTCCACAGACACAAAGCACGGAGTTAGCTGGCTATGGCAGACTGCTAGGCAGCGGTAGAGAAAAATCACCTCCTCACCCATCACTGTTAAATCCTTCGCTACATTTGTCGAAGAAGAGGTTAAGTTAGACCTGTCAGTTACTTCCCTGCTGTGACTCCTGCTTTCTATTGCCCTGTGCTAGCAAAAGCAGAAAAAATATTTTTCTGTGGTTTTCCAAGTAATTTCTCCCCCTTTAAATTCTGCCATGGGATAGCAAGATGAATTTCACCTAGGCTGTCAAAGAGCTTTAAGTCAACAAGATACTGCATGAATCTTGGGTATCGTTTCATCCCTGACAATACCTTGTGCCTGGATCCTTGTCCAGAAAGATTTCAACCTATCCAACCTGCACAGTGCTCAGGATCAGATGCACTTCTAGTCTTGAGTCTCGGCACTTGTCTTACGATTTGACCCAGAACCATTCTGACTCCCTGCTCGTTCCCCAAAGTGACTTCCCTACTTCACAGTCTCCAATATGAGGCTAAAGAAAGTATAGAGAGGTTCACACAAGTGCTCAAAAAAAAAAATGCTTGGTGCTACCAAGAAACCAACATCAGGAGGCAATTTAGAACATGTTCTGCACTGTCCTAACGTGTATCTGAGGGCAACAAGAAGAAATAAGCAGCAGTCTTGCACCAGCATAGTAGCCCCTACTTCTAAAGCATGCTGTCTGGCTTACAGGGCAATAGCAGCAACATCTGCTATAGTTAAGAATGCAAATGAGTTTCTCTGCCATTTTCAGTCACTTATCACTTGCCAAAATTTTCATCTTCAGAGATGAAATTTTCTAGACTTGGCCAGTATCCAATGGCAATTATTTTTTGAAAGAATATGGCAGAAGTGACTTAACCAGTACAGAGCACTTAGAACAGCATTCATTGCTGTTATTCAAAAGTCCTGACAGATAGAATTAAGCAGCTTTAAAGTCCACAAAATTTAGGTCTGAGTTAAAAAGCCAGGAGCATCTGCCAAGAGATTTCAAATGTCCACTTTTTAGCAAGTGTTTGCACATCATCCAGTGTACAAGGACTCTAAATTAGCACTAAACCTGAAGGATCCACTAACACAAAGTTGGGGGAGACAGGAAGAGCTAATGATCCTGTAACCAGCTCTTGTCTGGTGAAAATAGTATGCAAGACTTTTTGCCAACTCCTTGCTAAATTAAATTGCACTGGCAGGTAGCATAAGAACTTGTGAAAACTTTAACAAATGCAAGTACAAGTTTTAGTAATGGCTCAGTAAGACATTTCCTCTGAAGGCATTATTTCCTGAGCAGCCAAGCAGATCCCACAGGTCACTGAACCCGAAGAGGGAAAGCTGCTCCCTACATCTCAGTAGACCCAACCTTTCATCCAAACAACTTGGCTCACTAATCAACCTGAGTCGTGGGTACTTTTATTTGCTCGGTTACAACTTGAATGAACAAGAGGAGGGACTTAGCTAAGCATCAGGGCAAGTAGAAGGTGAATGGCAAGAACGTGCACCAGGAAGCAGCACACTTGCAGTCCACTGGCAGTAGAAAGCTATCAAAGTGCTTTCTCCTGCCTGGTGCATCTTCACTCCCAAGTCTGCAAGCAGGAAATGTGTAAAGCACATGAACGTCGCTGCAGGGAAAAATTCAGCCTTAACAAACAAGGGCACATATCTCTTTCCAGTAATCAGCATTAGAAAGACATGTCTTTTCTTTGATGGGTCTAACTCACAGTATGCAAATATCTCTTCAACAAAAAGATGATAACGGCACAACAGAAAAAGTTGCACAGGTAAGTATAACACCGTGGCATTTGAAGTTTGCAGGTGAGGCTTCCAGATTCCAAGATATGAATACAGAGACTCTACATTCAATCAGTGCTAGCTGACGTGAGTGACTATTGTCATTGGTATTTCTTTTGGTGTCTGGAAGAGAAGGCACAGAAATAATTTGTTTTAATTAAGTTACAGGAAGAAGAAACAGTTTTTCACCCTGGAAGAGAGAAGATGAGGGAACGGGATGGGTGCTGAAGGTTTTGCCATTTTCCTTTGTATAAGGTTGCTAGTCCTACACTCAGAAGCTACCTAATTATTTATTGCAAACAATACATTGAAGAGGTTAGAAAGTACAGGATAGGTGGACAACAATGAGTGGTTGACTTGCATGCTTTTTCAGAGAGTCTTGCAATGTTCTCTACACACAGTGCATAACGCTGTGTGGGTATAAACCACAAAAATGTAACACGTGTAATGAAGCTGCTAAGGCAGAGATGTTGTTAACTAGGCAGTCTTTTGAATCAAACATTACATTTTTTTTTGTAGTGGTTCCTCCCATTCTACAATGGTCAAACTGTACTTATAATGATCCCCATACAGCACCAAGTTAGCTGTCTTTCCAATGTAAATTTGACAAATATAGAGAGAAGGGGGAAAAGCTGATCATGTGCTCTATGCTACTGAGTATAACTCAACAGATATGAAATTACATGGTAGAAGGCAGGCCAGCTGCACTTTCAAGTATATTCGCAAAATCATGGAATGGTAGGGGTTGGAAGGGACCTTTAGTGATCATCCAAGTCCAATCCCTCTGCTAAAGCAGGTTCACCTAGACCAGGTCACATAGGAACACATCCAGATGGGTTTTTAAAACCTCCAGAGAGGAGACTCCACACCCTCCCTGGGCAGCCTGTGCCAGGGCTCCCTCACCTCAACAGTGAAATAGTTTTTTTTATGTTTAAGTGGAACTTTCTGTGTTCCAGCTTCTTTCCATTACCCCTCATCTTGTCACTAGATACAATAGGGAAAAAAAAAGAGAGATGCTCCAACCTCCTGACATCCACTATTTAGATATTTGTAAATATTAACGAGATTCCCCCTCAGTCTCCTCTAAACAGCTCCAATTCTTGCAGCCTTTCCTCATAAGGAAGATGTTCCAGTCCCCTGATCATCTTGATGGCCCTGCCCTGGACTCTCTCCAACAGTTCCCTTTCTCTCTTGAGCTGGGGAGCCCAGAACTGGACACAGGACTCCAGATGAGGCCTCACCAGGGCAGAGGAGAGGGGGAGCAGAACCTCCCTGGACCTGCTGGCCACACTCTTCTTGATGCATCCCAGGATGCCATTGGCCTTCTTGGCCACGAGGGCACATTGCTGGCTCATGGTTAGTTTATTAACAACTAAGTCTCCTGGGTCTCTCTCTGCAGAGCTGCTCTCCAGCAGTTCACCCCCAGTCCGTACTGGAGCATGGGGTTGTTCCTTTCAAGGTACAGGACGCTGCTCTTGGTACATTGTTACAGTGACTGTCAGAGATGCACCTCTAGTAGCTGACAGTCTGCAGTGGTATCCACCTAAGCAGAAACAGTACAGTATAGCATTAAGCGGGGACAAAAGTGGGGCCTCAATCAGTGGTACACAGCACCTCAAAATCAAGCAGAAAACACATCTTGCATTTCAGCGAAGCACTGCATGTGTTATATTCCTATTTTTTCTGTTACCAAGTTACTGAGAAACAGTAGCACTACACAGCACAGGAGTCCTCCGAGATTTATCATCTTGCTTTATATGACTGCTCTGCAATGCTCTTCAAAAGAACATATCAAGAAACATAGTTCAGTTCTTGCAGAGTCTGTAAGTTTGGCAAATGGTGTTCAAGGCAGCCTACTGTGTACGGCATGTACTCTAGCAAATCTGCTTATTTGTTCTGTGCACATGGGTATCTGTGACCACATAGAGCCTCTGCTGACTTCCACAGCTTTCCCACCTGGAACAACTGGCGAGATCATGACCTTGTTTAGCATAACAGCTCGATTCAGATAATCCCAAGAGCGCTTGCAGCCATTTAAATCAGTGGCAATATGAGGAATTTCATACTTATTTTAATTATTTTAAAGTTAGCTTGGTAGAGAGAGGCACAGTCAGAAAATATCAACGCAACACCTCCCCTCACACTTGTAACCAGTCTCCTGCATGCACACATTTTCTTATGCAGCTTTATTACATCCCACTTTCCCCAGATCCTACCGCCTCCCATTCACAGGATGGCCAAGACTTGCTGAATGAGCAGCCATCCAATATTTTTTTTCCTTTTGTTATTTATTGTGTGGCCTTACGTCTTCTTTGTCATATACTAAACCCCTTGTTGAACAAGGCAGAAATCCTGCAATAAGAACAGCCTGTGAGCATTTAAAGACTGCATTGTAATTCTGGTATTTCCTGACTTCTGTGCATTTCTTTTCACTGTTACTTTAATCCATGTCTTTTGTGCTGAATTTCATTGCCTCTTTAAAAAAGAAAAGTGGATAAACAAAGAAATTCCTTCATGAGCAACACATTGACAGATAGCAATAAAGCATTTGTCTTTTATAAGTGTGCAACTAAAAGCTGTGGAAATAATTGATTTTTTTGGTTTGCTAGCAAATCAACATAGAAGTTATTTTTGGGTTGCCCTAAAAGGCATACAAAAAGAGTCTAGCCAAACTTAAAAAGCAAAAATAATCTGATGAAGCCCTCAAATGAATTTGCTTGAATGAAGTGTTGCATTGGGAATAGATTGCTCTGTTATAACATTCCTAACTCTTTCAAAAATAAAGTTTTCATGCCTTTGTTTTGGGGTGGATTATTTTGGCCTTTTTTTTCATTTTGTTTTTCTTTTAAATAAATCCTCAAAGTTTTATTTTCATCATCTTTCTACATCCTTGAAGTTAGTTATTTGTTCTATGTCCATCCCCAATTATCTTGGTAAAATTTCAACTTGAGTTTGCGATCATTTGTGAAAAGTTGTTCAGAAACGGGGGAAAGTAAGGGCTGTCTTGCCTATCTGCTGCTTTAAAGCAGATGACTGGCCAGAATTCCCTCAATGCTTCCGCTCCCTCTTAATCATTATTTGTGAACTAAACACGAGTGTGGCTACACCTCACACAGTTAATAGCCTAAAGGCCACACAAGGCAATGAATCAATGTGATTACACAGTGGGGTAGGGCTGGGGGCAGACAGGCAAACCCATAAGACTTGGTTCCATTCTGACTGTGCGTGGTTGGGGGCTCTTTTACAGGATCAGGGCCTGAAGCACACAATTACTCAGCAAAACAGGATAGTGTTATTTATGTTACTATAACTCATTAACCGTAGCTAAGGTCCTGTTGTGCCAGCTACTCCACACATACAGGCTACCTGCCTAGAAACAACCTGTGAGCTTCTCAGGGCAGATCAAGGCTGAGAGAGGCTTGGAAACAGAGGATGCCATGTGCCCAGAGGGACACATTGTTAACTAACAGGTCCTGGCACCTCTGCACAGGAGCCATTATCCAATTCCTTGAGCCACCTTAAATATGCAGGGAGATTTGACCAAATAAGAAGAAACACCTTTGCTTTCTTGCACAGGAGAAGTACAAACAACTCCCATTTCAGCTTTGCATGACTATTTTCAAGGCTGAACGAATAGCTGCTTGGAAAAGCCTCACAGCAGCTTGGTAAGAAAGTGCCTGGGAATAGCCACAGTTCTATGCTGGCAACGCCTCACTAAGGTAGGGATGTTTGATCCCACAGGAATAAGTCCTAGGCAAGTTGTAATTTTTGCATACCTTAAAGAAGTCAGAAATTAAATCCACTTGCAATCCAGACAGCAAATGACAAGTTTTCATAGCTGTAAATGCAGTCATTATTGCCATTTTTAGATATTATGAGAGGAAGGGGAGGACTGTTTATCAGTTCCCATCCTCCCCCCAACTTTGTTGAGAAGCAGACAAGTACACTCAGATTCCCTCCTAAAAATTGCCAGCACCTTAAAATAGAAATGTGTAAATGCAATCAGTTCTCTTCTGGGTATGGCAATTGGGGAGCTTGATCCTGGAGAGAAGTCAACACCAGCAGTATTACTGCTTCCATATCTAAGTTGACAGACACAATGCTGAGATTTTTCTGCATCCTTTGTCTCCTGTCCCAGGAAGGTTTATTAGCCTGGGCAGTGAGCTGCGTGAATGTCTGGAACTAGCTCAAGCCTAGAGCCAGCTTAGCTGCATTCCTATGGCATCCGAGGTATTAAGCTCTGTCAAACCGAAGCTGATCCATGCAGATCCCACGCGGTTGCCCCCACATCTAAGCAACCTGTTTTATCTACATGCTGTGTTGGCCAGGGATGAATTATTCAACATTAATCGATTTTTTTTTTTTGGCCAAAGAGAAATATCTTTTATTTACAGTTTATCTGAAACACTGATTTTTCTCACCAAGATGCTCCACAACAGATACCTACAAAGTGCTTTTAGTCAATTTCATTTTACCCTTGTTTGTCCTTTATTTTCTTAGAATAATGAAAACAATGAGATATCAGTAAAAACATCAAAATAATTTAAAGGAAAAATATCCTTTCTGAAAAAGCTGAAGTAGAAAATTTTGATTCTTCAATTTGAAGGGGGAGTTGAAGCTAAAATACTTCACAAATCATGGGTCAAACAGAATACTCATTTTTGCTGAATGAAGCACGCAACCAAAAATCTTACCAAGCTTCATTTGAAATTTAGCATTTAGAGTGAAAATATGTGTACAACTCTGGCTTTATGCATAGGTGCATGCTTCACCAACAATAAATTGAACAGAACAGGGCACAAAGACACTGTACTAAATTGCATGCTGCAGCCTCCAATTTGGTACTCTCAGATATTTATGGGTAGCTGCAAAGTTGTGGGTGCACTCATTTTTCACATGCAAATGGTCATTTGCACATCCAGATATGCCTGAAAAATTAAAGACTTGTTTGAGCACTGATGAAATACAACAACTCCATGTACTGAACAAAAGCATTAAGGCATCATAACAAAGGGAAGAGAGAAATACAGATCATTATGGGAGACAAGAGATATTTGAGAAGCTGAAAAGGGATGAAAACTTGCAAAAGCATCCCTTCAGGCACTGAGGAATAACCTCAGAAGTGGCGATAAGCAAGATGGCTTCATCCAGTTGAAA
The DNA here is from genome assembly GCA_013401255.1 of Urocolius indicus. Taxonomy (NCBI): domain Eukaryota; kingdom Metazoa; phylum Chordata; class Aves; order Coliiformes; family Coliidae; genus Urocolius; species Urocolius indicus. The sequence goes on along the minus strand of WBNH01008974.1, from coordinate 65,004 downwards.
ATCTGCCCCTGGTTTCTCACATGATCTCTTAAGGTGAGGATGAATCCATGTGATTGATTGAACAAATAGCCTTAAACACATTATACCTTCATATTAATGAAACTATTAAAAATAAAACACTTGGAGAAGGAAACTTTTCAGCACCAGCACACAAGTATACTCCCTCATAATGCAGACTGGTTTACGGAAAAGGCAACAGCTTCCACTCATTGTCAATGAAACTACAATAACTTGTAACTGCTGGACTTATGGCCAGAGATTTTAGCACTCATGTCTCTTCTCTCATTCCCCAGAGACTGTGGAGAAGTGGGTATCAGGTTCAGCAACACAAAGGCATCCAAGAAAATGTAGGTAGCATTCCCCTTGCCATTTTGTTGAGAACTGAAGGACCAGATGAAGTTTGAGGCCTCTTCCCTCTCTATCTCCTTCTCCACCTCATTCACACATATGCCCTCCAAATGCAAACACACACACACAAAACCTTCCTTCCACAGACGGCATGGCATCAAATTGACAGAGCTGTGACTATGACATCCAAACTGATAACAGGACAGCACTTCTGAGCAACGCTTGAACAATAGGCAAGAAATGTGGCTTCGGTAAATGGCTGAATTTACAGCCTGCTGTTCAAGAAATAAATAAACCATTACCCACAAAGCATCGTTTCTTTTTGAAGTATGTCACCTGTCAATAAAGGTTAAATAACTGTCGACTGCTCAAGCATGGCTAGCAGGGGTAGGTTGTAGCTTTGCAACTTCTTATAGCTTTAATAGAGACTATGCACTTAACAGCCTTCCTGTTTTAAGGAACACAACATCACTGACTGTCAGCAACAGGAAATGGATCACCTACTCTGTGCCTGTTATCAGCTCATTGTCTGTTATGATTTTATGGAGGAAGTAGGACAAAATATAGTAGGCAGCAATCAGTACGGAATAATTGGTCAAATGCTAAGACTGATAGGACAAGATGCAGGAGACACGGGCTTCAGATTTGGGATCCAACTCATATAGAAGTCTTTCTCTCCAAGGCATAGTCATGCTATTAGTCAGTGTCTTTGTTTCCCTGTCCATGAACCAGGGACAACAAGCACCTGTGACTTTGATGCTCATGGTGCCCCCAAAACCCTCTCAGGAAAAAAAAAGACAGCAGGAAAAGTTAAAGCCTCACCTCTCGATGGGAGAATCATTAGTCTTACAAACATGGCAAAGTGGTCTGTTACTGCTCTTCTGTAGTACTCGCAATATTACCCTCTCAGGCTGAGAGACATTCATTTTTTTTCTGCCAAAGCTGAACAGCATTCCAGTTTTCACCTTGCAAAGCAATATCCCAGCAAGAGCTCTCTCACTCTCTATGGAGGACAGGTGGAACTACTGGTCATTCTTTGCCTCCTCTTGAGATGGAGTTACTGGAGTTGGGGGTCTGACCTAAAGATACCCAGAGGTTGACAACAGAGCCCCAAGAATACTAGAAACAAAACTCTTTTTCTAAACCTCTTCACTCAGATGTTTTTCAAATTCAAAGTGTCCATATGGCTAATCAGCATGAAGGGCTTGCTGTGAGAGTAAAATGATTGCCAGCATTCCAGAAGCAGACAGACATTCAATAACAGGAACAGCACTGTCCCAGTTTGCTGAAGTCACAAATCCTATTTGCATGTTGCACTTGAAGTTTTGCACTGGTTCTGAAACTCCATGACCACTTCCTTCCCTGGGCCATTCCCCAGTAATTCAGGTTTAATGAAGTCCAATGGAAGCTATCAGGGAAGAGGAGGAGGATTATGCAAGAGGTTTGCACAGGTTGTATAAATGCTACATTATCCTTTCTTATGCAGTAAAGCCAACTCTTGCCTCTCCCAGGGTGGGTTCTCAACCCTCTAAGAGCCGTCCATCAGGCTGACAGGTGAACACTGTCATAGATTTGCCATCCTTTCCATCCTCTATTTTATCTAGAAAGATTTCTAGTTGTACATAGAGAGTTGCAGTGTGGCGTTACAAAGAACTGCATCTCTTTGAAGTCTCCTGTTCTTATCAAGAAGATGAGTAGTTAATATACCTTCCCCTGAGGAGTCACCTATGAAGCTTTTAAGGAACCAGACAGAGGAATGGACACATAAAAGGGCTCAAAGACCATCTCTGTCTTAAAGCCTTCCTAAAAAATTGTAGTGCTTTCAAGTTAAGGCAAATTTAGACAGGACCTAAACTCATTTGCCCTTAAGGAGGCAAAGTAATAAGTTATCCAACCACAGACAGCATCAATCAAATGCAGAGTTACAAGAATATTCTGTTCTCCATGACTTTTCACGAGCCAGTGAATGTGGCAGCACAAAAGCATGTATTTCAATGCAACAAGCTCTGTATTCTCTCAGAGGTTTGTTCTCTTCCTTCACAAACCCTTCCAGTACCACCCAGCTGGAGAGAAATGTGCATACAAGTATTTGGCATCTTTCCTTTCACTTGACAGCCAAGAGAAATCCAGAGGCCAGTTTCCTCAGTGCCCTGACAACCCTACAGGGATGAGATATTCATTTCCATTCCCATGCCAGATGACAAGCAAGTTATAAATTGTGTTCGATCCTACCATCCCTTGTTTATCTGCCATGACAGTCTTCTCTGGCTCCTGTGTGGCTAGGAGCCCAGAGGGCATGCATGACCTTTTTCAAGCTGTTCTAAGTTGTCATAAGCTCTTCTGCCCCCCTCTCTATTTTCCATCATTTTATTCATGCCCTGCCCTTCTCCCTCTATCTTTCCAACATCGCTTTATTGCAATCCTCTTAGAACTTTATCTTCTCCTGTCTCTCCGTCCATGAATTACAGCCTCCTTTTCCTCTTCTTGTTCCCTGTGATGGTGTCTCTTTTCTCTCCTCCATTTATTGAGCAGGCCAAGCTTTCATCCAGACATTCCATTAACTCAAGCCTCCTCTGACTTGCTGCACTGCTGAAAACAAATGAAAATTTGGGTCTCCTCACTACTTTCTCCCTCTCTGCTTTCATTTATCTTTGGCCCCGCACAGTTTTTCACATCCTTCCCTCTTTCCTTCAGGCACATCGTTGTACCTAGTCCTCTCGATTTGCTGTCATTTTTTGAGCTCCTTGTTTTGCTCATATTCCAGTCTCCCATCAGCACTGTCTGAAAATTAAGGTCGGAGATGAGTCCTTTACAGCTGCCCCAGTGTTGAGTCAAATCAAACATAACCTATATCCAGAAACTTCCTTTCAGTGACACCTAGCAGGGTAAACTAAGACATCTTGCATTTCTTGCCAAGGTCTGAATTGCTGAACCAGTAGAGACAGAATTTTATAAAGACAGTTTACAGGGATGTTATTGAGATTATGGTTCAACACCTCAAAGCCAGCCCCTCTGATATTCCAGTGGTAATGAATAATAAAGGGGGGGGGGGGTGTATAGAGGAGACATGACAAATCCTTTGTCTGCAATTTGGTTTCCAACAGTGAAATTTGGCTAATTTTACCACTCACACAGATAAAGAAATGGGTGTCAGAATCACTGATCTTTAGAAATAAGGGAAGCTGTTTTTATGGTAAATGTGAAAACCAGTTGATACCTTGAATTCCTAGTGTCAGAGCTGTTAATTTTTTTACATAACGCTTAGGCAACTCATTAGTGAGCACTGAAACTTGCTGACTTGTATTTAGTTGCCTCATTACATACAGAGATAGGAGAATATGGACTAATGGAAGACTCAGGAAAAAATTTTGGGATTGCAATGTCTCTGATAGCCCTCATTGTGCAGCTGGAGCAGGACCATTTTTCAAGTAGTAATGTGCAGATGACAAGACATAAAAAGCCCATCACAAGTGCAAAAAAAGCAATGACCAATTTTGCAGGAAGATGAGTGTTCCTGCTGAAACAAGGCAATTCTATATTTACCAAAGTGATGCCAACTCTCACCACAAGAACATGGGAGGATTAGGGAGTTTATTGCAATTACCTGGTGCGAGTAAAGACTATGATGCTATGGGCATTCAAGGCAGACAAAACTTATGCAGAATATGATAAGAATTACATCTCTGCAGCAGGAGGAAGACAGTAAGCTTCACAGATGTAATTTTCAGATGAGGAACAGGACTATATTTTAAGAATTGTAAACCATGGGCAGCAGAACAGGGTCAAACCCAGCTTCTTGAAAGTCTGTCTGGTTCTGGATAAAAGTACTGGCTGAAGATTTCACTGGGAGTTCATTTTAATTCTGCAAGAACTGTGGTATCCAAAACAGCAGAGGTCACTTTCTGGCTTCTCTGGGGCATCATTTCAAATAGCTAGCTATTTGGTTATTTCCATAAAACAGAGGATAAAAAAAAAACCCTAAAACATCTAATTTTCGTACTTCTAGTTGAAAACAGCTAATGTGTTCAAACAGTGAATAAGGCAAAACAGACAGTAACTGACACAAAATGGTTTCCTAAGTTTTCTTTTGTTAAGGCACTGAAAAGCACAGTGCCAAAAATATGACATATGGAAGGTGAGCTATTGTACCAAATTGAGAAGCAGCTCAGAATTCCTAGCAAATGAATGGGATCATAACTCAAGAGGCATTTCTGATCACAAAATGTGGAAAAGTGACAAAAAGGGAAATCAATGGGATAATGTTTTACCTGGCTATTAAGTATTCAAGAAGGATAGACTGGGTCCAAGTTTTCTTCTAGCAGAACTCCAATGACTTCAGTAGAGCTATGGCAGTAAAGACACTGGTTCTCCAATGCAAAGACCATTAGAGTAGCAATAGACAGTAGCCAGTGACATGACAGCACTGTAGGCACAGAGTATTATTTTAACATCTGTCTTGAGAAAAATGCCAAGCTGTAAACCTATTTAAGTTACAATACAAGCTTCTTGTTCAAAAATGTACACATTCTACAATGGGGGAAATCAAAGAAGAAAATAAGTCTAATGTAACAGCTACCTGATCAGCTCCAGCAAGATGAAAGTTAAGAAAAAAATTTAAAGTGCTTCTTGAAAATGCCGGTTCTAGGGTACAAGGAGAACTGAAAAATTGTTTTTCCATTAATTCAGACAAGTTGAAATAAAGGTAATTATTGACGAGCTAATGTATACCAGTCACCAAAATATCATCCGGTTCACATTCTTAAAACGGCAATCAGAATAAAATCTAAGAGTCTTTTAGATGCACAAGGTACTATCAACTTAATCAGAAATCAGCAAGACAAGAGTAAACACCAAACACTGCCATTATGCCTGAAGTGCAGTGTAGTGCATGATAACTCTCAGGCTATTTTTTCCTGGATGTGCTAATGGTTTGTAAAAATAAGTAATGAGATGAAAAAAAGTTACAGAAGTAGCAAGACACATCTAGTTTAAAACTGTGGAACAAGATGATTCTTACAAGGTCTCTGACCAAGCTAGGGGCACCCACAGCATAATAATAGATCAATTCCCTGTTGGCAAATGGAAGGTAACACACATCAGAAAAAGAGTTTGAACCATCCACACACTAACAGCTGTAGTAAGTATAAATTGTGGCCACTCAAGGAAGAGACCTGGGTGTCACTGGGGACAGCTCAATGATAGTCTGATCAATACACACAGGAAGTAGAGAACGGTGAGGGGGGAGCAGAGGAAATGTGTAGTTGATGAGTGTACTCAAGTACATTCTAGTACCACCATATAAGTTAGGGGTACACTGTTATTTACAATACTGTGTTTGGTTTCAGCCAAAGTCTCCAACCCCTCGCCTCCTGCTACCATACAGCCAAACAATCAGGGATCAAAACAACAGACAAACATGATTACTGACTGTATGAGGCTACAGATGCTTCCATGGACAAAGTTAACTCTCATCCTAGTGGGGCAGATGCCTTTGCTATGGAAGATGACTTAGAGACTCCTTAAAGCCTCATCTTCAAGGGCAATCCTGGGTCATAACATTCCTACAAAAAAAAATACTAAGTTTTCCTGCAAAAGATAATCAAATAAAGAAGCCAAGTGATCCCAGCATTCATTAACCAGGCTTCAAGCACAAGTAGTAAGCCAAGGGCTGATCACTGGCTGTGGGGTTACAGTTTACAGTGACTTACAGAAGCAGGAAACCACCCTGGCATAGTGCATGTGTCTGCAGATCTTCATTCCTCTTTGAGGCACCATGTACACTTTCATACAGACCAGCCACATGGGGGATAGCTTCTGCCAGGTTCAGCTAAGCAAATTCTGCCTGTTTTGGGAGCCTACATCTTCGCCAAAGCAGATGCCAGCAACACAGCTTGGACAGCATAGGAGAAATACACCGGCACCTCCCACTCAGCCAACTGCCCATTCTTTGCTCCCATCCTTCACAACTCCAGAGAAAAGAATAAGATCACCACTAGCCTGCCCAAGGCCCATCATCCACCCAACCTTGCTTACCAGCTCATCTCAATAACTATCAATAACGCTAGAGGAGCAAAGGAGGGCTAAATGCAACATGTAGAACTTGTCTGTCTCCTACTTAGATCTGATGTCACAGTGAGCCTGAACATACTACTAAACAGAGCTCTTTCCTGTTCTTTGGATAGAGAAAATTACTCCTGTCCACTTGCCTCTGGTGAGACTGGAAAGAAGAGGAAGAAAACATTCTTCTCAGGACTGAAAGTTATCTTTTGACCTCCTAAGTGTGACACTTGGTTTCAGCATTACTGCATCTCCTTTTTGCTTACTGACATCCTTGGAAGCAAATTTGCTGCCATAAAAGAAATTGCTGCAGCTGTAAATAGTGATGAACACTGAATATTCTTTACAATTTCTGGAAATCTCTTGTGTCACACCCATCACTGAACTCTAATTATCCAATTAGGAAACAGGAAGAAGTGCACATGGCTTATGTCCAGCCAGATCTTGCATACATCACTCAAACTGTGATTATCAAACAAATTGTTCACAAATTAGCAAGACCAAAATTATCCACAGAAATTCTTTGAACAATCTTAAATAGCCAATAAATTGAAGGAGGGCAAGAAATGATGATGATCTGCTTATCAGCAATTCTGAAACATGAACAGCATGCTGTGTTTGCCAAGGCTTCTTATGAGGGTTGTTTGAATTTTCACTATAACAAGTGAATTTGACTGAGCACTGTAGACTACTTTTGAAGTTTAGTGAATAACAACAGGCTCAGATATGGTCAAATTTAGAGACAGAATACTTCCAGAGCTATAATGTTTTATTGCCCCTAATTTATAGATGATTTTTCATCTATAAATTGTTTACCCAGTACTCCACACGCTATCACTGCTGACAATGTAGTCAAGCCCATGACACCAAAAGAAAAGGCTTGTTTGTCACAGAAGTGATTGCATATAACTTAACGTTGAGTTTACTTTCTCTTCCTCCTCTGAGAAATCCACTGACTCGTGAATTCTCTCAACCATTTTTTGTAAGCCCTTGGAGTTTCTTGGTTCTCCTTTTTTTTTGTCTTAGTATTTGAGCCATTTTTTAAAATTCAAATTTTAAAAATTATTTTCATGAGAGAAGATCAAACGTGTATTGAAGCCTTCAGTTGTCTGAGGCTCTTACATTAGACAAGCATCTATTAAAGTCCCGGGAAACAGTTTTAACTTCATGCACTCTTTTCACCAGTTGGTCTTAGCAGTATTCCCCCCTTACCTCTTACCTACTTCTGGAGAGAGGAAAATTAAAAAGAATACCTTATTTCTGCAGGAATTATTTTCAGTGGAAAGAGATTCAAGGATAAACATTAATAGGAAACAGTTTCCTTTTTTTCTGGGATACTAGACAGACAAACAGAAGTTCACAACAAAGCCCTCTGCTGACTCATTCCTTTTGTTGCAATAAATGCTGACAGCTCTCCACTCCCACAGACACACATTGATTATTCATTAGATACTGCTCAAGTGCATATTCTAACCAAATATTTCAGAAGATATGTATGCCCCGGTTAACAAGCAATACAGGGGAAAGCAGAGTATTTCACCAGTTGCATATACATACAGCCGCTTTCCTGTGGTAGGGACAGAATACACAGTACCGTGATCTTTACCAATACAATTTCATTACCGCTAATTGCTTTGTCAACTCCCACTAACTGCTAAAAAATTGTACTGTTGCCATTTGCCAATGCCCTTTTTCTCTGTACGCATATACTCAGAACCCACCAGACTATGACAATGCGTTCTCAATTTACTCCCAAACTTCCCATACAGATGTACAAGCCCATCTTGTACATCAGAACACACACCTCACAAATTATAGCATAACTCTTACTCTGTCCTAGTGATTAGAACAGTCAGCTACCTTAAATAGGTATGCAATTTTTATAGATGACCAGGTCATTTGCGATTTTGTCCCCTCTCTCCCTACTCTCACATGTACATTCTTCAAAACCTGCCTTGAAACAACTAAAAGGGATGTCACCTTTAAAGCGTGAAGGCTCATCACCTTCTGATAATTAAGCTTCTTTAAGAGGACTCAAGGTGGGCAAGCAGCTTCATGGGAATGGCCTATAATCACCAGTCACTGCTAAAAACTTTGCCTATATTATACGAAACATGAAATAGCTAAGAATACAAGGAATACAACTAGGAATTCAACGCATAAAGCCTTCTTTGTGCAACTGAGAAGCCTCAGAAGTGCCTTGAAAGGCTTGAAGGAAAAGAAATGATTTTAACAAAAGAACAAAAAAAGAAAACTTGAAAGAGAACAGAAGTTCTGAAGTGTGTGGGGGTGGGAGAAGACTTCAGTGTTAGGAACACCAAAGAGATCTCTAACTCAAAGCTACCAGAATAGCTTAAACAAGCCGAGGTGGCTGTGGCTTGATATTCTTACTTCGGCAGCTACTGTAGTTTGTTGCCCAGGGGACTGCACTGCAGATCTAACTGGATTGTGCCTTAATTTGCAAAGAACCTAGAGGATGGCTGCTCCCTTTATTACGACAAGAGCAGTTCAGCTTCCAGGAGGCTAGAGTTGTGCTTTCGTGCCATAGCCTGCTGGTAAGGAAACCACAGCCTACCTCTTTTAATTAGCTCCAAGCACAGGCAAAGGAATACAGAAGAGTAAGAGGGCTGGTGTCTGCTATGTGTGATCTGCCCTCCTCTGCCGGCAGAGAAGCTCCCCAATGACCACCAAATGGCTGAGATGAGAAAGAGGCCAGCAGCCCCTTCACTGCAACATCACCACGGCTTGAAATTCAAATCTCCTCCTGCTCCCCTGGGGTAGTTTATGAGCCATTCTGGTTAGTGAACATTGGCTCCTAAAATTAATGAGCGTGTCTGTTTTCAACATACGGTCAATTGCTGATTGTTCTGATCTGGTGAGCTAGGCTGATGAATACATACCACCCACAGATAAAAGAAAGGGCTGGGCTTTCCTGTCACATGTTGAGAAAAGGGAAGAGGAAAGAAATAACAAAAAACTCCTGAGCCAAATGACAATGGTACATCAGGGTGACTCAGCACCCAAAATTGCACTTAGAGACCTGAACTATGAAAACACGTCTTCTCCTGCAGCTAAGGTTTTACTGAACACTCTTATCTGGTCATTTGTCTTTTTCCCATTAGTAACAACAGACCCTGGGTGCCATAGCCCTGGCCTTAACTGAATATCAAATCACAGCCAAAAAGGCATCTCCTTATTCAACTCGCTCATGGGAATCGGTAACAACATGCTAGTCAACCTGTCTTCTCTTCCAGTAGCACCTAGCCAATGCTTAGGCATCCATTTCATGCTCTGACTTCACGCCAACTCATACTCAGACACCCAGTTCCTCGGGGAAATGGCTCAGCAGAGCTGGATACATGTACATGGCCATTTCACAAAGTGACCACACTCACTACCTGCACAATCAAGTTAGACAGCAGGTGCAGCTAGTCAACCCAAAATGTCAAGTAATAAAAGTTCTAATTAAGAATAAAATAAAATAAAAAGGCCAAACACCCCTTGCTAGTCATAAGACATGCTGCCCACCAGTAAATTATATTTTTTATGCCGCTCCATACAATTGCATGTGCCTGCTGTCTAAAGCCATGTGTTCACCTCATGAAAAATACATGAAGACCTAAGTGGCATTTGAGCCCATCACCTGAACAGATATTCCCTTTATAGTTCTAGTGAAATAACACAGAAAGACACACATACAGAGACCAAACCTTTTCAAAAGGAAAACCCCTAATCTGTATTCCTGAACCCCTGACCTGAATTTTTGGTGCCTCAAAATGAAAAGAAAATACACTCTGTCAGACCCAACATACTAAAGAGCCTCCTTTGTTTAACAACAAGACATTTGCCAACCTTGTTATACATTTGTCATGTATATATCAAGCTGGGCTCACACGAGTGAGGAGACAAACAGGATCTGGAAGCAGGAGGTGACTGGTGAAAGAGAAGGGAAAGGAAAAGCAGAGAGCGTGTGAGAGTGGAGGAGCAGAGCACAAACAGTAGAGATGGAAAAGCAGAGAGCAAGAGGGAAAGTTAAAGGGAGGAAAGAAAGAAAGTGTCTCATCGATCGTCGAGTCTGTATTAACTCAGTCTCAGGGCTCTGATGATCTCCAAACAGCCTGAGCTCTGCACTCATGGCTTCTGATACCAGCAGAAACATTTGATTGAATTACGGTTCTTCAATTGATCACTCCATATCAGTAATCTTTGACTTCTCTACTCACTAGCCAGCTCCTCTTAACAAAGGCAAGCTTTGATGGCAAGGAATGCTTTCCTGACATTTTTTAGCTGGAGTAAAAGTATAAGAGTTGAATTACTTTTGTTGACATTTCCTAGGGAGAGCAACACAGCAGGTACCACTGCCTGTCCTTGATAGCAATGAAAGGGCAGCTAAGAAGAAACAAACACACTTGAGCATACAACATGCAACCCTTTGAACTAGGTAGAGATGAAGGCTACCTTCCAGATAAAACATACCTGCATCCTCACACCATAAGTCCTTTTTTTCAAGCTATCCCACTCACATTCATCTTCACTCAGCAAGTACTAGCGCTTCCAAAAGCTGCTACCTTTTTGCATTTTACTGAGAGGCAAGGACATGCCTGCCTTAATATTTGGTAATGACAGAACAAGGGCATTAGTGCAGAATGTAGGAAGCAGTTATAGGCAAGACCCCATTGTATTAGGTGCACAAAGAGCAACAGTTTCTGCCTGAAGGATTTAATATCTTCACGCAAAATCAGAGCACACTATGTCCACAAAAGATGGACATAGAAGTAGTAAACTACACATGAACAAAAAGAATATTTTGAGCAGCTTGAAACACACTGATCTGGATGAAGTGCCAATCTAAACCCATCTTAAAAAAACAATTAAGTTTTATACTTATTCTCAACAGGAACCAAATCTAAACTGTTATTTTGATGAGCTTCAAGCTCAAAACTTAAATATTTAACTTTCTTGCATTTTTGCCTAGCATACTTGTTGCCTCACTTCTGAACATTCGGGTTTGAGGCTTTGCTTTTGAAAGTGCTGCAATAGCAGAGGATTTCAGGAGAGACTTGAAGGGGAAAAAAACCACAACATAACAAAACCAGTGTCAATTCTTCCTACTTATGGGGAACTAACTTATCTTTTTTTTTTTTCTAGTGGACTACAGCACAAGTCAAAACTTTAACTAGTCACATATCTTGTTTCTTTCTGCATTTGCAGTGTTGATAAGGACTGCTTTACTTACAACAGGGACTTCAAATTAACTGAAGTCAGCAGATCTGAATTGACAGAAGTGGGACTGTGAGGAAGATGAGTAGAGTGTACTAGACATCAGCAACCCTTCACCTTATGAAGGGTCACCTTCATTGACCCTTGGTGGTTACCAGGTAGCAGAAGCTGGAACAATCTCATCATTGTTCTCAGTTAATCTAAGACAAGCTACCTCTAGACTATTTTCAGCTACTGTTGGCCTTTCCATCCTTCCAAGTCTAATAAACATAATTTTTATCATCAGTTCGGAACACTGACTTTGCTCTATCTGTGTCCGTTCCTAATAGTCAACAAGTGGGCAAACAGAAAGATGACAAATAAAAGAACCACACTTTGAAGCTTAAAATGACAGTCCTCAAAACCAGGGTAAAATCTTGAGCAATGACAGGTATTAGAGGGCAATTCAGGCACAGGACATTCCTTTAGACTTGGTTCTGTAGCAAAGCAACTGTACCCTGAGGCAAATACATCATTTTACTAGAACTCTGCAGCACCTTGAGAAACAGACACACACCCACAGCTAATATATTTCTAACTTCAGTAACTATCTCCTTTTTGGAACTGCCAAGACAAGCGATGCATCAATTTTCCTACAGCTCACCCTGAATGATTGGTATCAAGACTGTGTAGGTGTGTGGCAAACTGTTCACAAATTTCTCTGAAAAAGTAAAGACAAAGAAATCCACAACTCTAATCAAATTTGAGACTCTGAGACCAGTACGAAAAGTTCTCCGTTGGGCTGGCTTATTCTATGTAGCCAGAAATGAAACTGAGCCATTACTGAAATCTCAAAGACCTTTGCAGAAAGAACCTGCAACATTGTCTGCATGTACTTGGAAAGTAACCTTTGCAGAGGCAGCAACTGCAGGGCAAGCAAAATTTATATTTTAGAACTAGAGAACTAGGCTGCGGAAACATGATGAAAAGGGAAAAGAAATTTATAGCTGGCCATTGAGATCGCTGTTGCAGCATGAGATGGGTGACACGTGGGGGTCTCATTGGTGAATGGCATTTTCTGTCAAGGCTTGAGGCTGAAACTGCATCTGATTTGGATCACCAATTGCTGTCACCTCCTGCCTTCTATATCACATGTGTTCTTCTCAGTGTTAGTTACAAAATATACACATACATGACAGATATAGCTCTATAGACATAGGCAAGACACATGTGTCCCACCATGGGCTGACATTAGGCTTTTGCTCCAACAATCATCCCTTTCTCCAGGAAGCCTCCCTTTTGCATTTATGGAATGAACTGCTCAAGGGGAAAACCACAAATATAGAAACCGTCACTCCCATGCATTAAATAAGTAATCTCCCAGAGGTAGAACTGCTCCTTATAGGACATTTGGCAAATGCCACTGTCACTGAACAAAATCCAGGCCTGAGGGAACTGCTTACAACCAAAGCAGAAATCTCCAAGTAGAACCAAAGTCCTCTCTATTTTCTAAATCAGAGCTGTTTCTTCTACCTTGCTGGCACAGACTCTAAACATATTCCTCCTCCCCTCCAGTGTTAAGATATAGCAGTTTTATAGTGTACAGATGCTGATTTTTTTGCATATAAAGTATATCATCTAATCACTCGCTCATGGAATAAAGTGCCAAGTAACATTTGAATAATCAGACAGAATGCATAAATATCCTATAGTTATACAGTTGTTACAGCATATAATTTCTTAGTTAGTCTTCTGCTCTTACAGCCATCATCAGTAGTGACTTCAATCCCTCCTAAACACTAAATGATCTCTACAGAAATCATTTCAGGTGGTGGAGGAAGAAGGAAACATTTTTCCTCCCACCAGAGTGAAGAGCAGGCAGCGATGAAGGTGATGAGCAACCATTACTTCCTTGGACCCCTTGGGAAGTGAATTTCCCATGACCTGTTTACTGCCCCAAAGACAGATCGCAGCCTCTAACACTCTCAACCAACATGGCCTTCACCCATTTGCATTTTGGAAAGTATCCTAGTTTAACAACAGGTCCTATAGTTGGTACCTACCACTCTCTGTGGTACAATAAGACTTTGCAGAAGCCCCATTTCCAGACCTTGCTCCCTGGCATGGGTCACATACAGGAAATTTGTCTTGCTACTGGTAGGGCAAGGCTGTTGCCTTCAGTTTCTGTGTACAGCAGCCCAGACTGTTACACCACACTTGTAAAATTATTTTCCCCTCAGAGAATACAGCTAGTCTAAGCCTAAGAACAAACAGATAGCAAAGATCCTCCTAGCAAATACTATCATTTAAGTATCTACTTGCCTTCACAACTCTGAGGAAAACACGGAATTTGAGCTTGTACAAAAGGGAAGATTTTGAAAATTCTGAATCAGCATGATAACTTATTTAACATTTGAAAATACAAGTTAAATGTTTACACCTTCTTGAATCAAGTACTTAATTTAAATTTTGCTGAAACAGTTGCCCTTTCTCACCTATAAAACAGCCATGCTCCAAGAAGGTACTGCATTTTCTTAGTTTTTCCCCACTTTCTCATTATCGTCTATATACCAAATTATCTAGCACTAACTTATGTCACCCGAAGTGACATGGCTGTATGACCATCATTTCAACTAGAAGAGACCATAGTTTGTCTTAGGAAACACAAGTCCCAGGAATCCTGCCTGCTTTGTAGGAGTGAGGGGGCAACAGGAACACATTTTCAATGGAAACTTTCCGGTCATCTCAAATAGTAATTCCAAAAGAAGATAAATACAAATACTGTCTATTGAGGAAAAATCCCCATGCACAAGAGGAATACTGACAACGGCTCCTTGACCAGTAAATGGACATTTAACAGACCAAGACAACAATTTGAACTCCAGAGACATCATTATGAAGGTAGTGCTCATATGGAAGCAAACAGAGATGCTCTAAATACCTGACTATTTCAAAGAGACCTGGCTCATCTCTGATAGGGCATGAACTTCCAATAATCTCATGTTTTAGAGATCATTCATACTTTAGTTGTTTCCTAGGATGTCAGCCCCATGCATGCATATCCTGAATCAATCTTTTGCCTTGTAAAGCTCATCGTGCTTTGCCTGGTATTCAAAAAAACAATTAAGAGACAGATGAATGAGAGAATAGGTAAGAAGGATGCAAGAAAACAGGATACAGAGGACAACACCTGCAGTCACTTTAGACATCTTCAGGCTTCCAATGCTAAGCAAATCACAGAGAGCCATGAACTAAGGAGAAAGTTGTTTCAAAGTGTCCAACGTTAGAAATCTCTGCTAGTAAGCTCTGTTAGATTGCAGACAGGCTCAGCTTAACTAACAGCACCAGCAAGAGGCTCTGGAAGAACTATTGGCATCTGGCATTTACCACTGCAAGCACTTTCTCATGTGAAACATAAGCAGCACTACCTGTTAATTCCCACTGGGACTAAGTATCATGCTGTCCCCAGTGGGGAAAAAAACCACATACTGATAAATTGGATAAACACACAGAGATTTGCTGGTTCTATGGAAAACACTGAAATATGAGCAGCCTGCAAAATTTAAATAGGTCACGTAAATAGGTCCTCATCGTGTCTCAGGTACAAAGGACACACAATTGACTTCCAGTTCTAGCAGCCAGCCAGAGTCGCTGCTCTCACCTTCCTATTGTCCAGCAGGATCAGGGAAGTAAGCATGCATATCATCACAGCAGTTCTGCAAAGCTAACAGCAAGGGAGAGGGCAGCACACCTGAAGTACTCTTCACTCTCATCAGGCTGCACTGAAGTGGCCTGAGAGCAGCTGATTGCAATCACAATCTCCTGCTGAGCTAGATGGATACTACAGAATGCAGTTTCCAGTCGGACTATGGTAAAATGTAGCGACTTTGGCCACAAAGAATGAAGGTTCAGAGAGAGATGAATTCTGGGACAGCAGAATGATGAATGCACCATATATCTTTGTTCAAGTAACAATTTAGACTACATCCCAGGGCACTATATTCAGTACACAATGGGCCTAAGAAGATGCACCCTCTGAGCAGCTCTTGTATGAATAACACCAGTCAAGAGCTTCAACTCAGGCTTCCCGAAAACATTCCTCT
This sequence comes from Urocolius indicus, assembly GCA_013401255.1. Classification (NCBI taxonomy): domain Eukaryota; kingdom Metazoa; phylum Chordata; class Aves; order Coliiformes; family Coliidae; genus Urocolius; species Urocolius indicus. Next base: position 49,297 of record WBNH01008974.1, on the reverse strand, counting down.
ATTATTTTTTTTTTTAATTTTAAAACCACCTTTCTCTCCCATTCAGTCCATATCAGGAGAGAAACACAATAAGTCACCATCATTTTTGTTAGCTCTTACTGGAAACATCCCATATTTTTAACGATTGAACATCTGTCTGCTTAGGTGTCTCAGCGCTCAGACCTCCAGTCACGTTTGGCAGCATGGGAGTGGAGGGAGAACCTGCATCCATAGATGCTATAGAACAAAAAAACCCCAAAAACCTCTGAAAGCAGACACAAACCATCTCCTTATATCACAAGAGCTTTCAGGAATCAAGAATATTTCAGAAAAAGTAGGTATAGGTGGAAAAGAAATACATGTACTTCCAACTTATTAAACATTCAATACAATTTTCTTGCAGAGTTTCATATGCAGAAATGGCTTTAAAGCTCCTTACAGAAACCCTATTACTGCTTGTTGTTGATGCTTCAGAGTGTCTGCAAAAAGCTGTTCAGGCTTTTTGACATTCCAAGTTACCAGCCTGGCAAAACAAATGGCTGTCTTTCACTTAGCTCCATCTTCATTTGTCAGGGCCCTTGAAGACAGCAGGAAAAAGCCTAAGCTAAGATGCCTGTATCCACCATCTCATCCCTGTTTGCTCTCACCAAGCCTCTGCAAAAAATTAGATCAAAGCATCCCCATAGGAACACCTCATTAAAAAGCAACTCCTTTCCTTGACCAGGTCACTAGAAGCATCACACAATGCTGAAAGTTCTTGTACATCAGAAAATGCTTATAAATAGCACAAGGACAGTATTGTCCCTCCATTTTAAACAACTGCAGAAATATTACAGAATTACTCCAAAAGGATGGAAAAGGAAGAAGGTTGTACTGTGAAACACTTCTCCTTTAGACACACCTGACCACATTAAGAGCTCATTCAGCTCAAAGACACTTAACATTAAAAGGAAAAAAAAAACCAAACCAACAAAACAAACCACCAACAAAACCTCAAGGGAGTGCTCTGAGCACCAGAACTAATGAAGCCTCATTTTCTACAGATTTGCATCTCATGATTGATTGACTTCTGTGCATAAGGAAAAGAAAGCACCAGCTTAAAACTTTGTTTGCCCTTGAGGCCTTCATAACAACTCACACCTGTGGATTTTTGCATCTATTAAGGTTTGAGTTCATGCCATGGAGTCTCCTGTACCAAGGAATGAAGAAGGCCCTATGGGAAGCAATTTCACTCAGCCTTCACTGAAAAGAAAAGCCATGCAAGTACAGTCATAGAGACCAAAAAGTGTCCTTTGTTTGCTGCTGTGTGGTAAATTGAAGTTGTCTATGGAATCAGGTGCTCTCATCTTACCTGGGCCAGACTGAATTGGAGGCCAAAGGAAATCATAGTTCTGGTTAGTTACAGAGCATGAAAACAGAAACATTTATGACCAAATAGTTTGTCAGGTGCCTACAGGCACTATTTATGTGGGAGTTTTTGCTTGAACATTCGACGTTGAAATAGTATTTTACACCTGCCAATCTTCACATTTTCAGTCATGTGTTCAGAGCAGCCCAGGTGATAGGAAAACCATCAAGTCCTAAAGCCTCTCAAGCAGCATGGCTGCAAGAATGGAGACAGCTTAATGTAGAGGCCAAACTCTGACAACAGAGGCCCTATCAAGATACCGAAAGCTCCCAGACGGAATCAGAAGCACAGGCTTAAGTGGAGTTACAGCTTCTTCTTCTGACAAGCACACAGAAGACCTGCCAGTGCCAATCATTCATAACTACTGCAAGTGCACTGCTGCTGGGACCACACCAAACACCAACAGCTTGACAGAGTGTTGTCACTTCAGGTTGAGTAACCACTTCCCCGGCACACAGGAGTCCCAGGCTTTCATTCTGCCTGAAGCAATTTTACATGAGAGAGCGACAAAGTAATTAAACTTTGAATCCTCTAGAAATAGAAGGCTGTGCTTGCCAGTGCGGCGTCCCTCCTGCTGTAACTGGGAGCATCTTGATGATGGGTGACATCACGTAGGCTCAAGGTGACAAACCAGCCTTTTCTCCCAAATTAATATCCTGCTGCACCATCCAGGAGAGAGATTCTTTTCATTCTTTAGGCACTGTGCTTAAGCTTCCAGTAATTAAGCTTTTTATTCTGAACCTTAAGCCAACATTACAGCTGAACAAGAGATGAGCAACGAGGCTTACATTTTAGACTTCCCCAAACAATCAACATCACCAAACATTTGCACCCGGTAGAAAGATCAGCTAGGTAATCAAAACACTGTATGTAAAGTGGAGGGTTTACAAGTGCTAAGCTTCCATGTCTGTCAAATCCTTCAAAATCCTGACAGTTCTGCTTACCAGTTAAAACAATCACGTCTACTTAAAGCCATTCCTGTCCTATTCTCTCCTTTTGGTATGACTGTCTTGCAGTACTTATTGACCTATCAATCGCCAAAACTGGAAGGCTGTTCCATTTCACATTACAAAACCTATGACCATTTGTTTTAGAGTAGCAATAAGCTTCACTATGATTAGTGCCTGACTTTTTGCCAAGCTGTATAAGCACGTAGCAGTTACTTTCTGCCCAGATCACATAACCATATAAATATACAAGATGGGGATGGTGGTATGACATGCCTTCACACAGGGCAAATGAGAAAAATCCCATAAACTATCCACAATCACGTGGATAGTCTATGGGACAGTTTAAAATTGCCATGTTTTGTTCCAGATCAGTGCCTTGAACATTAATCCTTGCTTAACCTGACCTCTCAGTTCATAAAAAAGTACCTCTACTAAGAGGAGTATCTGCACTAACACAAGAGAACATCTCTACTACCAAGCCAGATAGTCAGCAATATCATCTCTGTTTTACACTTTATTCCCCATCTCCTTTTACATGCATATGTAGTAAGTTTTAATGCAAGACTTCCTTGCTGCCAAATGTTATGTACAATATGGAGCTATGTAAAACAAATACTGTTTGTACTTATAAGAAAAGAGATTGATAGGCCGCCTTCAAAAGCTGAGCAAGTTAAGTGAAGATACTGTATTCTGAAAGTGAAGGGCAAGACCAGCATAAATACCACAGCCAAGCAAAAAAAAATATTAAATAATTCAGAGTTTATGTCACAATTACTTATGCAAAAATAAACAGTAAAAAGAGTAGGCATATATGATTCAATATAATGCCTGTGCAAAAAAATGTTTAGCGCTTGATATGCATATGCGATATTAAACAGTAACTCTGTTAGCCATAGAGCTAATGAAAACCTTTTTCCCACACCTTTGCATCTCGTGGCTAGGCAGCTTCAATGGATGAAAAGGTGCAAATGTCAAGTAAAGCTTCCTTCACAGTACCAACATTCCGAGGGCTTTCACCTGCATAAACTCTGTGGCATTTAATAAAGAGCTGGCCTCACTCTACACTTTCTCTCATCTCCTATACTCAGATCTTTATTTTCAGAAATCACTTTTTCTTAAAGGCTCTGCTGTCTGAAAGAGTTGGAAGGACCTAGAGCCAAAATGGGCAGGGAAAGAATATGAAGAAACATGCACAAAGATTGCAACTGTTTTGGTTTCTCTTATTCCCATATCTCAGCAGCGAGGTGACTGCTCAACAGCATACAGCAGCTAGCAATGACAAGCACCACTACAGATGACATCCTAAACGTTGCTTGCTGCAATTATGCAAGCAGGAGCATACCAATCCGCATTTAAGTACAGCCCTTGCGTTCTCACAGTTTGCTAATGGGGAACAGTAGCAGCTGGTCAGTTTATAGCAGTCAGAAGGTAGTTCCAGAAGGACCCGTGACTGTTCGCTAGGCAGAGAAGAGCAGGATGGGCATGCTTTTTCTTCCCCTATCTGACAGATTGTACAACTATGTGATTAACCTTTGGTCCAGTGATCATCGGGTCTTTCAACATCAGAATGAACAGGAAAACCTGTTTCCAGATGTTGTTGTGGTAAGTGCAATGTGCACACACTAGGATTAGATAAAGTTGCAAAGAATAGTTGCTACATTTTATCATCTGTTTTGTAAGATATAAAAAGCAAAAATAACAGATTCCATAACCTTAAAAACTTCCATAAAGTGACATGCTTACATCCCAGACTTGCCAAAAAGCCTGCAGCTCACCAGGTTTCAGCAGCGAGGCTTGCTAGCCAGACCTTCTGCATGGGAGCAGGAGTATAAACTGGCAGATGCAGCTGGCACTGAGCATTCAGAGTGCTAGTCCTGAACTTAACAGTTAGCACTTTAAGACAGACATTTTACCTTTCTGTTTCAATTTCTTTATCTGTGAAATGGAAATGCTGATACTTTAAGTAGAGGAATTCAAATGAAGGAGTACATTCAAGCAGGCTTTAAAACATAATGACACTGATTGTCAGAGACCTGAGACAGCCCAAAATAGCTGCAAGAGTATTTCACCTACATCCTTATTAGATGCTAGTTGTTCCCAGAGGTGAGAGATACTAACAACCAAATATCTCTCGCAACTTTAGTCCAACATTTTGAAGGGAATTGAAGTCAGTCACAGCCAGGCTATCACCACCAAGTCATTCCTCTCATAATTTAATAATCATTTTAAGAATGACTTTCAGTATCTGCACAAAAAAAAAAAAAAACCCCAAAATGTAAGAGGTACTCTTCTTCATACTACTCAAACTTTCAGAATCTTATTCTAGTTGTAAGCTAGTTTAGGCCCTGCTTTTCTTGTGCCAACACTTTTTTTCAGATTAAATAACCCTTTTATCTTCCTACTCTATTTTGGCTCAATGTATTTACAGAAGTCAGCCACATTCTTTCTGTGTCGATTTTAGCAGGCCAAACAACCCTAGCCTCTGCTGAGGCCCCGTTCCTGCTGAGGGCTTGCTGTCTTTTTGCCACTGTAATCCTGGTACTTACTAGGCTTCTTTTTTTTTTTTTTTTTTTTTTTTTGGGTGGGTGGGCAGGAAGCATGTGGTGAGTGGGTGTCTTTTTTGTCAGAACGAGTAAAACAGCAGGTGAATCAGGAGGTCACAGAAGTCCAGTGCCCTTTACAGAGTCTGCTGCAGTGCGTTATTTCCATTGCTAAAGAAGCAGACAGAACCCACAAAAAAAATTTCCTTGCATAAAACCACCATAGCAGAGGACTTGAGGGTACGGGAGCTGCAAACGATCCTGCAAGAGCTACATCCTACAGAAAGAGAGGCAAACTCACCAGCTCTCCAGCCTTTGCATTCAAACACTGGGTGAGAAGCCTAGATTATCTTTATAGCTACCTCAAGTCCCTTATATCTATACATTTCTTAGGACAGATTACCTTTAGACACATGAAAGTGGGAGGAGGTCAGCGGGAGAAGGAACAGTAAACATTGAGTTTAGGACTTGTATCATGGAGGAAAAAAAAAAAAAGGGAGACTCACAAAATACACACCTGCCTTTTGCCTGTACCTGAACGTACTGTCACATTTACAGAAAGGCCCAACTCCAAAATACTCGTCTCCAGGTTTGCCCTCTCCCCTGTGGCTACACCAGTCACATCCCACAACATCTGCCACTGTGTTAATGACAGCAGCCACAGCATGTAATGAGTCCCCGCACACCTGCACAGCTCTAGGAAGCAGCTGGCAAGTTCCCTCATCCACCCACAAGCTCTATATCTGCATCCATCTCTTTCTGCAGCAAAGGCTTGGCCCCAGTCACAGTATCACCACTCCTGCCCCCCAGCATTCAACTCCTCCTTTCCAAGAGCTTTAGCAGAACTCGCTGCCTCTCTTTCCCTGGGGAATTCAGGCTTTATTGCATCCTGTCTCTAACAGCTACAGCACACAGGAACTGCAAAACACAGGCACTTGCTTCACAGAGGTCTTGCTGCACCAGCTGACTCTCTCAAGTGACCAGCTTCACTAGGGCACGAGAAAAGGATGTGTGAGCATCCCAGGCAGGCAATTATAGGATGACTAGTCCATGTTAAAAAAGTTTCTTCCTAATCCTGTCAGATGTAGCTTGCCTTAAGCCCTGAAGCTCTAAGATATATTGATCACCGTTTCCTTTTATCCTGCACAACAGAGTTGCATTCATTCTCACATTCCTTGGCCATCCCTAATCCCATTCACTTGACAACCTGAGTGATCTCCGGTGGCACTAGCTTCTGCTGCCCTACTTAGAAGTGTGCATATGTATATCTTCATTCCAGGCAACTGCTAGCTTATCACAAAAAAAAAGCCCACCTTTTGACCCAGCACCCTCTGTTCCTCACCAGAGTTCATCTGATGCCCCTACGTGCACAAAAGCCAGCAATCCCATCACAAAGCAAGACTTTGCTAACTCTCAGAATTACCAGAAAGATCCCACGTAAGTTTCTTGAGGTATGCCAGATGCTACTGAAAGAGGTGGCATGGGCAACAAGAGAGATGATCTTAATAAGCAGAGGCCAGTTTACACTATTTTTCACCCATGCTAAGACCATATTTATCTAGGAAGCTCACAGAAATTATGTTATCTAGGACAACTTCAGCAGGTACCTTCCACAAGAGAAAGTTAGTTAACTCCAGAATTCACTGCACACTACCACACCGAGCCTCACATTTTCTATTCTCAGCAAGGCAGTTGAGCCAAAATAATATACTCTAGAGTAAGAAAACCCCACCCCAGCCCTTTTAATCTCACAGACTAAATACACACTTTCAAGTTTCAATTTCCAACTTTTTTTTTCAGCAAGCCAAAGGTAAGTACCATCCCCCATGCACACATAATTATTCCCACAGTACTGTTTAGCACTGGTCACCATTTCACTTTCCTTTTTGTACACGCTTCTACATACAGCAGTATCAAGCTTCAAGTGTCCTGTTGTCTTTCTTCCAACTCCAGGGGCTGCAGCTGGGTTTATTGCTTAACTCAGATATTCACACCTTTGGAACATTTTGATGCTCGTGCCTGACCCCTTGCATAACACAGGCTGTGGGATTTCACATAGCGCTTCCTGAAGCAGCCCGTTGCTTGTCTGGGCACCTTTTTTTTTTTAAAAAAAGCCAGTCTCAAAGTTTCAAATCCTCCCTCAATCTACTGTAACTTTCACAGGATGCAGCAATCAGTATTATTCCAGTCAAGTGCATACTATTGATTTATATAGTAGTACGATAAGATTGTCAATGTTTTCTATTCCAGTCTTCATGCATCCTCACACTTTTTCATTTTTTGAGGGGGAGAAGAAAGGAAAAAAAAAAAAAGTAAAAATAACTGCTAGCTGTCAAGCAGAGGGTTTCAGTTCAAAGACCTCTGCTCTCTTCCCCTTTGCTGATTGCTGTTAATAAAGAACCCAGCAGGGTGAGCAACCAGTCCAAACTGTTTTCTTCAAATTGTAACCTCAGGCAAGCAAACGCCCATATTGCAGGACTAGAGTCTTATCCTACTGAGGGGCACTCCAGGCAGTACTCCTCCATACTGGGGATGATCCACTTGGCACTCGTGAGGCAGATCACAGGCTGCTGGTCCCACAGCAGCAGCTAAGGAAATTTGTCCTCATTTTGCCAGGTTAAAAACTTACACTTTTAATCCAAGTCTATACTCTCTACCCTAAAAGCCATCTCCAGACCTGCAGAAGCACACTGCTGTTCACCTGGAAGCTGCCCTCGTCTTTCCAGGGACTCCTGCAAAGGCTTTTATCACTATGTTTTCCTCACCAGGTAGGAAATCTGTGCAAAGAATCTTCCTTTTCTATACCATCTATCAAGAAAGGAGACCCTCTTCAGCTAGGGCTTGGTGGTTGACTGCAAACTGGATGACTTGCATTATAGGCTCACAGTAGGAACAGACAGAATATAAAAAGCCCTGAAAGGTGCAAGGTCTGAGCTTTTTGTAGCTGTGCTTGGAGGTCTCCTTTCCCTTGTCCTCTGAGTGCCTCGATCTGTTACCCCACCTTAAGCACTGGTGAGCCTCTTTAGAGTTATCCAACAATACCGACTGAAGCTTCTACCCCTAGAGACCTCCATCAGGGCAATCAGGCCTGAAGCTGGGCTCTCTCTTCTACAGGTGGAGGTGGTGAAGAAAATTGCTTTACTTTGATGACCGAGTGACCCAGCGAAGATGAGAGTCTCCTCCAAAGTCCCTAGGAAACACTTTAGAGACCAGGCTGCCTTTACACTCTTTCTGTCCCCTTTAGACTGTGCTGTCTCTTTGCTGTCTGTTTAGATTACAGGGGTGGGAAAAGGCCACCTCTTGGCACAAGAGCATGAAGTGGCTAACGTGAAGGAGCCTTGATCTTAGCATGGCTGTGACGGGCAGTCAAAGCAGGGCACAGCCACAGCATCCTTGGTAGACGTGTTTCAGAGGTGAAGGCCACTGATCACAATATAGAGGACAGTGGAGCGGAAATAGGAAAGATATGTGCATGTGACTTAGGATGTTCACCTCTTCAGAGTCAGCAGTCAGAAGTACCTCCAAAGAGCAATTCAGAGCACCTGTCTCTCTGCAATGACTGTACAGTGAATTAAACCAACTTGTTCTTTCAGCACAGGCTAACCTAACTTAGATGCTTTGAATTAGGCAGTGTGAATGCAGCTTCTTTCTTTCCCTCCCTCAGTAATTTCCTCGTGTTGCTTAAATGCTTCAGAAATCACATAGAAAGTTGGGTGGAGGGAGTGCACAGGAGTCACTGCCATCTGCCCAAGTATACAGCTGGGGATATTAATAATCATTTCTTCCATTGGAGCTTGAGGGAAGGGAAAAAAAAAACAAGGAAAAAAAAAAAACCAAGTGTTTTGTAGCCTGTTTGAATTAATCTCCTCTGACAACTGCTGATTTGGGTTTGTGATTCGATCCTCCATATGTCTAGCTCTATTGGTCAATTAAGTGCAGGGGGCGATTGGGAGAAGCAGTGATGCTCAGACTGATTATAAGAGGAAGCATCATGCGGTACTTAGGACATGCAAAGTTGGCTGGCGCACTTGGCATTCACACGGCCAAGCTGAGTATGAAGTAACTGCTGCTGCTGCTGCTTTTCAGGTTAAGGAAATTCTCCCTGGCTCCTGCAGAGACAAGACACAGCTGCCTGTCTGTTGCCCATTTCTGAGCAAGGGACGCAGTTACAAGGAGGGAGAGAGAAAACACAAGGAAGTGTGGGGAGCAGAGGAACAAAAAATAAGTAAGAAACTACAGAAACAAGAACAGCTTCTTTCAATACCCATTGCCATAATATAAGCCAGAAAGGTTAGGAGTAGAGATCAGCAGAGAAAATCAGAATCAGCTTAGAACAATCCAGGTTAGTAGATCTGAGGGAAAATAAATGGGAACCAAGACAATAAAAGAGAGGCAGATTTGGAAATTGGTAATAATCAAATGAAGGCTGTAGGAGATACGGGACAGCAAGTTAAGTTACAGATCTGCCATGCTCTATAGCAACAGCAGGCAAAAAAAATAAAACCAGAATGCTGTGCTTCATCTGCAGAGAAATCCTGTCAGAAAGAGAGGAGGTACTGGCTCTCTGTATAGATCTGGCAGCAGAGCACCTGGAATATTGCCCTCAATTCTGGGCAGCACACATTTACAAAAGATGTTGATGAGCATGGGGAATGCAAAGAAGAGCAACAGGAAAAAAAAATATTAAGAGTCTGAAAGCACTGACATATGAGAAGAGATTAAAATAATTAAATATGTATTGCTTGGCAAGGGGTAAGATTAACCATCTACAAGTGTGTAAATACCAAGAAGGTAGAGGAATTGTATTAAGGGGTATAAATGTGAGTGTAATAGAGCAAAGGTAAATACAGGCTCAATATTTAAAAAAAGAAAAAAATATATCCTTAGCCTTGAGATTTTTTTAAACTCTCCTTGAGAAGGTGAGGCATGCTGCTTGCAGCAGCTGTAGTGGCATGAAGAGGACAGGGTCACAGTCATGCTTCAGTGGTGAGTTTCCAGAGAAGCAGACCCAGAGAAGGAGATAACACCTGAGGAGTCACCAGGAATTAGGAGCAGCCCAAAGTGGCCTGCAGACAGAGGTCAGGACTTTGGCTGAACTACTGGCCAGATGCTGTAGCAGAACGCGGCATGGACAGGGAACAGGGACCAAGCACTGCCTACAAAAGGCACCTGAAAACCACTCTCCTGGGGCACAGGAATTGGGGTTAGCTTCTAACCATCTTCTCCTTCTATCCACCATACCCACTTCTTGAGTTTTCACCGGATAAACCAGTGATGCACTGGGATGGTCTGCTCTGGAATTACATCTCCACTCCCTGGCTGGACACCCTATCTGGCTGTGGGGTGGGAGGGGAGCCCGATGGTGCAGTCCCAATGCCAGGGAACCATCAGCAGCGGGTGCGTTCTGCAGTGCCGCCGAAAGAGCTGCTGGCGCCCCAGCAGCAAGCTTGCCAAAATTGGCCTTGTCACTTTAAATACATTAGACAATAAATCATCCCTCTGAGACATCCCCAAAGGAAAAACAGGGGAAAAAATAGCACTTAAAAGCCTTTTTCTATTACAAAGCCTCTGGGGAGCTTTTAAACTTGGAGAGTTTTTTAAGTGAATTTTATGCTTCTTTTTTCCCCTTTGCTTGCCTTTATTATCAGTTGCTAACATTAGCCTTGCCTTCTTATAACCAAACTCTGAGACTCCTTTTTTTTAACTTCCTTCCCTTAAGTTTCTCCCCCTTTTCTCTCTCACCCTAACATGTATACACACAAACACCCGTTATGTACATCTAACAGTCTCTTTCCCCTTCAGCTTCTCCTCTTAAATTGAAATTACTCTTTGCAATTATTCTTTTGCCCCATATCGCTCTCCTCTTGCCTGCATTTCCCTTCCCTCTGTACTACCCTTTCTTATCTGTCGTGCTTCGTGTCTGATTGTACTAGAGCAACTTCAAATCCTTTCCATTCTTTTAGGAGGACTTTGTCAGTTTTGCTGCTGGAACCTATTTTTACAAAGTACTCCAGTGGATTTCCTTCCTTACAGAGTGTAGTCGTTCACCTTCGCCTTAGGAGTCATGGAACAGTGTTTAGTCTCTCTATTACAGCTCTCCAGTACCAGCTTTTCATGACTGGACTAAGAAATAATGTTTCTCCCATTTTCCTGTGCTTGGGAAGTCAACTGTGGCCGTGCAATTAGATCCTCTCATGCAATGTTTAAACTGTTCTCCTGCCTATTTTTGGCCTTAAAAACTTTATCATTAAAACCTTGAGAGAAGTGGGTAGCATTTTCCAGTTAAACACAAGGATTTTACTTCTTCAGCCATGTATATGGGTTCTGTGTCAGAGCAGAAAGAAGGACTGTAAGGTAAGTAAGGGCAAATTTCAGGAAACTGCAACTCTGTGAAGCAACCTGATGATTTCCCGTTGGCACCATACCGAGAACCAAAATACACTTGTTAGCATCCAGCTATCATAAAGGAACTTAACGCCACAGCTGACCTAGCAGAGTCCTGCATGGATGCTGTGAGTTAATTTTGTTGTGTTGCACCTAGGACTGTTACATAACCAATTTCCCACCAAGCTGGCCAGTTACACCGTAGCATATGGGAGACCCTGTCAGAGGTCAGTGCAAAGCACATTGGCACGGGCAGCAGGAGCTATTCCAACTGACTGTTCTTTGTTTTGTTTTATTTTTGTTCCTACAGGTGCATGCCCAAGGTGACCCTGTGATCTACAGTTCCTCATTGCTGCCACCTGAGTGCCAACGTTGCCATGGTCAGAAATGTGACTTCTAGGGAAGTACAACATAACCCTATAGAAGATAGCAGGCTGACTAATAATTAAGTTAAACATCTTTATCATTGGCAAACAACTCAATAAGTCAACTCTCTAAACAGCACAAAATCGGGGCTTTTTATGACTGTGGATAGCACGACAGTTATGGCAGGGAAGGAAGCAAACATGTTTGACTAGCTCTGTCTTTTCCATAGTGTTTGATTTGACCTTGGTGGAGGAAGAATTAAAAAAGGAGTAGGAATCACAACAGTTAGCTGGCAGGTCATGATATGAGGCTGAAGCAGGGAACAGAGGCAAAGAAAAAGGATATGGAAAGAGAAAAAAACAACATTACTTCGACAACCTTATGGCTTCCTGGTCTCCTCGACAGTCCATACTCATGTTTAGAGGCTGATAAGCATCTTTTGCACCTCTAGCCCAAGCGTCTCTATCCTTCCCAATCCCTTCCTAGCCACAGCAGGAGAGATTATCTGTGCCAGGACAGCCGGAGAAAGTATGGGGCACATGAACATGAAGGAATAAAACCCATGTGAAAGGAAACATTACGTCCTGTGCATCTGTCCAGGGAAGGGGGAGATGGGAACAGAATCGAAAGGTCTATGTTCTCCCTAATCATTTCCGCCACAATAAAGGAGAGAGTGCGACATACACCAGTGGATCGCAGCCATTAGAAATGAACCACTGGTGGCTGGCAAATTGTAAATTAGAGAGCCAGAGTGAGAAGAAAGAAAATCAAAGGGTCGTGTTTTATTTCACTTGTAGCGCTTTTCAAATTCAGCCCTAACCAAACCTGATTAAAGTAAATCCCTTTTTTACGGCCTGTGGAGTCTATAAGATTATGGTGTTAATGGAAGTGTGATTCGATCCGTCAGTAATGGTGCATGTCGGGGCCCAGGCGCCTCAGACAAGTCCATTTTTTAAGACGTATTTATTTCCAACCCCCCCTCTTTTTCTGTTCTCTGCATTGCAGGGTTTAATTGAACAGTTTAAAGTGATTCTTCTTCAAGGCCCATTAATTGATTTTATTTGTGTATTCTCCAGGGGTCAAGGGGAAAATATAAAATAAAACATAAGCTTCGGGTCTGAGTTTGTCATGCTTCCCACCTTTCCCTGAACATAAAACACATTTCATCTTCAGCATTTCAGAACTCTTCTCTTTTTCCTACTCTTATTCCCTGACACTAGCACCCTCTGATTTCCCTTTTCCACTGTTTATCTCTAAAATTTGCTACTCTTACTGAGAGCACAAAGCAACAATTTCCCACTCCTTCTTTTCCTGGGCAACAAACACCATATCAGTTTGAGAATGTCATTTTGCTTTTAGAGACACCAAATTATTTACCCCCAACACGATCAGAAGGGAGAGCACTGGGTTAAATATATTTGAAAATTAGTAGTCCCTGATGGTGAAGTAATTTCCTCCTCAACTGGGGACAACTTTCACTGCTTAGAAAAAAACCCTCCCCATCAGTCTTCCTCTTTTGCACCATGAACCCAACAGGGCACGTGAGACTCTACATGACAGCCAGAAGCTGCTTCTTTCGCCACTGGATCTGCAAGAGGACATCATTTCCTTCTCTTTCTCCCTTGATGCTCAGCATAAGGTAACTGTCTGCTCCAAATAAATATCTATTGAGCTGGCTTCATTTACTTCAAATACTGCAATGCCATTTATTTCTCTCAGCTCCTAGCTTCACTCCCTAAAGCCAGATACAAAGATTTTCTGATTCACCTTGCTGAAGCCCATAACCTCCTTCTGCATGCCTTTCTTCTGCAGAAGTACATTTCTTTTTCAAAACACGAGAGGTTTCTTTTTATTATTATTTTTAAATCACAAAATGCACTAGGGAAGTTTTCATCCTCCCACTCACCTCACTCAGATTCTTTCCACAAACTATGGCAAGGCAAAAGACTCTTTTCTTTCCGTTCTCTGATTGGCATGGTCTGGGTGAGAGATCATTGCTACTGATAGGTCAGCTCTTTGGGAGCTGCAGCCTTCTATATTACAGCTGATGGACAAGTTACAGAGGAAGAATGAAATTATCCAAGAGTGGAAGTTTGCCCTACTCCCCTTACTCGTATGGCAAGTACTATAGCACCTTTAAGCAGGCAGAATTTCAGATTTCTGTCTAAGATCATAGTAAGGGAGGATTCACTAACATTGTGCAGGGGAAGAGGTTGTAGTAAAGGCAAAAGAAGAGCTCCTCCTGCTAACTCATCAGCAAAGTTCTTCTCTAAGCTAAGCTGCTTCTTTGAGCTAAGGTTGAAAATATGAATCCTGAGCAAGCTATGTCTATACTGAGCTCCTAAATGTCTATAATGAGCTTCTAAGCTCTGGACAGAGCAAAATCTATGTACCCAAGACATGCATTCAGATCTGTGGCATTCCTCCCCATTGTCATGGGAACAGTTTCGCAGGCTGACAGCTCATTGTCATGAGCATGCACTTGCTCTTTTGGCACGACATGAGGACACTACTGTGAGGTTAATATGCTCACTTGGTTACTTCTAGGAAACACGCACCACTGTGCAATGGTCTTCTCCCGTTATCTTCATCTTCTAGCTCTAGATTTACAAGTGCATTTAGAAACACTAGCTTGTCCTTTCACAGTTATTCCACTACTTTCTTCCTTACTCTGTTAAGTTATATTCTTCTGAGATATCTCTGATGTCTCTGTTGAGATATTTTCCATAACATCTCAGGGTTGTGCTTAGCCTCCTCTACAACAAACAAGGTTAGAAAAACAGTATCCTGTTAACAGAAGCTCCCTACATTTTGAAGTAAAATGACTTTTGGAATAAGGAAAAGAAGTTTGTTTGAGAACTCTGACCAGAGGTGATCTAGGCCTACATTATTTTCTAGCATTTCTATTGTAATAGCCAAATTTCCAGATTGCTGTCTGAGGAGACCTGTGTCGACTGGACAGAGCTCTATACTGCTGCTCTTGACCTTGGTTAGTTATCTTCTAAACTTTCAGTTATGGCATGCTCTGTCAAACAAGATTAAAATAAAATTTCCTCTGTACATACACGTGCAAACACACCACAACATTCTCCCCACATTCTTATGTCAAGGTTGAGCACCCTACAAGTCCATTTATCACCTGAATTCAAAGAATCTGTCTCCTCCTCAAGAGCTTTGAACCTGATCCATCTTGGTGTCTCTTTGCAGGGTTTTTACCCTTTGTGTTTCAGCCATAATTCCCTTTCAGCATAACCTTGACCTACCTATGCTACTGGAGCAGATCTCCTCCATCTAATTGTTCACCCTCCCCCATATACATATGAAACTCATTGTCCTCCCTTAGCTAATATAATACAAAGGAATCAATCTGTCAGGCACACATACCCGTGCAGCCTCAGCAAATTAACCTTGCTGAGTAATTAGGGCAAGTGCCATGGTGTTGGTATTGTGGCCTCATTATGCTTCTCTAAGCATTAAAAAACTACCAGAGCACAGCTACCAGTTAAAAGCAATGGCTCAATATAATAATAAGAACAGAGCTAACCAACTTGTTTCTCTGTTGGGCCATAAGGACATACAGAGGAGTCTGGAGATCCTTCTTGTTACAGCTGAGAGACCAGGCTTGAAGAGAGGCTGCTCTGGAGTCAAGAGGCTCTCAGAGGCTCAAGCAAAGGACAGATTTTACTGGACAAGATCATAAGAAGTTGCCTAACAATCTTCCCAGGGCTGTCATGGCCTAGGATCTGTCCAAGTCAAACAGTTCCTATTTGCATTGCGTAATTGGCAAAGCCTGTCATAACATTGCGAAAGCCAGCTGCTGCTTTCTGCTCAGAGCTAATTTCACCTGATTTATCTAATATCGTAATAAATATAGTCCTTTCTTGCCACCTCCATCCCCACACACTCAGCCAGCAGTTGGAGAGAGCAGACATTGCAGACAAACCTGCAAAGCAAGTGGTGTAGAGTGACTTGACTCTTCCAGTTACTGAGCAGCACAGTGATGTGCTCCAGAGAGATAGAAGTAGGCTGCGTGCCAGGGAAGTACAGCCATGCGCATAGTTTCCTTCCACTTAAGAGTGACTTGAGGATTTGCAAAGGTGGCAAATGCATGGTGTGACCACAAGTGAATGACAGAACACAGTGTTATACAAACCTACCCTGAGCTCAAATTTTGGAGACACTGGGAGAGATTTAAAGATGAGTTGCAAGGGCTTGGAGAGGTGCAAGGAGGTGAAAAGGGAAGATACTCAAAGTTAGGGTAAAAAAACCAAAAGAACCCACAGTGTCTTGACTTAAAGATGCTGGCAAGGCTGATGGGTAAGGACACAGCATCTAGAGAATGAGCTCCTGAAAAGCACCAGGAAGACCTGCTGGCAGGTCTCAAACAACTTCTTCCCACTCTGAAAAAACAAAACCTAAGCCCACTGCAATCCAACAGTGGCCAAGCAAGGAGCAGCAGTATCCAAAAATCAAAAAGCCCTAGAAGGACAGTAGCTTCTGACAAAATTTGGTAATCATTTAGCTTTGAGGCTTCTGGCTTACCAATGTGCAAGCAGGTACAGCTGATGAGGGAACGAATTCAGTGGGACAAAGAATGGTTTCAAGAGCTGTATGAAAGATGAGATTTTGGCAGGATTTTCTTGTGTCCAGTTCTGGGCTCCCCAGCTCAAAAAGGATGGGGAACTTCTGGAGAGAGTCCAGCGCAGGGCCACCAAGATCATCAGGTGACTGGAACGTCTTCCTATGAGGAAAGGCCGTGGGAACTGGGGCTCTTCAGCCTGGAGGAGACTGAGGGGAGTTCTCATTAATATTTACAAGTGGTGAGTGTCAGGAGGTTGAGGCATCCCTTTTTTCTACTGTATCTAGCAACAGGACAAGGGGTAATGGGATGAAGCTGGAACACAAAAAGTTCCATTTAAACATAAGAAAAAACTATTTTAATGCTCAAGTGAGGGAGCCCTGGCACAGGCTGCCCAGGGAGGGTGTGGAGTCTCCTTCCTTGGAGGTCTTCAAGACTCACCTGGACACGTTCCTATGTGACCTGATCTAGGTGGACCTGCTTCTGCATCCTAGAGAAAGCTTGATTCTCCTGGTATCTCTCACTGGGAAAAGACCAAAAAAAGACATGAAGCCCAGCCTTTCATTCAAGAGCAGAATCAATATTGGTTTCAAACCAATAATAATCATGTTCATTGAGTACTCTGACAGGATGCTCAAAGAATGAGATGGCGTTCAGGAGAGCTGCTTCAGTGTCACGGCTGTAGGCAAAAGATGAGAAAGGAGTCTGGAAGCTGCTAAGAGATAGTGATGTTTATCTAACAGAAGATGGGCCAGACCAAGAGAAGCAAGAAGTCTTAGGGTATGAAGGAAGAATGTTGTTGCTTAGAAAACAAATGTTACAAATATTTGCTGACTCTGGAAACACTTCTTTTGTTGTTTCAGCCATGGAAACATCTGGTTACCCCCAGACAATTTGTGCCCTTATGTTTTATGCCAAATTCTGCTAACTACCCTGATTTCAGAGCCCATGTCAATTGAGAAGTTGCAGAAGGCAGCTGCAGTTGGTCAGACAGTCTGCCATGTAATAGGAGTCCATCATTTTCAGTCTGTAAAGTGTTTAGGGAGTTACTTTTATTAAATCAATCTGTACCCAAACATGCACATGAAAATTTCTCTCATTTTAGAGAGTGTCATATACCATTAGAGTTATTAAGTAGTTGGTCAAATCCAAACATTTCTCTTCCTGCCCATCTTAACTGGGTGTTTTCCAAAACTCAGAATAATTAATCTGCAACACGTTCAACAGAAGGTGTGCATAGGAACTATCATTGATGCAAGAGCCATGATATCGAAGGTACACTATCATCCAGATGAGCTGCCACCTGGAGCAGACAGATGGAGACGAAGGGAAGGAGGGAGAAAAGCCAGTTGAGGGAATGGTTTCATTAAGCTGCAAGGAGGAAGGAAAGTATGTAGAAATAAGAATCAAAAGTCTTTAGACAGCAGCAACAAGTCAGTTGGTTTGTATAGCTCAAGGAAGCAACGACCTTTGCCCTGTCCTGACAAAAATTGTTGCTGGTCTCCTACCAAAACAGAAATGACAGTGTAGTAACATCCTGACTTTACTTTTCTCCCTGATCCTCCAGAAGGGTTTAAGTAAAGACATACTCCCCCTCACCTCAATCTGCCTCTTGCAAAAAGACACAGAGCACTCTGGGGCAAGTCTTCAGAGAATTAGTTCATTTAGATCCTCTGCCAGGGTGGAGAGGCTCAATAAAACTGCTAGTCACTCATATTAATACCCAGTCTTTGGGTATTAATCCCGGGCTCTTGGTGACCTGGAACACTAGCTATGCTAACAACAAACTTAAAGTCACAAAGACGACTAAGTGTGAAACCAGATTTAAAGATTTAGCAGCTATTCTCAGCAGTCTCCTGTTTAGGCAAAGTGCGTCAAAGGCATTTGGAAACTACTGAGAGGTACTCTGAAATGGTAGCTGATTTCATGGCTGACAATCGAAAGCAGAGCAAGGGGCTTATCTCTGAGATGGAAGTGAGTAGAAGGAAAACTGCCACCAGCTACCAGAAAGAGCTGATCCGACTTCCTCAGTGAAAACACTGCTCCCTCCGACAGTGGCATCTGCCCCATCCTCCTCCAGAAAGACGAAGTTGCAGAGGAAAGAGAAAAGAAATTTGAAGGGCTGAAGAAAGCAGAGCTGGAGGACTATAATTGGGAACATCGATGTTTGCAGGAGCTCTGGCCACCCACACTCCTCCTGTGTCCATTACAGCTCAGAGACACTCCAATCTGTTCAGGTAATGACCAGAGGAAGCAGATTTCCTGCCCTCGGACCTGCTGCCACTCTGAGTTTGCAGCAGACATTTTGTAATCAGAGGGCCTGTCAAGTGAGACTAGAGCCTTTGGCAGAAAAGAGGAGTTAATTGCGTAACAAGGGATTTAAAATCTTTACAAAGGGAGACAATAAATGAAACAATTATGGAGTTTAACCACTGCTGCTGGCACAGTGTTGAATGTCATTTGTCCTTAGCTACACTGATACAGTTGAACAGCGCGCACTCATGGCTGATGGTTCAGTTTGCTGGTGATTTTGGAATGTCAGCAAAAGTTTTGTTGCAAACTAAACCAAATAATTTCTTCTATTTCAAGCATTTAATTAAAAATGATTAGAGGTTTTATTTTAAAGAAAAGTTGCTTCCAATTGACACAAACCCAAGAATTAATTTTTTTTTTTTAAAAAATGGAACATTTTGATTTTGGAGGAATTTGGGGATGCTACTTTGAGAGCTGTTGAAATAGACACAAAAGCTGCCATGTAGTCAGCATTTATTACCCTACTTTATTATGTATGCTTTCAGATATAAACCCAGCTGAGACCATAACAGTCCATTTTTCATAAAGCAGATTTAAGGCCAGGGTTTATTTTGCCTTTCATGCACATTTCTAAAGGCATATTAGTTAAGCAGAAATGTGAGAAACAACTTCTTGACCTGAAGCATCTACAGCTGACTAAAGCAGTGACACTTTCTCCCACTCTTGCTCCCAACAGTTACTAGTGGTTTGGCATTACAAGGATTAAATAGTAGTATTTCTGCTATAACCTACTACAGAGAGCAACTCAGGGCCACACTCTGCCTCCCCAGGTGGCATTAGGGAAACATAACCTGAGCACTGTGCCATACACAGAGTGAAACTGGCAATCTATTTCATGTATTGATGTATGGCAGAAACCATCTCAAGCAGTTTGGGACTTCATCTACACACAGAGCTGTAATTGCTTTGTCCCTTGTCGAAGCTCTGCAGAGGAGGGGCAGCTGAGATTTACTCACTGACTTAACTCCAACATTACACATACACATCTGAGTGCAAAAAACTTTCTTGCAGGTTTATTTTACTCCCCTAAAAGAGAAATTAAAGTGGAAATGTCTTGCATTCCAGTCTAAGGCATTTGCTTGGATGAGGCTGTTCCTTGAGATGCAAACACTGTTCTCCAACCCAAGTCTGAACAAAAAGGGTGGTGGATTGAAACGAGTTCACCTGAAATTAGACACATAACAGAGAGATGAGTTTTGGAAGCGCTGAGTACTCACAGCTACTCCCCTTTGTAAGTAAAACAAGGGCATAAATGCAATAGCAATAATAAGAGAGGTGGAGAGATGTTGGACCCAGGAGGACAGTTACTCAAGACTTTAACACAGCACTTCAAGAAATAACAGAGATACCTTAATAATTAGCATAATATGGGATGAGTGTTGATTCTGTCAGTGTTGGCAACTGGAAAACGCAGAATAACAAAATTCTCCATTATAATTTGATTGGTCTTCCAAAGAGCAAACAACCTAACCAGAACCTGTCAATTTTTACAGTTTAAAACCACCTCCATGTAAAGAGAAATTTTTTGTCATACTGATTTTCTACAGGAGCTGCTAGAGAAAGGTAGGAAAAGTATTTTGGTTAAAGCTTTGCCAGCAGATTTACAGAGACTATAAAAAATGTAGCATACTGTTTGGAGTCACCAAAGTACAATGGCCTGGGTGGGAGACTAAATCTGCCCTATGGCTCAGCAACTTCTGGCCAGCCACTCCTGAGGAGAGAGCAAACAATGACTAGTACAAAGTGCTCCATCCTGAGAGCTGAGTGCCACACGTCCTACATGAACAAAGCAAAGCTCCTGCCACCGTAAATCCCTTTTGTTAAAATCCTCACATGATCTTAAAGTGCATCCTGAAATTGAAGCAGAAGTAGCTAGTGACCTAGACTGTAAACCAAGTTATGCCCATTCAGAGACAGAAAAACTTTGCTGGTGAGTTAAGAGCTCATTTCTTATAGTTTGGGAGCTAGTCTGAAAAAAAAAAAAAAGGACAATATTGGGCTAGACAGCTTCTGATTCAAATACCTTCAGCAATACCTGTGTTTGTCAGGCAAAAGTATCCTTTTGACTGATAGGCTTTCCTTTGTTTGAAGATGAACTCTTTGTAAATAATTTAAGTGCATCCCTGACTGGCTGTTATCATCCCAAGGTCTTCCATCAGTATTCTCCAAGAGAGAGCGTGCTTCTTTCCTCCCATAATGTACTAACTTTTTCATTGCTTCTTTACGCTCACTTCTCACCAATCTAAATAATGGATCAATTGAGGTTTTATTCTTTGCTTTAATTAGGTCTTGAATTTTGAGAGTATTTCACTGTAATTACTACATGAAACGTGAACTGAAAAGCAAAACACCCTCAAAACAAACAAAGTTGTGCTTCTGCTTTTTTATCGAGTTGTTTATTTTTTTTTTATGATACATAAAGGCAGACTCAAAATTCTAAGTGAGTATGAAGTTTTTCCCTCAATTCCATGTACAGGAAAATACTGACAGCCTGGGCTCACTGTTTCAAACCAGCAGAGAAAAAGAAAGTGATGGACAAAATATAGCTACAGATCGACTCAGTCTGTCAATCTTTGACTTTCAGTAGCCTAAGGATATGAATACTGATGTTATTATGCACACACCTAACACACATGCAATTGCCTATGACCTTGATGCTATATATGGTCAAAACAATAGGTTACAGAAGTACCTAAGTTACACCTCCTTTTTTTTTTTTCAGTGTGAACAAGATAGCACAAAATGAGTATCCTAACTTTTTAACTAACTCCTCGTCATACCTGGGTAGTTCTCCACTCCCAAGACTTTTTAAACCTTTCACCACTAGCTGGCAACTGTATGATACCCAAGGCAAAATGCAGTATCAAATCACAAAGCTTGTGTTCACGGGGAGACAAGGACAAAAGAGAGGGTGCAGAGAGGTGGGCAATGAAATGCCTGAATGAAATGGCCTGAAACTAGATCCAGGTTAGGCAGTCCAGAGTCAAAATCTGGATAAGTCAGCAGAAGTTTGAATATCAGATGGAGAGGCTGCAAATGGAGAGAGTCTAGTTCCTTACACTTTGTTAAATACTCCTTGAATTGTTTTTTTTTGTGGGAGTGGGCATGGGGAAGAGGGCATGATGGAGGTGGGAGATTAATTCTGCTTTCGCTGCACTAAAATTTGTCTCAAATTCTGAAACAGAAGACTTTAAAATCTCAGTATTTCTAATGGTAAAAATGAAATGTGTGTCTTCAGCATAGTCAGATTTTGTATTGATCAAGTAAAAAGCATGAGAAGGGGCTGCTGTGCAGTACATTTTAAAACCATAAAAATCCTCCTCACAATTTTTCTTTCTCCCCATTTGCCTGAGAATTTTTTCTTGGATAATAACTGAGATAAACCCAGGAAAACATATATCTAATACATCCAGATTTTTTTTGTTCTGGATTTGTACAGCCCCTAGCACAAAAAGACTTTGCTCGAAGATCAATTGTTTTAAGCATTTACGCCGAACCAGTAAGAAGCAAGAATAACTGCAGACTGTAAAATCAAGAAGATCCGTGGAGAAGTCCAGGAAGACTCTACAAGACTATAAATCTCAGGGTGCAGATCTTAAAGTTATATTGTGTAATAATCATAGCAATAGAAAAAGGTGTTTTAACTGTAATTTGATAAAGCATCCTATCTCAAACTTCTCATGAATATAAATCCAGTGATGTCAGGTCAAAAGGTCCTGCTAGCTCTCAGTCTGTCTCTGACACTGGCCAGAAGGAAATGCCCTAAAAAAGGACTATAAAAACCATGACAAAAATTCAGCAATGCTTCTTCCTAGTGTATTCTCCCAGCATACAGCAACATATAGCTTAGGGACTTCCTAAGTCTATGTTTACACACATATCTGAGTTTAATAGTCCTTGATGGACTATTCCATGCACTCCCTAATCCTTTTTTGAAACCATTCATACTTCTGGCCTCACAGACATCCTGCAGTGACAATTTCCCTACTTAATTGTATAGAGAATGTGTAATACAATGTGAATATTGCAACTAAAGGAAGGCTAAAGGGGAAAATGATAAGTCTGCGAGCACAATGAAAGAGAGAAAGGGAGGAAATATTTTGCATGATTAAAGGGGATATGATAAGGAGTGACAGGCTGAAATTATATTCAGCTCAAAGAACAGAAAAGATCTTGGCCTATCTGGTAGTTATGTATGCTCCCAGTGGATGTGTTGATAACTCCACCTTAAAGTGGACAGGATAATTCATTCATCTGGCAGGAATAACTGGGGCCATCCTGTTCTGGAAGGAACATGAGCCTGGATAGAACAGCTATTTATCAAGCTTAGCATAAATTTTTACGAAGTCAAAATCAATTTTTTAAAGGAAGAAAGTTTTCTAAAGAAAAGTCTTGGACAGAATTCCTATCTGCTACCATGGAGCAGGAAGAAAGCCACTACATTGCATGTTGTAAAAGGGTTGCAGGCTGGGAAAGGCTGTCTCTGGCCCTATTGAGAAGAGGCGTATGGTACAGATTGTTGTGGGATGAATGATGCCAATGGCTCTTCGCAAGGCTGCATTCAGTGCTGTTTTTCTTAATATGTTCGCTTCGCTCCATTGCTTGGTTGGTAAATTTTTGTTAGTCAAACTGGCCAAAAGGGAACTGGGTTAGTACAGAGGGAGGAATGATACAGCTACCAGAGTTGTCACCACCGCTAACACTCACGTGTATAGGCGCACCCACACACGCATAAAAGTTTAAAGTGCCTTGGGATAAATCCCTTGGGTATCCAGTCTATTAAGTAAGGAGGAGTGGAGAATAAGAGATTTAAGACTACTGCTTGTAGAGGAGTTCTTCATCAGCCTCTGGCAAATGCCATGTTATGTAAAAAAATAAAACAAAATATAAAGGAATAGACCTTAATGTTTCTAAAAATCTCATTATTGGAGCCAATGAACTCCTGAATTTTTTTATTCTGAAAACTAGGCATATCCTACAGGTAGTGCTGGGAGCAGATGTCCCCAGGGCATGTCATGATCCTGACAAATGTTTAACCTCGTGATCAACTTCACCATCTCTCCTGGATACCATCCTGGAGATACTCTGGTCTAGAGGTAACAGGTTGAGTTACTCTCAATGTTCCACTTAGTCCTTGTCCTCTCTGCAGAGTTTGCCAACAAAAAGGGGTCAATTTGAAATGCTGTATTTTTTGATGTGAACACCTGCCCACCAAAACTGGATGAAATAAACCAACTCATTTTACATCCCATAGGTTACTGCACGGTAGCAGCTTCCAAGATTACTGAGCTGGGCTGGATTCAAACTGGCAAGCAATACTGCTACACAATGGCTTTCCACTTCACCTTTAAAGGAAAAATTATCTAAAGTGGGTCTACCTAAATCAGAGCTTGTCTCTTCCTCCCTCCCCCTTTTCCACCATATTTCATGTCCGAGCATGACATCTGGCATGACACATGGGGAACCTGCAATCTAGAGAACTCATCCATCTTCATAAGTGAAGGACATCCATATATTTCAACATAGCCTGGGAAAGACTCGCAGCAGGAGAATCCAGTAACTTGGCCAGGCACTCTGCATATATTATGAATGATAGCACCTACACTACCTCAGCCAGTGGAAAAACAAACCCCACCAAAGTGATCTAGAGGGCACTAGCAAGGGCAGCAGAGATTACTTCTGGACAAGAAGACTATCACTGTGTTTCATTCTTCTGCTTTCTCCCACGCTTCCTGGTATCTCCACAGCTGCAGAGATTCAGAAGTTCTGCCTTCGTCCATGGAAGGGCATAAACGTTTGTAACACTGGGCAAGGCAAGCCACTAGCTACCATCTTCTTCTTGTGCCTGTCTTGTATGTGCTGTACACATGAGGCTCAGTGAAGCATGCCCTGAAATCATACCCTCTGCAGCTCTTCGGTCATCTCAGCTTCCTTCCCCATCTCCCTTCACAGGTGTATGTGGGACATGCATCACAATGCTAAGCCCCTGCTCTTCTGCTCCACTCTGGACCTCATTCCACTTGCTGTTGTTACAGGTCGCCCTTCCAAAGGCATCTCTTCCTCTGTGGTTACACACTGAAGCTCTGGGAGGACAAGGAATGCTTAAAGCCCGGGAAAACTGAAAATGCTAGCATGGTATATTTTGCTGTTAAACAAATAAAACATATGGGCAAATATCACTGTCTTCTTTGAAACATTTAGAAGTCTTACTGAGCATAAAGAATGTAAACCCAGAGTGAGCCACACCAACCTACCTCCAACTGAACATCAACACACACAGCTTACAGTTCCAGAGAGTAGCTGTGGTGAATGCCAAGGGAATTCCACTGTCTCCTGCTTGTATTCAGAAACAGAAAAAAAAATAAGGATCCATCCTGTTTGAAACAAGCCTGTCTGGACAAGACAAGAAGAAGACTGGGTGAGTTAATATCCCACCAGTTGGTCGCTTAACTTGGAGGTGTATTTTCTCCATGAGGGGTCACAAATAGAAGTTGTTCTGAAGCTCTTAAGATTCTATGGCTGTGAGAGCCATTTGGGCAGGAGCACAAACAATTTATGTAACGCACACTCCAGGCTTGCATCCAAAATGCTGGCCTTTGATCAGAAAAAGACATTACCCAAAGCCAACCTTGCAAACACCAACAAGAGTGCCAGAGTGGCCAGATGGTGCTTGGGTACCACTGCAGCCCCCTGGACTGATTCCCTTGCAAACACTGGCAACTGTGATGTGCAAGGATGCACCCTCCCTCTCCATTGCTCCCTTCATAAATCCAGCAAGGTGTGCCAAACTTCCCGTCAGCGTCAAGCACTTCTGCAGCTCCCTACTGCTCCTCTCATAAGGCAAGGCAGAGCTGCCAGTGGGCTCGCATCATGCCAAATACTGCTGGATCTTCCAAACTGCTTCCCTCTCAAGCACTGGCAAAGGTGTTACAGCAGCGTCACTAGTGATGTGTTTCTCTTTACCCTTTCCATTGCGAGTACAGGCAGTGATGCCAACGTACTAAAATTATGCCAGGTATTGATAAAGACCCTTTGTAATAACCTCCTCTTACAAGAAATGACAACACTCTAGTGCCCAGATGGTGCTCTAATAACCTTCCCTTGCCCTAGATGGCTTGCAAACACTGGCAGGATACCAAGGTGCCCAGAGTAACCTTACAAATCTTTGAGGGACTCCCTAAGCAAAGGAAAAAGGAATACTTTAGTGCTGCTGGCAGATAGTTCCCCTTACCTGTGTGTAATTCACAGCTAGCTACAAGTTTACAAGCAACCACTCCTACAGTGACCTAACACCTCTGCTGTCTTCACCACCAGCAGAGCTGCCCTAAGGAAAACCTCGGATGTACACAGGCAGTATCCCTAAAGGCTATGACCCACACCAGTGCTGCTAAATTGAGCTTCCTCACCTGTCTGTTCACTAGGATGGGTTTCAGTGGCACAGTGCACCTGCTGTGCAGGCCATAACTGGCAAATGATAGATATGGGCTGAGCCTAAGAGTTTGGCACACGGATTAAAAAAGGAAAAAGAAATCATACCTGAGTGATGTCTTTGAGAGCTTATGCTAATTTAAAACTGACGCTGTTCCCACTCTCTTCCTGCAATTGCTGTATATTCTTCATGGACTCACAAACCAAAACAGAGCTTTGATAGACTTGAAGAGTAGAGGAGCAGTCTTCTAATTATGTCACCTGTAAGCACTGTCCCTCTTTTCCTTCACAGAAGCCACCCGGCCTCTTTGGCCAGCTACAACCCTATGCCACTTCCACTTGGAAAAGAAAATACTGACAGAAGATGAAAGGCTGCTTCTGTACTCTAAATACCTCATACTTTGATTAAAAATGTTTTTGTCAATTAGAGATTGATTTTTGCTGTTCATTAAAGTGATGGATGTCGGTGCTAACAGAGGTGATATTTTACCCTGCGGTGGCCTGCTATATAGATGGGTAGGAGAAGCCAGAGGCTCTAGTTTGATAGGATGGAGTTGATGACCAGGACTGTGAGAAAATAGGCCAGTCAGAGGATGGAGAAATGAGTGCCACAGTCCTCAGGGAGGAGCAGAGGAAAAAGTCTCACAGCAGAGTTTTGTGAACAGTCCGTACCACTTTATCTTACTGAAAGCAGAGTGGATTCTGAAGACAGATTTAAAGTAGAGCTCAGGAGGTATTGTTTTGGCAGGGTTGTGCATTGGGAATGAAAATATGGATTGCATAGATGCCACAAGCTGGGAAGTTCTTACATGCAGGCTGTGCAAAATTCCCCTAACTCAAACTGAGCGTCTCCTCTGGGAACTCACATTGAATCCTGCCCTGACACTGCATTTAAAAAACCATTCCCTAAGAGGAAGGAAGGACTGTCCTTAAGCTGCATGGGATAGATTCAACCTATGGCATGATTTTCATGAAAAAATCCAAGAGCTTCCAATATGTGATGGAGGGCTGGGACATAGCTTTCCAAAAAAACTCCTTTTAACCTACTTTCACTATTCACTTTCTGCAGAGCAGGGGCTACACATTACTTGCATTGCCACCAATGAGGTTAAAACAGGGAATGAGGAGGAACTTCAGTATTTTCCAACACTGTACTCATCTTGCTTTTAGCATAATTAACTCAAACTATGTGGAGGAGGAAAACTGGCAGTTGCTGCCTTACATGAAACAACAGAGAAGTCAGACCATCTACTGGAAGTAGGGGAGCATAGACAAATATGACTTCTCCCTGGGGCTGGATCCTCTTGCAACTACCAATATCTGTAGAAGAGAGTTTAGGCATCCACACGTCTTCTGAACTAAGATATAGCCTCCTGACAACCTAGCTGGTTTTACAGATTTTTGCAGCCTACTGCACATCAATCCATGCTTTTGCAGGAATGGAAATAGAAAGAAGTGTGACTCTTCTTTGCCCCAGAGGATAGTACTGATGCAGCAGGAATTCAAGAGCACAATTCGTAGCCTGACAACAGTCTCCATATAAAAAGTCCCAGAATCTCCAATAAACCCACCTGGCTCTAGCAGATACATCAGACCTTAGAGCAGCTTCACTGGGCAACAGCAGGAGGATTCAGCTGTACAACCCAGGCCTGTTATAATTACATCACAAGGGCTGATTAGTGCACCTCATGCAATGATGTCTCCCAAAGGGATGCAGTGCCGCCACAGGGCAGTCCCTAACACACAATGAGGGGCTGAAAACCAGCTCTGCAAAAATTAACTTGCTCTCTTTCACTGATGGAAACCATTATCTATAGATCTCCTGTGTCCCTGAAGTTCCACTTTTAGATACAAACTCTCGGCGTGTGTGCATATAAAAACACACACAGACAGAGACACATATATTTATATGCTGATGAGATCATTAAATTTATCAGCTCTCCAATTCATTTGAGGTTCGTTATAGAGCTGCAGCTCTTGCTCCTTTCATCTGGAAATGGAAACAGCCTTTACTCCATTCTGGAAATTAAAGTGAAATGGGTACCACTTTATTTTAAGTGCCCATTAACTAAAGCGTAACTGAAACCAAGTTACAATGGATGCCTCAGGGGGATGTACATGGGAGATACACACACACGCGCACGCACGCATGCATACGCACACACCAGCAGCAAATGGCGTCAGACACAAAAATCAGGCCTTGTGGAATAAACATCAAAGCACTTCATAGTGTCGTGATAGTTAAAAGCCTATTTTACAGCTAGAAAAGGGGAATGATGCAGGTCCAAGAGCTCTCCAGTCTCTTTGAAAGACTCATTTAAGTCTTATTAAAATATTACCTGGTTTTTTTTTTTTTCCTTTTACTGGATTTAAACTCTTAATTCATCTCCTGTAATTTTTCTGCATTTGGCTATTGTAAGAGGGAAAAAGACTCAATACTGTTAGTGAAGGGATCTAATTGGTAACGTCTTTTCATCTCAGAACCCCCGTCTCCCCCCTCCTCCTCCTCTCATTCCTTACAGGTTGGGTCACTGCAGCTTTCTTAATCTTCAGAGATTATTCTTCTGTGGTTTGATGAGACTTCACTAGACTCTTAAATCTTTTCATTTCACCTCATTTAAATATTTTGGCCAATTGCTGAAGTTAATGATGATGAATAGGATTAAGATTAAAGGCTTAAAAGGGTTAGGAGGAGGAAAATATATATTTCATTTCCAACAATGCATGCAGAAGTCTCCTTTACTCTGTGTTGCATTCATTCTCTGTCAGGGCTGTAGCTCACAGCTCTTGGCGCGCCTCTGACATGGCTGCATCTGTCTGTCTCTCTGAAATCTCCTTCTTTGGCATTGAGTTCAGCAGAAAAAGATCAGGACCTTTGCGCTCTCTTTGCATGTGCTCTCACTTGCTCTCTGTCCTGTCTGCCACTGTTTGTGCTGTCTGTGCTTCCCTGACTCATTCCAAACCCATATATCAGAGTATAACCTTCCAAAGATGTCATTCTAGAAAAAAAAAAAAAAACCCACCAAACAAAAAAACTCCCCCCTGCACATTTATATAGCCAAAATTATCCTCATCATTTTGCACAGCCATTTAGAAGACAACCAAACTGAAATCATTGCCTGTGCACAGTACAACAACCTTTTTGTGAAGAAACCACCTCCATCATTCTTCTTTCACCCCTTCTCATTTAGCAATTCTGGCAGAAAGTTGAAAATCCATTCTCACAGCCTTTGAAGTCACAGAGATTGGACTAAACTGAAAATCTAGCTGCAACTAAGTAAGTCCTGTTTCCCCACCAGCCTTTTTCTTAAAGAACTAGACATAATTTCACAGAAATTGCAATGCTACAAAGTGTTAGGTTGGTTGGGAGAGACTCACATCCCTCTGGCTCCTGTTTCAAAATCAGTGGAGGAGAAAGCTCATGGTATGGCTTGGACAGATAATACAAGTTGCCAAATGTAGCCAGGCGATTCTGTCTCAAATCCAGCCTTGGTAGGTAAATTGTGAGCTAGCAGTACTATACTCTAACAAACCTGTCCTTTGCTACAGCTGAAGCAACACACAGAAGGTGAGTGAGGCAGTAGCCGTCACTTCCTGGCACAGCACAAGACTAGGTCAACTTGCTGGTGTAGCACAAGACCCCTGCTCTGACAGGTCATTCTCCACATTTATTGAGACACATGTCTCTAGTCGACAAGTGTTGTAAATCCAGATCTTCTCAAACATAAACTTTTTTAATAGGTAGGGGGAGGGTGAATACATTTTCTAGACTTCAGTGAGAAAGCTGCGTGACAGGGAACAACATTTATAATGCTAAGGATTAAAAATGGCTTACTGTGAAGAATGACGTGAGCTATGGGTCTGCTGCAGATTTCTGGCATATTGAACAAATTGTACTAAAGCTCTAACAGTAAGTATTTATAACTATATTTACTGGAGTTCATGTTAGACTTGGTTGGGTCAGAGTTTGCATTAAGGCACTGAGGTCCTTTAGCAAAGGAGGAACGTGCACAATGCTGAAGTTAGTCTGGGCTCAATAAAAGGTGAGCAAGGAGGGGGATGAGAGCTAAATGGAGGGAGCTGAAATATCATTTGGTATTGCCTTAGGGAGAGCACCAGCAAGCTCACAAGAGAAACAGCTCTGCTAACACTCTAAGGATCAAGTTTGACTGATATCAAGCTCAAAGAGGATAACGCTAATGGCATGTAAACATGGACAAGTACAAGGATTTGTCACTCCAGACTGTGGGAAAATACATGTACAATGAACAGGCCTATTTGTTGTACAGTGCTTGTACAACATCCCTACCACCTCTGTGCTTTGACCAACGTGACTAGAAAGCCTGGAGAAGAATCTCCACACATGTTTGCAGTTCAGGTGAATGGGGCACTAACAATGGAAAGCCACAGCTTGCCTTCCAGAAGATAGTCCAAGCAGGGGTGCCATTTCCTCATTGCTGAAAATATAGGTTTTTTTGAAAAACTTAACATTGCACGCACTGCATAGTCATCATCCTCACACAACACAAAGGTGACTCTCCCAGTAGAGGTTGCATCTCTTAAGCATGTCCATAAACGTATTTGGTTGTTTACACTTATTAAAGGTCTCAGTAGCACCTAACTGCAGTGTGGGAATATCCTAGTATACTCAACAAGTTCAAAATCAAGTGTTTTGATTGGCACAATAGCCTTGAACCAAGGACTTGCAGAGATAAAAGCAAAGGTAAAGAATCAAGTGGCTGTTCATCAGCGGTCTGCAGTCTGATAACTGTGCAGGATTTTACTGATACGCAGAGGAAGATTTTGAGGGGCATATGGACTAAGGGGATTGGCACTCCTTAAAACTCCTCCTTAAAAGCCCTCTCCACTGCCAAGTGGAGAGGCTGCTGGAAAAACAGCTGTGATGGGTATGGGGAGTGTGCAATGGACCATCACAGCTATATCTATTCCCATTGCACATTTTCAATCTTCATTTGCTGCCCTAAGCATTTGTGCAGATTTCCTAAATAGTACAGAAAAATCATATTCTACACCAAAGCAGACAATCTCTTTGCAAAATGCACTTGGGTTATTGTGGTGGTTTAGCCCTGGCTGGGTGCCAGGAGCCCACCAAGTAGTTCTATCTCTCCCCCTCCTAAACTAGACAGGGGAAGAGAGAAACATAATGAGAGGTTTGTGAGTCGAGATAAGAACAGAGAGATCGCTCAGCAATTAGCGTCACAGGCAAAACAGACTCAACTTGGGGAGAAATGGTTTGATTTATAAATGAACAATCAGAACAGAGCAGGGAAAATGAGAAATAAAACCAAATCTTAAACCACTTCTCCCTATTCCTCCTTATTCCCAGGACTTTCCTTCCTCCCCACCCAGTGGCACAAGGAATAGGGGATGTAGTCAGCTCACTATAGATGGACTTTGCTGCTGCTTCTTCCTGGCCTCCTCACACTTCCCACTGCTACAGTGTGGGGTCCCTCCAACAGGAGACAGTCCGTCATGGACTTCTCCATCACGGGGCCTCCCACTGGGTGCAGCCCTTCACACCCTGCCCCAACGTGGGTCATGCACTGGGAGAGCAGTCCTTCAGGAACAGATAGCTCTAGTGTGGGTCCACCACAGGATGACAAGTCCTGACAGCAAACCTACTCTAGCGTGGGCTCCTCTCTCCCCACAGGCTCGCAGGGCCTGCCAGGAACTAGCTCCAGGGTGAGCTTTCCACAGAATCACAGCCTCCTTCAGGCATCCACCTGCTCTGACATGGGGTCCTCCACAGGCTGTGGGTGGGTCTCTGCTTCTCCATGGACCTCTATGGACTGTAGGGGCACAGCTGCCTCACCATGGTCCTCACCACAGGTCACAAGGGAGGCTTTCTTTCAGGGCCTAAGTACTCTTCTCTTCTGTCTTCTCCACTGATCTTGGTGTCTGTAGAGACGTTTTCACATTCTCACTCTCTGTTACTGCTGCAGTTTAGCAACTGTGCAACAGCTTCACCCCCTTCTCAAATACATTAATCACAGAGGTGTTATCTTCATCACTAATTGGCCAAGCCTAGGTCAGCTGTGGGGTCCAGCTTAGAATTGACTGGCATTGGCCCTGTCAGCTACATGGGAAGCTTCTGGCAACTTTCTGTTTAAAGAAGCCACCTCTGTATCCCCCCACTACCAAAACCTGGCCCAGAAAAAAACTACTACAGTTACAATGACTTCATCTGAAGCAATGGATGAAAGAAAGGAAAAAGGAAAATGTAATTTCCCTTTTTTTTCTTTTTTAAAAATGAAATTTAAAAAATAAGAACAACTGTATCCAGTATCAGCATCTCAAAACTGACAACAGGATCCATGTATTGTTATTAAAAGAGAATTCAAATTGAAAACAAATGTAAAGGAAAAGAGAAGTAAGATGTCATAAAGATGTAATAGATCTTTTTCGTCTCTTGTTTCTAGAATCCAGGCCTTGAAAACCCTCAAATCAGTAAAAAAGGAAAAAGGGACCTAAGGATATTGTTTCAGTATTCAGGATCATCAAAAGAGACATACAAAGATACATCAAAGGCAGATGTGTGCATGTACATGTGTGCCGCCCATGTGCCTGTGCATGTCTCTCCTCTTCCTCAGGAGCACAGCAGCAGTCTGGCCCCCTGACTCTACTCTGTAATGAGTTTCTATTCCCTCTGAGCTCCCATTTCTTCAGTCTTGGCAAAACAATCGTGTCTGCCCATAGCTGTAAACTTGTCCAATTTTCTGGGATCTCTGGGGATACCCTTGACCTAGGCTGTTGTGCCGCTTTCCCTGAGCCTTCCTTTTTATGATCAGTTATCGATTCAGTGTTTTACCAAATAATTGGTCATAAAGAAACGCTAAAGTCAGGGAAAAAAAAAAGTCCTGTCCTTTACACATGAAAAAAATTAAAATTTCAGAACTATTTCATACCTGGACAAAAACAAGTATGTGATAAGGAAATGAAACAAAAGAAGCCAGTTTCAGGAGAGAGAGATGATTCTCATGCCTATCTGGGTATGGTAAAGCCAAATCTGCATCTAACTGTGGCAGTACAGGATCTGAACCACATCTGTCATATGTCCAGTACCACAAGCAGGTACCAGCTGCTTGATATATGATACTCGTAAAAGTTAGAATGAAAAATTTTCTGTCTTATGGTATGCTTTCAGAAAGACAACCTCAACTCTAATGAATAAACATCCTCAAAACAAAATATAATAAAGACACCAACTATCTCAAGCACTGCCAGACAGGTCTTGCAACAAAAAAAATCTGTTATTGCCCAGGCATTAGGAATAATGTTGTGAAATCTCATGTTGGTAACAACTAAAAAAAGTCTGTCTGAACAGAAGCTGCTGCTGGATCTGTGTCTGCCCATGGCCTTGTCACTGAGCTATGCCTACTCCTGACCTTTACTTCTTTTGGTTGTGATTAATGAATAGCCATTCACCAGGTAAACCTCATTTCAACTGAAATTCTTTTGACAGCTATTAAAGCCTATGTATTTTTTATTTTACCACTCATCTGTTACAGTGCTGTGCACACAGAAGTGGAGTGGCAGCTATGAATTCAGCAATCAAGTCTTGGCATTGATCAAGGTGAGTATTTTCATTCAAGCATTCTTAAGACTCTTGTCAGTGCATGGCTGCCTCCTTGCAGGCTTCTTCCCAGTAATCTCACTGTGATTTATTTTGAATGAGACAAAAACAGCCTTTATTAGTAGAGACTACTGAAAATAAAACAGTAGGTTTTGCCTAGAGAATTAGGTCAGTTCAATAGTTGGGTTTATAATACCAACATGGAGAATATTCTACGTCAGTTTGATAGAGCCATCATGAATCAGAGAACAAGAGTGGAGTAAGCAATGAGGAAGAGGTTCAAAGTCAGAATTGGACAGAAAAAACAGAAAGCATTCCCAGCTTTAAACCCTAGGCAGAGATTTACAGGGAAACAACCTAAAGGAAAAGATTTGCATGATTTCCATTAGCTGAGTGTGTCTCTCAGTACCAATATATCTATCATACAATAGGAGCAAGGACGTTGTAAGTATACAAGTGGAAAGAATGAAGATGGTGCTGAGCTCTGCATAAAGAAGTAGGTGGGGGCCCTCAATTAGAAATTCAGAGCTATGCCAAGTGCCTCCATTTAGATCTGAAGCTCTTATTGGATCATGTTCGAAGAAAAGGTCAACCCCAAAGTCACATCTGGCTTTAGAGCCAAAGAAACCCCAAGAGTAGGTATGCTGAGTCCCAACACTAAAGTCAATGTTAGGAATGCAAATAAGAAGAGTGCTCCTAAAAGGCATATTTGGAGAATGGCCAAAGCAAAAGAGTCTGATTCCCTCCAGTCCGTCACGATATAAATCAGTCATGCTACTGAAAAACGGCAGTACCAGCGGGATACAGGCCTGGGTTGCGTGACAGTGGGAATGTGCAGGATACTCTCAGTTATGCTCAGATACCTCCTAGAAGCCCTGGAGTCTGCAGGTTAAAGTACAAAAATGATTACTAGCAGAAGTGGAGAGAATTTCACAGAAGTCAGTGCGATAATGCTCTCTGTGCCTGCTCTGAATTTCTCCCTGAGCACAGGAACTTTGAGACTAATTTCACCATGGCTCATGGGAAGAATGTTGTCTCATTTTTTTCTGTGTTGAAATTATCTGGAAATTGTGGGTTGCTAGTTTAGTTTTATGAGCTACCAAAACTATTCTTTGAATAATAATTGGCCTGACATTCATCTGTTTAAAGAGTTCAATATTCAGCATTCATCTCAGGGCAACAGCACATCATCTGTGGAAGGGGAGGGCTTGGGGGGCGAGGAGGAGTGGTGGGAATTACTCCCTCCAGAGTCACGGCCACGCCACATGTGGCAAACCAAGTTTAAAATAGCTGCAGACGGAGAGGAGATGTGTCATTTGGAAATTACTTGTGCGCTGTTTGAAGCTGCCATTAACCGTGTAGCAAACAGACTCTGCAAATAGAATTGCTGTGTGCGACACAACCTGGGACTAATGTAACCTCCTGTTTCCGATTACTGGGACAAGCTCTGAAGCCTGCCATCCACAGAAACTAATACCAAGAACTGGGGAATGGTGAAACTTTTAAGGAAGACAGGGTGACAGAAGCCAATCTGAATTATTAAAATTAAATCTCCAAAAGGAATTGATTGCCTCTCCTTGATGCAGAGCGCTAAATCTAATAAGATCTTTCATCATAAGGGGGCCTTTGCAAGACTGTCATTGGAGGAGAAAGTATTACTGTGAATTTCTAACCATGGGAGTGTGAATTTAAATAAAACTGGATATGCATTTGCCTACCTTTTGGGCAGCAACCAAAAAGAAAGCAAAAGAAATCTCAGCTGATAACACAGCTTATTGAAAGGGTTCCACATGGTAAGTTAAACCAGACAAAAACAATGCTGAGATACAACGAGTCTGTTTTGCTTTGATTCCCTTCTAAATTAGCCGTTCAGTTCCATTAAAAGTGGAAATTTCAGCCTATGCTGGACAAATACTCTCCCTGCCAGCTAAGAAAGGAGATCAGTTCAGCCAAGTATATATTCCTTCTAAGTATATATTCCTTTAAAAGGGTAGGACTGGCTACAGGGCTTAACCATGGCACACTCCTTTTCCTGCTTCGTGCGGAAGTGACTCCGTCTTTCTCCCCTACAATCAGACATAATATTTCCCTGTGCTTGAATTCTTATACCTCTCTCAAGACTAGGAGCACTGGACTTGAGCTCTCTGGGTAGGCAGGATATTGGCAGTTCAGTCCACTGACAGAAAGGTGAATACCCTTAGGAGGTGTTGTATTGCTGGTGGTACTACCTTTTACATTTGCAGCAATAAGAGTAGCTCTGCAAAGCCAGCCTTCCCTGGCCTTTTCTCGCAATCTGCTGCTCTGAAAGGTTTTGCTTTGGGCCAAACAAAATAATTTGTGTCAAGTGAAATGATGTTTTCCATCTATTTTTTACCCCCTACCTATATGAAAAAGGAGAGCCACTGAACAAGAGGCAAACTAACCACCACAAAGACAGTTTGGTTCAACGCAAGCCTTTTTTCTTTTTTTTTTTTTTCTGTTTCCAAATGTTTTGGTTTAGAAGCTGAAGAGGGAAATATTTGCACAGCCTTAACCCTAACCAGAAGAGTTCATTAAGGAACTGGTGGCAGTTTGCACACTGCATGGGCGTTAGCTTAAACTACACACATTTTAATTTGAGCAATTATGTTCTCTGGGCCTAATTCCCACAAGTTTAATCTGGATATTTTCTGTCATCACTTGTTGTACCCAACAGTTGTAAAATGTTACCATGCACTATTAAACAGCTGCTGCCTTCCACAGGTGGCTGCCTTTCAGAATGAGGTGAGGATGTCTCCCATGTTGCACAGAGGAGTTGTGAGGTTTAATTCATTCATGTTTGTGAACAGCTCTGAAAGCTTCATTTAAAACCTGCCGTATTCTTTGCAGGCTGCGTTTCCCAAAAGAAGAGTGCAAAGTAAAATGGCAGCTTTTATTGAGACGCAGTGGACACACCTGCACCTAGACTGATCACGAAGGGATACTCCCATATAATGCACAGGTAAAGCCCTGCTACAATGCATGTTGTGCATATGTCTTTTTCAGTATATACTGTCCATAGTAGAGATGCATTTCAATACCAACGTGCACTGTGTTTCAATAAATTCAGTACTGTAGTCCAGAAGCTTTGAGCCACATGTATTCTGATCATCTTCAATAGGATTGTTAGCACAAGAAAAACTGCAGCATTGGACACTTCTGAAGATTTTATCTATAGTAAATATGAAATAAGAGTTAAGTGGGACATTCATTCAGGTCTTGGGCGTGTTTTTTGCTTCTGTATTGTTTAATACCACTACAACCACAAATACCGTCCAGGTATACAGTGAAGCTTGTTTGATATAGCTGTGGTATTGAATCAACAAACCTATATCCTCATCTGGATTTACTGCTGTCGTGTAAGCAGAGTGTACGTGAGTACTCCTCCTAGGTCTAACCATTGAGCCATATGAAATTTAATCAAGCATTTTGACCCTTTACTTTAAAGAGAAAGGCAGAGAAGATCCAGTTCCGTTGGTCCAATCCCACAAACCAGAGCTATAACATACCAAGCCACTTTAGTGCTGATGTCCATCCTCATTTGTAAGTCTTGTAAGACAACAAAGCAACTTTGTTCCAGTCTTTCACAGAATCTCAGGGGCTGGAAAGGACCTTGAAAGATCATCTAGTCCAGAGTAGGTCACACTGTGATACGACCAAAGGATGAGGACAAGCCTCAGGATCTTGAGAGGGAGTGAAGTAGGCAGACGGGAAAAGAAGTAAGAGAGGGAGGAGTCAGGGAGAGGCAGGCAGGTTATTTTTTTTTCAAAAGGTGTGTATTGTACCCTCACAATATAGTAACTCATTTCAATGTTTCTTAAAAGGATTCTCTCAGAAGGACTCTAAAAGTATGAGCCATTTAAAGGAGAGTTGGTTTCTAGGGAGCTATCAGAAATGCTGATCCATTACCATGATTCGGGGTAGTTCCCTTTTAGTCTGGATGGCATTTTTTAGTTAGAAAAGTACATGGACTCCTGACTGTGCAGCATGGTCTGTATGCTCATGCCCCTCAGGTACCCAGGGCTGAACTCCTGTCTCCCAGCTATCAAATTCAGCTCTGCTGTAAGCTGCACTATGTCAGAGTCTCTGACCTGCTCCAGTACTGCTTCCAACACTTTAAGCCTACATCATTCCAGCTCTGGCTGGTGTTTTGCTCTTTGATGCTGTGGAGACAGACCTCTCAGTACAACTAATTAGCATGGCTGCACCTGTAATAAGCCACACTGAAGAAGACAGACAATATTGACAGGAGACAGCAGCAGGATTTCAGCTCATGGCTGCCTGCTGCAGGAGCACACAAAAGAAACAAAGAAGCAACCATATACCTTCAGCAAAGGGGCAATGCTGCGTGTGAGCTACCTGTACATCCCCCTTGAGAAAGTGGAGGAAAGGGCACACTCCAATCCAAGGGGAAGTCCACAGTAAAGACAGGTTTCCTCCTCATGCTTGGGTGGGAGACCACAAACCAACTGCAGAAGAGCAATGTCTCACTCAAGCACTCTTGAGTGCTCATGCTTTTAGTGGTGGTACAAACATAGTCCACTATGGGCACAGGTCTACACACCTTACAGTATCCCAATAGCAGAAGGGTATAATTCCAATGTAGCTTTGATGAGTAGGAGGGTGGGCTACAGAATTTCCTGGGGTGCTTTCAAATCTGAATTGTCCTATGACTCTATTCAAAAGGCTGATGGCATGGCTCTGGAGGTGGGCACAAGTGGGCCTGTCAACAGCAGTAGCCTCAGGAGGCACCACGTGTGAGGTCTTTACGTCAGCATGGACAGACATGCTCACCCTGTCCTGATAAAAGGCACTGTGAAATACTAATCTTGATCAATGGAGCCTCGTTAGGCTCTCTCAGTATCTCCTCTCCAGTGCTCAGATTGCCCTTGGTGACTTGATATTTTTGGCACAGCTCACCATCAAGAGCTGCCATCTCCTGCCTTGCCATATTTTTTTAGGGGGCTTTTGTGCTGCACAGGAAGGAGATGCACTAAGAAGAACTAGAGATTAGGAATAGAGGCCAGGCAGGAGAAGTGAGCAGCAGCCCACTTAGGTCTGTGCTGGAGAAAAAGGAGAGAAAATAGAAAGACAATGAATGGCAAGAAAAGGGCCCCTGAAAAACTGAGAAGGACATGGAGAGTAGACAGATAGGGAGGAAAATCAGAGCTGGGAACATGACATGGAGAGTGGAAGACCAGAAAGGGTGTTTCCATTTGTATTTTTATCTGATCCAAAAATATGCTCACATAAAAAAATACCAGTTTAGAGAAAGTGAGATATGCAGTCAGTGAGATATGCAGTTTTGACAGAACAGCCAACTTAGGAAAGAGCTGTCTGCATAAGTGATCAGCTCAGACTACATTGACAACTCACACAGTCTGACCTTCCCTCTGATCCAGACTCTCTGGTCCTGGCTTTACTGACTGGGGTAACTGGGTCACTACCATCACACCAAGATGTCTATTCTATAGATTTCTCAGACTCCTGCTACTACAGCATCACATCAGGTTATGGGGATACACCAGCTCTCTCAGCGCAAACGTAAGGCTTTCTATCCTGGCTGGCATGGTAATTTCCTTGATAGACACGGCCCAGATTTGGGTTGAGTTTTGTTTAATTTTAATAGCTTTACCCTTGAAAGATTGGAAAAGAGGAGGTCTTAAATTGTGAGGAGGGAGTCAATAAGCTTCTTTTCATTAGATAATGACGCTGCCTGCACTGTACTCAAGATTTAACTCTAAGCTCCTTCCATGAAGTAAAACAGTTTGGTTTGGCTCCATGTGTGTGTATATTAAAGGAAGAGGTAGATCAAATTCAAGAAAGTGCAAAATACTCCTACCATTTGCCTGGCTGTTTATTTGTCCTCACTGGCAACTGGCCTCCCTCAGAGAATGCTGGCTTCTGGATGAAATGAAATACAATACAACTATATTTTGTATAGCATCTCTCAAGTAAACAGGATCACAATTGCTCTGCAGGCTGATAAAAAACAGCACAGAGCAAAGGAAATTAAGAGACAGAAATGATGGAAGAAAACCAGATGCTTCCAGAGGAAGGAAGCCCAGCTCCACGGCTAAGGCTCTGGATTGGGAAACGAAAGGCACGGGCTTAGCTCTTAGATCTGCCACAGACATCATTCATTGACTTTGAACAACCTTCTCGATTGTACCATGGCTCAATTTCCAGTGCAAGACTTCTCATTATTAATTCTTCGTCGTCTTGGTAAGTCAGAGATGACTGCATTTATGTCTGTGGGGTGCTTCGACACCATCCAGGCAAGGACTTAAATGGCTGGGTGGGTAAAAGTGTGCTGGAAGGTAATAGCACTCCAAACCAATTTGAATCTTTCAGAGTGCCAATACCTAGAACAGAATCACAATATCTCACTGATCTTAGTGATGCCACTGAAACAATTTAGCAAGTGTTGAAACAAGGAGGTGAGAAGCAAATTTTGCTGCAGTAGGACAGCCTTGCCTCATACCCAGTGTGACAGGAGGAGATAGCAGCCATCGTATTCCTTAAAAGCAGTTCCACTCTGGGGACAGCTATTAAGGAATGGAGTAGCTGCCAATGACAGAGCTGTCTGAGCATGTTAAATTTGGGTAGCATGTGGTACAGTGGTCATTTATAACCATGATACTAACAGCACACAACATATTGCTTATCACTATCAGAGGGCTGGGAAGGGTGTCTAGAAAAATGCCTTGCAATCTGCTGCTGAGCAGTTCAAACATGGGAAAGCACGAGAAGTGATGACCCAAATGGCTAATGAACGTGTTTCATTTCATGTTGACTGAGAACAACAAGCTGACATAGTACCTTTCAAAATGAGACATAATTTTCAAAGCACTTCCCATTTTTTTTGAGCAACGTAGTTGCCTGTTGCACTGAAGGGATGATGTGCTCCTCAGTCTGCCTGCAGAGAGGACAGGCTGTGGGATACTTGCTAAACGCTGATTTCTAGGGGTCCAAATATTTCCTTCCCTGTTGAAAGCTTGGACTCTTGTTCCCCTTTAAGATACATAACTAAAGATGGACAGAAAAAAAGAAGACACAAAGCATGTGGCTGGCTGTTAACACACTCTTTAACACAAGACAGATGAAGGAGGAACTTAGTCGCTGGCCCTTGCTTCTGTATAAGGGACTTGAATAGCTCCGCCTATGCTCCTTTCTCCTTCCTAATTCTTCCTTTTTCCATGGCCATCATCCCTTTCCCTTGCACCTAGTTCAGGGCAGAGTCATAAATCAGAATTATTGGAAGTTGAGAGAAGGCCTTTGGAGAGAGCAAATGGGAAGCTGCTGGTCCAGGTTGCTGCTGCTGTGTTGACCCACCCAAAACCTCCAGCTGCACGAAGGCTGGTTGCTACCATTCTGCTTGCCTGCCATATCATTTACTGACCGCTGGTCAAGTGATTTGTATCACATATATGATGCTGAATGGGACTCTGACCTCAAACAGCTCACAGTAGGCTCCAAGGGAAGCAACTGCAGACGCTGCAGAACTTGCTACCTACACCTGCTTATCTGCTTGGTGTCAAGGTCGTGGAGAAGGCACATCACCAGACTCATCTGCATCTCCCTGCTAGAGGGACTTGTGCACATTTGCCACCTCTGCTTAATTTGCCTTTATGGGGAAGCATGACTTGATGTGTGAATATCATTAGGATCTTTAAATCCCCCAGAGATACTTTCTATCCTGTGAGAGTTTCCTGGAGCCTGGACCAGCAGATTGACAGCTCAGCAGTTATCACACTGAGCGCTTGCTTGCTTCACAATTGCTTCTGTGCCAGCTGTTGGACCTGCAGACTCGTCTCCTACAGATCTCTCTCCTTACACCTTTCTCCCTCTCCTCACTTTGGCCCCAACTGAGACCCAAGTCATGGCCAGGAACACTGTTTTTCTCAGTCTCCAGAAGCAGCATGCATCAAGTCAGATATGTCTCCTGTGCATCACCATAGCAACAAGATCAGACCTGGTGTGGAAAATAAGGGGTAAGGGGAAAAATGAAGGAAGAAGGTTCTGTAGATGTGGGATGGTTGCTTCTCCCTTGTTCAGTGGCAGGTGGCACAGACCAAGCCCATGGGACCTATGCCTATCTGTGTCACTGCTGGGGAAGAGAGAGGCTGCTCAAGAGCTGCAGCTCACCAGCATTTTCAGGACCAAGAGGAAAGACTGAGGACATGAGAAAGGCATTGACTGGCTGTATAGGGAGCCCCTTGAGCTCACCAGATGTTAGTGTTTTTATCACTGAACTGCAACACGTGTCAGTCCAATAGCCTACAGCTGCACTGAGGTTTTTGTTCTTCACATTGTATTTAAGCTTTCCTTCTCTGCCATGGCACTTCTAAGAGAACTAACTCCAACCAGTAACATAAATCACAACATTCCAGTTGCTTTGTGCACAAGCTCCTTAGAGCTGCCCAGGCGTCCTGGTGAGGAAATCCAGCCATGATGGTAACTAGAGGAAGTCTACGTAAACAGCTTGGGCACAGTTCAGCAGTTTTGCTGCACACTTTGTGTGAGCTTTTGTTACCTCACAGATGATGTCTGTCCTTAGACTCTGCTAGAGATTAATTTAACTTCCTCTGAAAGAGTGTTTCAGGCTGTGACTGAGCCTGAGATATGTCTCCTGGAATCTTTCCCTACTCCATTCCCTTTGTTTAGATTGTGGCAAGAAGTTCAAAGCTTGCCTGACAAGTAGGTTCTGTCATCTTCTCCTCCAGTATTCCTAAAGCACACTGGCAAAAAACCTTAGAAAGCAAAAATATTGACACTTT
Source organism: Urocolius indicus (assembly GCA_013401255.1). Classification (NCBI taxonomy): domain Eukaryota; kingdom Metazoa; phylum Chordata; class Aves; order Coliiformes; family Coliidae; genus Urocolius; species Urocolius indicus. Next base: position 6,958 of record WBNH01008974.1, on the reverse strand, counting down.
CAGGAAAGACTTGCTCCAGGAATGAAAGCATTACTGGGATCACCTCACAGGTCTTGACCTAGCAATATATATGGCCCTGATTTCCATGCTGACTCCTGCTGACCAGGGGCTCCACAGAAATCATTAAGAAACTGTTGTTGCTAAAGGGGAGAAGGCTCTTTAAATGACAGCAGAAAGTTTTGGAGCTGACAGAGCTCATATTTGATCTCATCTTTTCTGCGCAAATGAGGCTTTTGTGTATCTCTCATTGCCTTTCTTAGTAAAGGTGCAAATTAAACCACAAGCAAGTGCTGTGGCCATCTTGCCTTCTTCTCTGTCACCTTCCCAGACAGGACCCTCCATATAATTTGGGCCCAGGTAAAGCCATGTCTTAGCATGTCTAATCCCATCCTTCTCTGGAGCCTGGCTTTGACATTCAGGATTTCAGCTTCTCTCTCAGCAGCATCTAGGCTTCACCCTTCCTTGGCTGTACTCATGTTCCTGCCACTTGCAGTAAGGCAATCAGAGTATAAGCTTTTTTCCAGATCCCCCACTTAACCTCAGGCAGACCTATGTAGCTTTAAGTAGCATATTATAGTAATGAGGGGCCATGACTATTTCTCCTTCCCATTAGTAAACCTCCATGATAAACTGCTCAATCTTCACTGCTGCCATCAGTCGCTTGCAGGCCACTGTAGCTGCAAGAAGGACAGAGCAGCTTGTCACAAAGAAAAAGTGAAAGGAGTACATAAACTGGGAGAGAGGGTGGAGGAAGGAATAAGCACTGACAGTCACAATGCAAAAAAGATGAAATGCAATTTTTCTTCAAATGCCTGGAGACAAGACAGATCTCCCGGTTTCCTTCCCCTCCCTTGCCCTCCTGCATGAAAAAAGAAGAGGTAGTTAACATAGGAAAGCCCCTCAAATAAGCCCTGACAGCCACATATTCAGAAACTGATGGCATTTCCCTAAACACTGTTTGTAAAATGGTAATTATCCAGCAGGCAGTGACAGCTGGCACTTAGCACTGAGAGAGAACATGAGCGGACAAGAAGAAAGGGATCCTGCCGTAATTGAACAAAGGGTAAAGAAATATATAAAACATAATCAGAAAAATACCAAGATTGCTGGCTGTGCTAATAGGTCACTTCAGCTTCTCAGTTCATCTTGAAGTGATTGAGTTTGAATGCAGATTCAGACTGACATCCTCCAAATCATTCAGCTGGGAGCAGCACCTCTGAGGGAAGAACTGGCAGCAGCGAACCTGAGGAGTTGAGCAGTGGGCAGCAAGCACACGGGTACCAAACTGAGGGCCATCTTTTTCACATAGTGTCTGGAGTACCTGTTCTTGTGTCACAAGATACAATCAGCTTGTGGGAATGAGAGTCTGTGGGTAGATATTTTCTCCTTACGTTGGAGCAACCCAGCAACTCAGCTATGCAACAACATGGCAAAATGTAGTCGTTCATTGGAATTAGCTGGAGTGGGCAAAGTACCAGGCAACATGCTTTAGAGAAACCTCTTGAGCTGGACAGGGAGATGGCTGGGTTGATCTTCTGGTATTAAACAAAAAGATCCACTTCTGTGACATTTTTTTAGGGCAACAGAGCAGCCTGTCAATTCAGATACCAGTTCTGACAGATCTGCTATATGATCTTGTGGTAAGGTTCTTCTTTCTGTGCCTACCTACATACATACCTACAGAATGGATTGTGAGTAATTGTAGTTTGGTCATACATTCAAAGCAAGGCCTGTTTCTTATTGTACCCTACCCAAAATCTAGGAGGACAGGATCCTGAACTGGACCTGAGTCCTTTAAGCATGATCAATAACACAAGTCAAGATATCTTCCCTCATATGAGAGTGACACTCAGAGAATGAAAGAAGTAGAATGAAATATATTAATGAGTAAGGCAGTATCTTTCAGCTCGGGGGTTTCCAAACTCATCTTCTGTGCCCATTTGATTTGCTTCCTTATTACTTTAATTAGGATGTTATCTCTCTTCAGCCTGTGGCTGAGAATGCTCTGATCTCTCCAGAATGCTCCATGACTTGCTTTTGCCTAGATCCTACCCAAAACGTTTACTCTTGGGATACAGCAGCATGTATGTTTGATCATAACCTACAAAATGTCCCTGAGTCACTCAGCAAGTAATGGGTTAGCAGTCCTAGCAAATGATGCTTAGGTGAGCGTAGTCAGACAAGGACATGTAACAGAGCACAAGAAGATGGAAGGAGGTCTGAATCTGCTTACCAGGAATCAGCTTGGCACAGAGACAGTCTGTGCCTAGGATAAGACAGAATTGGCACCCTAATTTCTTGCCTTTCCTTGCCATTGCTCTTTCCCATTGCTTCTCCTTTATTGTAAGACATCATGAGAAAGATATACTTGTCCTGACTCACACAAATATAGCAATTGAGAGAAAAATCCTTAAAGCTTCTGAACTCTTGCTAAGTACATCTTCCTCCTCTACTTTGCCTTACCTCTCTTTTACTGGGTGTTGCTAGTCCTTGGCCCATCACAGCAATTGACCTTTAGATTTCTTCTCCTTGGTGCCAGGTCTGTATGTTAATAATTTTTTTTCAGCGCATTTAAAATAAGATAGATTTTCTCTGCTGCAGACAGATACACCTCTGCACAGTAATTCATTACAGTACTATCTTCAAAGCTGTTTCTTTGAGAAATATGCATACAGAGCTGTATTAACATTGTATGGTTTTCATGACGGTAACTGATGATTTGTTTGACTAGGTCTCTTATGTATCAATCTAACTATTTTGTAGTTTGCATGTGATTTATTTTTGACTGTCCTAATAAAGTTCAAATATAACTTTCTCTCAGTAATCAATCTACTTTCTTTAAGCTACTGCTAAATTATTTTTTTAATGACTGAGAGTTTGAGTAAAAAATTTATCCTGCAAAACTACTGATCTGAAAGTTATCGATATTTTCCTAAATGGACGAGTACAAGTAAATTGAAAAGTGAGATTTTTTTTTTCATCAGATGACATTAAAATATATGCACGTTTTCAAGTACAAAGTAATTACTTTAAGCAGTAATAGAGCATTTCTCATAAGATATATTAAAGAAACATCAACAATGAAATTGCTAATGTTGCAATTTAATTACAAACCCTTCTATATGCCAGCACATCTTCACTATTACTTTTGTTCTTGATCTGTAGCATGTTGTCTGAAGCAATTTACAATGCCTTTTTTTTTTTTTTAGTACAAATTACTTTCATAGCTTCTGTTTATCTGCCATATATGGAAAACCACAGATACATGAAAGATGCTGCACAACAGTGATTAAGGCTAAAGAAGAAGAAGAAAAAAAAAAAAGAGTAACACTATGTTATGTGAAAACTTGTATATAGCCACATAATGAAAGCTGGTAACACATACCTGCAGGAAACTAGCAGATGAAAAGATGAAAAGTTCAGTTGGAATTTTGGGAGGTAATTTCACTGTAGCCATTATAATGTAGCACCAGATGACTTTAGAGTAAACATACATATTCATTATCATTATAAATGTACTTATCACAGACTCCTTTGTTTCCCTGCAGAGTTCTACATACAATCTAGTTTGGCTATTCCCTAACTTAAGCACACCAAACTTCAACAGCTTCTTGATGCAATTCATAGCTCCACTGATATTTAAGATTAGAAAGAAAGAGCTGAGACTACCTTAGGGCTTCTCCCCAAGTGATGTAGGTCTTACATTTCACCTGTAGTTTCCCCATTTCTAATTAAAAAAAACTGAGCAAAGCAAAGAAAGTCTTTTAGAAAGATATCTGATGCCAATTTGAAAACTGCAAGCAATACAGAGCTGAACACATCCTTGGGTAATATAATTGATTTAATGAAATAAATTCAGACAATACAGACTCCTATACACACACTCACCCACATGCTCATACACTCAAAATAAAAGCACCTTAATGATCCTCTCTATCAGAGTAATAGCTAGTACCCGTCACTTGGGTTTGGTGACTGTCCAAGCATACTCACTACCACTGGAGGAAGTCTTTCATGGTTTTGCCCTCTAAAATCCACCTGGCACTCAACACGAGTACTTAACACATTAATTTCATAAAGCACTCCTTACACTGCTGCAGGTTCAGGAAGATGCAGCACATCACCATCACCAAGGCTTTTGTCACTGTCAGTGAGTTATTTGTGTTGTCTCTGTCAGATGGCCATGATAGCTTGTTGAGGTTTTGTGTAAGATTCTCAGATAAGTGAGGTGCAAGATAACTCACAAAAAGGGGTGCAGGCCAACTCAAGCTTGTCCTATGCATAGCCCTAGATCATCAGATGTGAAGTATGTCTGGAAAATGCATAGTGGTTTGTGCTCCACCTCTTGCTGGGTGTCATATGCCCATCGGCCCTGAGTATTACCAAAGGCACAGATCAACACAAGCACATCTCTAAGGCTTTCAAATCCAAACTGGGAGATACTCATCAGTTCTGATTATGGAAAGAAAAATCTTCCTTCTGTCTGCCCTTCTCCATCTGCAGCTGTCACTGCAGTACAGACAGGAGGAGGAAAGTGCAGGGAGCACAGAGAGGTGTGAGTGTACAGATGCTCAGGCACAGGTACATTAGCATGAAAGCACGTAGAAGTATATGTGAAATGAAGAGAAAAAGAGACAAGAGGTCAGATAGCAATAAAGAAGCAAGTAAAAACACAAAGTAAATGGGAAGTATAAGGGAAGCAGATCAAGAGGGAGAAAATGAGCAAGAAAGAGAGAAAGCATTTGCACTAACTGGCAGTTAGGAGACATCTGAGCTGCAGGTGTGCATAGAAACATTAGGAATTGAGTGCAAACACTAACACACAGAGTGCCATGCACTGAATTAGGCACAAATGACAAATCACAGACTCATTTGGGTGAGAAAAGACCTCTGGTGCATCATCCAGGCCATTGCTGCACACTGTGGCAGACATGATTACATCTAAAGCATCCCTGACAGATGGGTGACTCATCTCTGCCTTGAATATCTCCAGTGCTGGTGCTTCTATAGCCTGCCTTGGCAGACAGCTCTGTCACCAAACTGCTCCTAGAGTTATAAAGTTTTCCCTCATATTTTTTAACTAACTGTTCCCCACTGCACCTCAGGATCATTATGTCTTAGGCCTGTTTGTACCAACCACTGAGAAAAAATGGATCCCCATCCTGTTGGTAGTGTCTCTTTATGGATTTTCAGACAGTGATTACATCTCCCTTCACACATCTTTCCTCCTCAATGAATATATACCATCCTCCTTAATCTTCTCATTTACGCTATACTTTCTAAACCTATCAGCATTTTTGTCACTCTTCCTGTAGCTTCTTCCAATACATTGTGGCTTTGGGACCAGGAGGAGACTGCATTAATTCAGCTTCCTGTCCTGTCTCTTACTTGTGCCATGTCCATGTCCCATGAAGGTTGAGGAACGGCTTTATTTTGAGTTTTTTTCTGAACACCATTCACTTCCTGAATAGCTCCTGCTTTACCCTCCCGAAAGCTGTTATGTGCAGAGACAGACCAACAAACACATCCATGCCTGCACATACCTATCCACTTATTTTATATATCACACAGATAAATACAAGGGCTTTGCCTAGTAGAGATTATAACATTATAAGTTACCTTGAAAGATAAGATGGGCCAGCTGTGATGAAACGTATCTGAAGTATCTGAAGGAGATGAGAATGAGGAAGCTGATGGTGTCACTTTACACAACGGACACAGCCCCATTCGATGGTACCCTGACGGTGAACTGAACACTATGAAAATCAGTACATCCTCTTACTGTCTCCAAACTCAAATATTACTCAAATCTGTGCAGCCTGTCTCCATTTTATTATACTCATTTGTCTTCTAGGCCCCTGTGTACTGCATTCATCATCCTCTCCTCCTTGTTTAAAGCCTCCACTTACAAGAAGGGTTAGGCTAGTCCTCAACAGGTCTGCCCCCCTAATGTTAAAGTGATGTGCATGAATGGCTTCTACACATTGCAGAAATGCCTTTGGCACTATGATTTTAGTTGCAAATGTATAACCTACATTGGAGAAAAAAAATCAGGAAAGGAAGGACTGAGTAGGTCATTTGAGATATTATACAGCTGTCTCCAATTGCTCGCTTTAGTTTCTGAAAAGCCTCTTGGGAGATGAATTAGAAGATGGACCTTTAAAAACATCTGGAAACAATATCCAAGGGAGCACCCAAGAATGCCATAGCATTTTCTTTATGGATTTCACAGAGAGAGCAAGTCCCAAGTAAAATGCATAACAAACACAACACATCAGGTCTTGGTGAAAAGATGTTATGACAATGAAGGGAAAATCATTTCAAAGGGTCCCCAATTTACATCTGCAATCAGCTACCAGCACAAAAGCATGCCATTTCTGTAGCTAACAGCCTGACCTGAAGGCTGACACCATGACATACTTTAACAAGGAACCACTGGCCACTCATTCGCCCTTTACGACTTCAGAACTAGAAGGTAGAATGAACCAACAAGATTTCAGCTCTAGGGGTTGCAATGCTAGGGACCAGGTTCCGAGAAAGTAATCTGTAACTCTTTATGACAGCAACTTCTAGATGCATCTGAGTGGCAAAACTAATGGTCAATAATATTTCTTTTCAATAACCTACTGAAACATCAAACGAAGCATGGTGTTTATTAAGTCTCACAGAATTTCCCATCTGTTCTGGAAACTGCAGGATTTTACCCTGATTGCACCAGTCTTAAAAGAAAATCAAAAAAATCAGTTAAGAAATGCAGAAGCATCTCATTCCTCACAACGAAAAGAATATGAGATGTAAAATGTCATTGCTTTGATGTGCTGGCAAACTTCCTGGAATCAGTCGACCAAAGATAACTATGTTTATAAATATTTGGGATACGAAGATACTGTATATAAATTGCATTTTTATTATTATTATAAAAGTGTGGTGCGGGGTTTTTTAATATTTAAAAAAAAAA
>WBNH01008973.1:0-29352 GCA_013401255.1 Urocolius indicus | reverse complement strand
GTTTTGTTTTTTGTTTTTTTAAGCTACTACTTAGAGATCTGCCCCAAGGCTGAAAAGCCATGGGGAGGGCATGACCTGTGGAGAATATGGGCAGGTATCTAGGTAACTTCTCAATTTCAATTGTTTGGAACTTTACTCTCAAAAAACTACAGGACCCTGATGAAGTGATAGAATATTTGGAAAGAAAATAATGTGGTTATTCCTAAGAGACATAGTTATCCACACTGTGCTGGGCTCTGGTCAGTATCTGCCAAACATTGCATGACATTATACAGCACCTTGAGGGGAAAGGAAAGCGAAACAGATCAACAGGCATTGCAGCTATTCCAACCCACGTGTGAGCACTACAGTTACTCCAGCCCCTGAGACATGCACTGCAGCTGAACCAGAGAAGGAACCTGTGCCAGTATCAGTCGCCTCTACATAGAAGAAGAAATATACCAAAAATTCAGTTCCTTTTGTAAGTGATTAAGGTGAACTAGGGTTATTATGAGAACAGGAGAAAGTGGCAGAATCAGAGATAATCATCCAGTCTCTACCCCAGAATGAGCTGTGAGGTACACGTAAGGATTTCAGCCAGGTGAACATATTGCAAACAGTTTCTCCAGTGCTTGGATGACAGGGTGAGTAGCTTGGAATTAGAGCATGGGGAAACCAAACAGCTCGGATACCTGTCTATGAAAGGGAATATTGTCATGATGAATGGGAAAAAGTCACAAGACTTCAGCCTCTGGAGAAGATTTCTGTTAGATATGAAGTAAAAATACACTTCAAAGATGATATTATATGTCATCCAGTCATGTGGACCACTGTGGACAGAGCTATCCAGTACATGAAGGAATTAGTCACACCTGAGGTGATTTATAATTATTCAAATAAGTAGATATCCACAGACCATAATGAAGTCCAATGCACATGATCCATGTGGCAAAAGTTTCTATAAATTGTATCACTGTCTTATGACAACTCGTTGGCAGTGATGTTCTTGAAAGAAGGTGAGGGAGAAATGATGGATGAAGTGTCTGGCAAACTCCAGGAATGCAAAGGAAGTATCTTTACCTCCCTATGGGCTTGCATCTTGTCTACGGACAAAATGCTAGATATACTGGTCAAGAAATTGTCCTCAGGGTTCCAGCAATGGAAGGATAACTTCATCTATTACAAGTAAACTTTCTTATGCTCAAGAGAGAGAATATAGAAGGTACACTCTGTGAGTTACTATGTGAGTTTTGCCTTCGTGACCAACTAGAGGACATAAGAGAATGGGATCAAAAAACTATCCTAGAGGAATAAGTACATGAGTTGCAAAGAAAAACAGTTACAAAAGTGGACTCTTCCTTGAGAAACACTGTTCCAGTTTCCAGCTGGCAGCTCCCCAGGCAGAGTAAAAGGGACAATCTCAGTTGTCATCTTCTTGAAGGGATTTCTGATTCATCATTACAAAATACAAACAATATCTGCCAAAGACAGTACCAGAGGAGCCCTGCCTTCAGCCAATCAGAGGAGAGGGACATCTAGGTTTAATATAAGACAAGACATCTGTGTCCATTCAATGACCTGGCATATCATATGCACAGGAGTACAAGGCTCTAGTTGACTCCGGTGCACAATGTCCACCTAATACTGCCAAGCTATAAAGGTGCAGAACACATCTGTAGCTCTGGAATGGCAAGGGAATCTCAACAACAAATTGCATTGGAAAACGAAGTGAGTCTAACAGGAAATGAGTGGCATAAACATCCTATTGTGAGTGGCCCAGAGGCCCAATGCATCCTTAGCAGATTATGTCAGGAGAGGGTATTTGAAGGACCCAAGAAAGCATTGATGGGCCTTTGGTGTAGCTGCCTTGTAGACAGAGGAAACTGAACAGCTGTCTGTCCTGCCCTGCCTAGTCTCTCAGAGGATCCTTCTGCTGTGAGGCTACTGAGAGTTGAAGAACAGTAGGTAACTATCACTACCGCTACTGCAGTGTGCTTTACTGTGGTGAGGAACAAAAGTGTTCAAAACTGTTACTACCTTTGTAAAGTAAAATGTTTACCATGTACTTGGCATATTGCTTTAAGAAAAACAAATCAGTTGACTTCTGTAAGTCCAATTAAAAGCACAGTAACTTTTTATCACCACACCCAAACAGACAAATCAATTACAGGACTAACCACTCTTTTTACAATATTTCAGAATAAAATTGTAAAATAGGTTTTATCATTTCTGGTGAAAAATCTGCCACACATTTCAGAATAAGATATTTCAAGTTGAATATATATTAAAAAAAAAAAAAAAAAAAAAAAGAGTCAAAGAAGGCCAATAATGATAATAATAAAAGATCCCTAAAAGTTTATCTCTTCTACACTTAGCTATTCTACAAAATTGTGCCTCAGAATTTTTCTTTGGTGTCTGTCTTTTAAAAGTTATTTTCTAGTTCTGTTTGAGAGAAAGCAACATCATTAATATTAATGAAATTCCTTAGAAATGTGGTCTGGACATTAAAAATAGGAAGAAATTCTTTAATAATGGAATTTACCCAATGTGCTGATTGTAACATTAAGTATTTTCTTTTTGCTCTTATAGCTCCAGTGAATTATTTTTCCAAGAACTGAGAGGCACTATATGCTTGATGGTAGTATGACTAGAAATTGTGCAGACATATCTCTAAAGTGTTTTCATGTTTATTACACATTTTCTCAAATCAGCATACACATTCTTTGCATACAATGTGTTTAATTAAAACAAGCAAACTAACCACTATATTCCCAGGACAGCTCTCCTGGAAGGCTGATATTCATGTTTTAACAACCAGCATGTAGAAACATGATAAATATTCATATAAACTTAGAAAGAAAGTCCAAATGCATTGTCTGCATCTTGACAGTGGTATATTGCATTAAATTTTAATAAATTTCTAAACTCAGAGACCTTCTACTAGTTTTCCCCAAGCTTGTATGACATGTATGAGCTGTTGATTTCAGCTGTAAAGCTGAAATCAGAGAAGCTGAGGAGTAAGTATGTGGTTAGTACTTTCAATGTTCTTGGAATTAATTTGCCTTCCTCCAGCCCCCCCAAAATGAATAGAAAGATGTTTTTACAAATTAATTGAATATGCTGCTTTTAATTTCTCACATCCCTTCTGATTTGTTCAGCTGTGCCATCAAGTCTGAAATAGTGCAAATTAGCTAATCAGAGAAGTGGGAACCTAAAGCAATGTAGAAGGTGGTGAGATATTATGACTTGGTGGGCATCTGGCACCCAGAGAGGGCTAAACCACCACAATCAGACAGATCAAGTCATATTTTTATTAGAGAAAGCTAGATGCCAAATTTAGGGGTTTGTTTGATTTTTTTTTTCAATTATCTCTGAGAATTGATAATTAATAGTCCAACAATTAATTCCTGTGCTACTATGAGATGGAGCATTAGGCTAATGTTGACCAATAAATTCAAATGATGTTTAATATTAATATTATGTAGTCCGTACCAAACCGATTTAGACAGAAGAACATATCCAATTCTATCGGTAGTAATATATGTGATTAATCATAAAATCACTTTGTAATATTCCAAGGAAAATGAAGACATCTAAACATGTATTTTTGTGCAAGTTATATCCTCCAAACATTGGAAATTTTTGTCACTGTAGTAAAAAAATAGGAAAAAATAAGTGTATCATGTAAAGAGGATATTTGCACAACTACACAAGCACTCACTTAAGGTGAAAATTTGAAGTCATCCCACTGGAAAACTCTCACAAAATATTAATTTACCACAAAATACAGTATGCAACAAGAAAGAACTTTACATGCCTCTCTGATTGTCAGCCATATTATATTTAAATATCAGAGCATTACCCTAGAAAACAATATTCTAAACATGGACAAGGATTTAGGGGGTGAAATTTGCTCTACCCAACATTAAAAAATTTTAAGGAAAGACAAACTCAGAAACATCATATCAGAGCCTGAAAAGCAGATCATTTGAGAGATAACCAAGCTAGGCAAAGCATATTTAAGGCAAGTCATACAATTCTTTCCATTTGATTAGACATATCAGGAAAAAAATAATTTTTGACTGTGGGATATTGTCAGTATTAATTAAAAACATATTTCACCTCCAAAGTAGAAAACATCTCCTGAATAAATTTGCAGAGGTATGGAAGCATGAGCAGATGAAGTTACATCATTGTCCACTGTTATATTGATACGATTCCTTTTGACAGAAAAAGATACAGAATGCCACTGGCCATTATTTAATCCAGCACCTGGAAGGAAAAGAAAAAACAAGATGAAGAATAAATATCCATTATTTGTCATACTATCTAAACATTACAGACTTTAAAAGAGGAGAATGTTAGAGCAATCATAGTGAAAAAGAAAATGAAGAACACAAATGCCTTTCATGAAGACAAAAGCTTTGTCTATACCCTTGCTTCAGATCTGATAAAGAAAAAATAAATCTACTTCAGTGAATAAGCCTTACTGTTGTAACACTCCTAATTATCAGTAATATATCCATTTAATGTAGTGACTATGAAAAGCATCCTCCTAATCTATCATTAAGGTATCATTGTGATAGCTGATACAGTATTTTACACATAATACACAGTTTTACTACAGTATTACAAAAGATTTCTTCCTCTTTTAAAACCAAAGGTAGTTATTACATTACAATCCACTAAAGCAGCAAAATTGTGTAGATGTTAAAAGCTTCAGCAGCCACCATGTCAGTGTCACATAGTTATATTTCTTTCAGTTGTCTCATTTCTTTGAAAGGTATGTGAAAATTTTGACAGTTTAGTCTCTGACACCATGTACATGATCTCTGACTGTGTAGGTGTAAGTAATAAACTTAAACCCCTAATTCTAGAAAACACATATATGTATTTAAATTAATTTTATATAGGGCTATATGTAAGCATATGATTATCTTTAAGAAGTGCTTTAATTTAATCACATTCCTGACTGTTCTTAAGAAGAGAGATACTTTTTTCAGTAAGGTCAAAGAGTACAATCTTTGAATTGTGTAGTCTTTTCTTGACTACAATGTCTAAGATTTGCAATCTGTGATTCCCCTTTTGAAATTTCATGTATTTATATCTTATCACTAGAATGTGTTGTATATTCCAGAAAAATAGTGCACTGGTTAACTGGTTAGTTCAAACAGAAGGAAAAGAAATAAAAATAGAAAGACAAGAAGATTCAAAAAGCTAAACTACATCATTACTAGATTCCATATAGTACCACACTCTAAACACAAGATCATTATACAAGCAATAAAATCACACTATAAATTCAGATAAGGTATCATCTACAAAATATCTCTTGTATATTTTACAGGTTAGTCTTATGTGCTTTGTCTGTTATTTCTTTTTTGTAGCTCATCTGCTATATTTTTTAGAGATCATATAACACAAAACGTTAAACATTTTGCTTTATCTTGCGCCTGAGTGGAAATAAATAAAAGCTACGACTAATAGATCTTCTTATCTTTGTTTAGCACTTTCAAGAACAATTCACCTTTGTAACATAAAAGCAGAAAACACAGAGTTGCATTCATGGGCTTTCTGATATCATTCTGGCCATCACTTGTTTTGGTTGCAAGTAGTATTGTAGTTTTTTTGGGGTTTTTTTTTTGGTAAGTACATGTATCTTTCACTTCTGTAAAACTCCATATTCATGATATCTGGAAACTTAATTCCAAACAACAAAAAAATCAACTCTGTAGCATCTGTCAAAAAGACATCTGTAGAGGAGTAATCTGTTTACATAGGATTTACATAGCCCTACAGGTATTGACTAGAGATTACCTATATATTCAAGATATCTAACTGCCAAAGAAGCCTGTTGGTACTGGTGACAGTTCATAGAACTTACAGGAACCTTCTGTCTGGCACATTTTATGTTTCTGTGGTGGTTTAGCACTGACTGGGTGCCAGGTGCCAATCAAGTTGTTCTATCACTCCCTCTCCTAAACTGGACAGGGGAGAGTGAAATATAACAAAGGGCTTGTAAGTTGGGATAAGGACAGGGAGATGACTCAGCAATTTCTGTCATAGGCAAAACAGACTTAGCTTTTAGAGAAATGGATTCATTTATTAATGAATAATCAAAACACAATAGGGAAAATGAGAAATAAAACCTGAATCTTAAAATACCTCCCCTCATCCCTTCCCTCTTCCCAGGTCCCCTACCTCCTTCCCTGCTGCTGGTGCAGAAGGATGGGGGATGAGGTTTAAGCTCAGTTCATTACAGATGGACTTTGCCTCTGCTTCTTCTCAGGAGGAAGTCACTTCCCACTGCTACACTGTGGGGTCTCTCACCACAGGAGACAGTCCTTCACAAACTTCTCACAATGCTGTTCTCACATTCTCATTTCTTGTTGTTGCTGCAGTTTAGCAACTGCGCAGCAACTTCTTCCCCTTTTCAAATACATTATTCACAGAGGCGTTACCTCAATCACTAATTGGCCAGGCCTGGCCTGAGTTCATCTGAAAATTGGCTGGCATTGACCGTATCAGATATAGGGGAAGCTTCTGGCAGTTCTTCATTTAAAGGTGCAAACTTTGTAGCTCCCTGCTACCAAACCTGGCCACACAAACCACTACAATTAGGGCTAGTATACTACTGACATATGGATCAAGAAAATGCTTTATAGCCTAGCCATTTTGACTCTGGTTATATTTTGGCTATATCATGTGTAACAGATCTTTAAAATCAGAGTATAAAGCATTAGAAGAATATTGCTGTCTTGCAACACCACAGGTATTGTCATACTATATGGTAAAGTTTTTAGATTAATGAGTACTATTATATATCTCTACTAATTTTTTAGTAGATTTTACAGGAAGAACTCATCAAATATATCAATACATTTGACTAATATCACACAAAAAATCAACAGCATCACAGATAAAGCATCCTTACAACTTTTACACTACCCTGAACCTCAGAAATCTATACTCTTTCATAAAAAAACTAGTAGATACAGTAGAACTAAAACATGAATAATGTATTTTTGAAAGCACAGGTAAGGAAGTATGAGGAAAAACACGATTTTTTTCCCAATTTGCAGTTAATATAATCACTTTTCCATTCTAGATTATTGTAGAAACATTCTTTAATAAGAAACTAAATTATACAACATATATAGTCTATAATGCCACTCACCACTTTGGGTTTTAAGGATTAGAAATTTTTTTTTTTTTTATATATTTTTCCCATACTTATGCATTTCTCTCTTGCTAACCTCAATCCCCAGCTACCAAAAACTCCAGCTTCTTGCACCTCATTTCTTAGAATAAGCATGAAGTTTCTTTATTTGTAGAGGTATTTATCCTGAGTTTGGCCACGATAGAATTAACTCTCCGCAGCTGCCTCTGAGGGGGCGGGGCCAGGCTGTTCAATTCCATGTGACATCATGCTCTGCATATAAGGGCAGCAACTGGGTCGGGGTGGTGCTGCGGCCAGTGCAGGAACTGCAGTTCTGCCGTCGGCCTGAGCGTCGGCCTGAGCGTGGTGAGCAGTTATATTGGGCATTGCTCCTTTTTCTTTGTCCTTTGGCCATCATTGTAACTGCCTACTCATTGTGGTATTCTGTTAAACTGTTCTACAACTCTCTCTTGATTCTCCTCCCCATCCTGCTGAGTTGGGGAGGAGTAACTAGGTGCTTTGGTTATTGTTCAGTTAGAGCTAAACCACCACAATATTCCAAGTGAATATTTTTCCTGACCACATCTCTGCAATACACTACTTTCAGTAATCAGAGAATTTGAGAATCAGAATGGTTTGGACTGGAATGCACCTTCAAAGTTCAACTAGATCAGCCTTCTTGTCACGTTCAGGAATATTTTTTTAACTGGATTAAAACTCCAGACAACCTGACTTTGAACATTTCCAGAAGTGACACATCTAAATCTAACCTCTTTCTGCACATTGTCAACTCATATCCAATTTTTCATCCACCAGTACTTTCTCTGTCGGGCTGCTCCCAATTCACTGATCTTGTAATCTGTATTGGAGGTTGCCCTAAACAAGTTGCAAAATCTCAAACTTCGCCTTGTTGGACTTTATGAGGTTCACAGAGGCTAACTCCTCAGACCTGTCAAGGTTGACAGTCATTCCCTCTAGTGAATCAAGAGCACCCCTCACTTTGGCTAATCAACGAGGCTACTGAGGAGATATTCATTCCCACTATCTATGTCATTACTCATGATATTAAATCTAATAATAAACTCTGTAATTTAATTTCAATTGTTACAAAGATAACTGCTTTATTCCTTAATTTGTCATCTTGCCTCTGTAACTTCTTGTTCTAGTGAGTAAATCATATTCCAAATACTGCAATAATTGACTTACCTCAATGTAGGCATGAGAATGCCCTAACATGGAGAAGACTAATTGAATGAATGATTGAAATAGAAAAAATTTTAAAAATGGCTACTGGAAAATTGATTATTTGAATTTTGCTCTTTTTTATTAGTTTACTGTAGTTTACCATAGTAACTTATTAAACCATTTCAGGATGGACATATAACCTCTTCTTCAAAAAAGGCTCCCATGGTTAGAGATATTAAACAATGTTCACCTAATTCAAGTTAAGACTTCCTCAAAGTCAATTTCACTAAGTCTGAGGAAAGCCATTGTGAGAGGACAACACAGTTCTCAGAAAACAGCTGACTCCAGACCTTGAATTAAGAATTATTTGATTAAATTCTCATATGCTTGTGCAAGTCCATAGAGTACAACATGTAAGTGGTGGAGGCCAATGGACTGCTAATATTTCCATTCCCTCTGAAAACTGTATTTCCTTACACTCTACTAGGAGTTTCAAAAGTTAGAGATTAGTCCAAAGTATAACCACCAAATGCCATGATTGTTAACATCGCATAGAAAGATAGAGTCATATGAAGAAATTCAGCACTAAGATCTTGAACATCTATACATGCAGTGGTTCACTGTAGTCTCATCATTCAAGACAAATTAACTTTGTGTTCATTTGTTTTTGTTTAATCTATGTCATTTCTTTGTGAATATTTGATGACTGGCTTGCAAAAGAAGTTACAAAAAAAAGATATTAATTAACCATTCTGTAAAAGATAGATATATCTTATTATAACTTAATCACTCATGATGGTGTGCCATTCTCTTTGGTTTCCTATAGTTGAGGAAATCTATAAAGAACACACAATAATGAATTTGAGGACTGTGCTCAAACAAATATGCTCTGATTTAATTATCAGATTTCATGTGTATGTGAAAGTCATGTCACAAGTGCTTGCCTGAAGGGTAACTAACCTGTCCAACTATCCATAATTTAATTACTCAGTCTCCAAATGCAGACTTCAATTACTTCAGTGAATGTAGCAATAAGACTTCAAAAACTCACTCAAAACTTCTCCATATGGTTTTGTCAGAGAAATTCTTTCTCAGAAAAGAATAAGAGGTTTTTGCAAGAGTTTCTGTCTTTAGAAAGACAAATGCAATTCCTCTTGTAAGACTTCATGAAAGGTAAGCTTCACATAAAATGAGAATATTAAACTCTTGTTTTAGCATAGAAGGTTGAGATTTATTTTGGAGTGTTTCAGTTAATATGTTTCACATGTTGCAACTTAGAAATTGAATATATAGTTTTATGTTCAAATCTACAGCTGTCAAAAGTGTCACCACCTTCAAATGGTCTGTTAAAATGATGCTGCATGACGATATCTTCTTTAACATACATCATCTAATTAAACTGCTATTGAAATAGATTCTAAAAAGTCATATTCTTCACTCTTAACTACATGTCACTGACATTCTTACTAAAGAATTGACATTTTCAAATGGTGAGACTGTGGAAACCTTTTATTATTAAAATGGTATTCTTTATGCATCAGTTATTTTACATTATAATACCAGGCCTAAGCATATTATCATCCACAGAAAATGGATCAAGGTACTTATATAATTTCCTGCATTATCTGTGGTCATTACTGGCTTACAGTATTTTCTTGAATTAAAATAATCTACTGTTCTAAATTTTACTCCTAATCATGATACACTTGTAGAAACACAATGAGCTTCCTGCAATGTGTTGATGACAACTTCCTGTCACAGGTGGTTGAGGAGCCAAAAAGGAAGGGTTTACTACTGGACTTTGTGCTGCCAAATAAAGAAGATCTGGTTGAGGATGTGAAGATTGGAGGTAACTTTGGCTGCAGTGATAATAAGATGGTGGAGTTCAAGGTCCCACATGGAATAAGCAGGACACCAAATAGGATTGCAGCTTTGGACTTCAGGAAAGCTGACTTTGGCCTCTTGAAAGACTTGCTTGAAGGAATCTCATGGGATAAGATTCTAGATAGTAGGAGTGCTCAAAGAAGCTGGTCAATTTTCAAGCGCCACTTCATTCAATCCAAAGATTGGTGTGTCCCCATAAGCAGAAAATTCGGAAATGGAAGCAAGAAGCCTACATGGATGAACAAGATGCTACTGGAATGACTCAAGGGGAAGAATTAAGTATCTGGTAGGTGGAAAAGAAGCCTGATTTCTTAGGAAGAATATGGGAATATTACCAGAGCATACAGGGATGAAACTCGGAAGGCCAAAGCCCTTTTACAATTAAGCTTGTCAAGGGAATTAAAGGAAAACAAGAAGGACTTCTTCAAGTACATCAGCAGCAAAAGGAAGATTAGAAAGAATCAGCGAGCTTGCTGATGATGGTAATTTTTTTACTACTTGTTTTAAGACAAACTAGTATTAAACAGTGTCATTAAACTCTATATTCTGAGTTGAAAACTCCTTGGATTCCTATTGTTCCAATGAATGTTTGTAAGATTAAATTCTTCATACATTCAAATCCTTTTTTCTAATTGCCAATAGAAAAAGTAGTTTTTCTACCTGTTATTCACTTTACATATTACATTACTGGAACTAACTTGTCTTCTTTCTCACTGATAATATTCTTACTTTATTAATATGAAACATTAAATATGTGATTGTGTGTAGTTAAATATAAATATAAGATCAACTGGGTTTTTTAAATATCATTGTGTTTTCTGCAGCCAAATGGTTCCCTGTATCTATGAAATACTCCTCTAGCTAGTGGTCTCTGGCCATCTATTTTTCCCATAAGAAACCACTACAATCACAAACTCATTTTCTCATCTGCATATATTCTTTGGAATCCCTTTTATCTGCTAAATCTCTTTAATCTAGACGCAAACTAGTCCCAGCTTTCTGAGTGTTTGGCATCCATTGTTTATGTTAATTTAATAGACAGCTTTGTAATTGAGACCACTTTAAATTAATAAATGTATTATTTACAGTTCTGTATAACTATGTAGAAAAATTAGTTACATAATATCTTATGAAGATACTAATAAATGGTAAAACACGTGTTAATGGCTTAGCTTGAAAGAGTAAGAAATTAATCTGTGTACACTTCGGAACTGAAAAGTTGCTTGAATGTCTCACATTTCCCTGATTATACACGAGCTTCACATACTATATAATATTGCAAGTAATTTTTATGCAGTCATTAGGAAGAAAGAACAGATATATGTTTGTGATTAAAGAAAGTGCTCAGAAACATTTGACATTAACATTCATAGAATTAAAGCATTATTTCACACATACAAATCATAAAGCTAAGTCAAGACTACAGTATTAATTCAAATGACTCTACATTAACCTATTTATTCAATATGTAAG
The DNA here is from genome assembly GCA_013401255.1 of Urocolius indicus. Taxonomy (NCBI): domain Eukaryota; kingdom Metazoa; phylum Chordata; class Aves; order Coliiformes; family Coliidae; genus Urocolius; species Urocolius indicus. The sequence goes on along the minus strand of WBNH01008973.1, from coordinate 17,672 downwards.
CGTCTCTAATTTCTTTTGTTTCTGTTACCTGCAGTGATGTCAGTCAGTGCCTTTCCTGGTTTATGAAGACTGATTTTAACTTTCCCGTCTCTCAGATATAAGAGGAAACCTCCTGAAGCATGGTGTAGTTTACCAGATAATAGAAGTCCCTCCTTATTCCAGGTGCGAAACTGGAAACTGATGAAGACTTCATCTTGACCTGATGTGCCTGGCACTGCCAGGTAACTACTGGAGCTCAGAAATGTAACAGGAACCACTTGTGGCTCTAAACACGAGAAGGACATGTTGCCCTAGGAAGAAATTAAACAAATATTGCATTAGGAACATTTTGGGGGAAAAAGTAATGAGAACTTTTTTTTGTGGAAATTACAGAGTTTCAAAACACTGCACAGACATGAATATTTGTAATACTGGAATACATTAGTCTAAGTATGAAGCAAAAATATAGAAGAATATTATCAATTTGAGAAATAGTTACCTAGCTGCTTGACCAGAAGAGACATATCTGCCTGAACAAAGAGTGGGAAGAACCTTTGAATGAATGAGGTAAGACAGTAAATTAAATGATATGCATGATTTAATGGTGCTTCAGGAGTTAGACAGTTAGACCTGCATTGTTTCTATTTTGTTTCACCCTCTGAGAGCGTTGGAGACTGACAAATTTCTGAATGTCAGATAAAATGCTACTGAATGCAAGATTTGGTACAAATACGTACATGGCTCTAAATGTCTGTATACAAACAAAAATTTTGAGCTTGACTGCTCATTGTTTAAGACAGTGTTAAACTTGAAGAAAAAAACCCAAAAACCTTTCTATTCAAGCCAAAGAGCAGACTTTTAATCTGTGAAACTGGACAAATGAACTGACCCCAATATCTGTTTTAACAAGTAGTCCACATATGAGATATTGCTACATAGAGATGTAAAACACATACTTCATAAATCAGAAGGAAGCATGTTATCAAGCAGGCCTGTATGGACCAGATCACGAGTTGTGATTAGGCACCTAGCCATTATTTTGTGCTTAACTGCCTCTGAAATCACTGGTTCTCTGAATATATATGAACTTACAGATTAAGTCATTGACAAATTCTTTACTGTGTTTGTACTGAATGATATAGATAAGAAGACTAAAATGGAATCACATTTTTGCATCTAGTGTCAGAATGAGTTAATTCTTACTCTTGATAGTGATACAATATGCTCGTTGATCTAATGACTTGCTGCCATTTGAACTATAAGTAATTTATTCTGTACATATGATTACCAATAGATTAACGTCTTTACAACTTATATTTAACTTCCATTCAACATGAAGAGCTTTGAAACTTTTGAACATACATAAAATCTTGACCTTATAGTAGAAAGCTAAAAAAAAAATCGATTTAAGAAAGATACTTACTAGCCCCTGGCATGGCAAGCAAGATATTAAAGTTTATCTGTTTTCATTTTCTTCAAGGAAAGTAGATAAATAAAAATATAAAAATATATAAATAAAGTTCTGTCTTATAAACTCAGATATAGAGAAATGAATAGTCGACTGAATTGAGCGACAGTAAAAAAGTAGTCATCAGATTAATAAACCTTGTTAAATGCTATAATCTTACCATCTGCATATTCCTCCTTCATATTATCTGGACAGCTGCCTGATACTTTATCAGACACAGTTAAGCGGCTATTTAACAAAGATTCTATGATAATGTAGATCCTTTCTGGCACATTTCCTCTACAGAACATCTTAAAAATAGTTTTGAAAGCAGCACAACAGTTTATATCATTTGATATTAATTTCCAATGACAGTAACTTTTCCCTTTCATTAGTCCACACAGAGCCTCTTATAACTGTTTTCTCAACATCCATCAGCATCTTGGATAAGATATTATAAGGAGGTATCAGTTCACTTAATTCTGAAATATTTCAGATGAGCTTCACATGATGAGATGCCTATCATCCACTGTCTCTAGGACATAGAATCAAATGCGATTGTTCTTATTCTGAACTGAAATCCAAATTTAAAACTTTGGAGCTTAGAATAATTTAATTTTTAAAAACTATTTTGAATAGTTTGTTTCCATTATATCTCTGCATTTCTTATTGATAAATAAATACTGCAAATAGAGGTGACTCTTGTAGTATTAGAAAAAAAGCAAAACAAAACAAAACAAAGGATTTGGTAAAGTTTAGTGAAAACTTTCTGTAACACAGAGGGAAGTTAGTTCATTATTGGAATTTTTTTCTCTAAATTCTAGGGATTTGAATAATACAACTATTGACCATGTGATAATAAATGCACTATACCCATCAATTTAAACTGCATCTCTTCAAGGGAAGAGCAGCATAAACGACAAACTTTTCTAAGAAAATTATAATGATCTGGAGAAAACAATGGATCATCGTCCTTAGCAATAGAAGTCTATTCAAATGTACTCGTGGTGTTCTCATTAGTGAGATACAGAAGTCAGAGTCAGAGCTTCAAAGACTTCAGATGCATCTTGTTTTTCTTATTGGCTTTTCTACATGCATGACAAGAAAATACCACAATACAATGAGATATCACACATCTAAACATCAGCTAAAGAACTGAACAATAAAATGGATATTGCATTTTGTAATAGATGAGTCTATACAACAGCAAATATAAAATAGCTATATAAGGGATTTCCTTGAATTTTCTTTCATTAAACTACATAGATTTTGCTGGGACTGTGTTAACACAGGGTATCTGACAGTGGATATATTTTTTTAATTATTATTTTTATTTTCTGTATGTTACCTATTTATTCTTTCTTAACTGTGAATCTCTTACCACAAAGTAGATCTGAGATTTACGCCTCCTGGCCAGGTCAATAATGTTCAATCCATTATAATAAATATTTTCAAAACACCCATGAAAGTTCCTGCGTGACAGTGTCCCTGATTTTCCAGGCACTGGGATTCCTCCAAAGCTGAGCTTAGAAAGAGAAGAGAAATCAATGATACTATTAAGTAATTTTCTAAGGAAAGAAGTTGCCAATAATGTAAGAGCAGAAGTCAAAGACTGGCCAATAATGATTCTGCTACTTATATCACACCCAGGTATTGAAAGAACAGGGAAGCAAAAATTAGGCTATATCAAGTCACACGTATGCATTAAAATACTTTGAAATGCTGGGGTTTTTATTCTTCTGAAGATGCATCTTAACAGTTGCTTGGTGTAGAGAGCTATCAGTTTTAGAGTCAATTACAGCTTCAAAACCTGGGAGAAGAAGGCCAAGAGCCAATATATGCAGATCATGCTGTACAGTGCAAGAAAGGAGAAATCTTTAGTGACTTCCTCAAGCCTGACTTCTCCACTGTGTGCAAATCATAACTACTATAATAACAAAATGTGTGAAATGAAATTATTTTAGGGCAAGTTAAGAACAAATGAAAGGAGATGATTTTTTCTTCTCAAATTTCTTAGGCTGTGCAGTTCCTCGATGTGATGTTGTAGGTTTACTTGAGTTCAGAAAGAGATTGGAAGGTTTAATAAAAATAAAAATCCATTGAGAGCTATTAAATTCAAGACTATCACTCTGTCTTAAGAGGTCCCTGAGGCAGAAACTGTTAGAAAGGAGTAGATTATTTCACAAAACCATTGCCACAAGGCTGACCTGAGTTATACTCTGGTCTATATTTCTTGGACACCATGAGAAAGAGGATACCAGATTAAGTGAACTTTTCAACTCACCCATTTCAAAGCTATTCTGGTTGACATTGTGGAAAAGGTCACTTTAAGTTACTTTTAATTTTGAAATGTCACAATATTTAATATCATTTTACTGAAAAAAAACCAATAAAAATTAAATATATCATGCTTCATTAAGCTATTCAATTGAGATATTCTCAATTATCAGAAATAAAATTCTAAATATAGCACTTCATAATTTTTAAGTTTTAAAGTTTATTTGTTTCCAGCTTTTGCTTTCCTTTCTACCTTGACTCTGTAACCCCTTCTTCAAACTACTATGTGTTGAGAAAAAAATAATTTGTAATAATGAATTACTAGTTGATTTAGTAAAATAAAACTATTGGAAAATTAGAACTATCATTTAGGTCTGTGGTTTCAAGATACCATGCTCTATTACTCATTGCCTCACTTGTCAAACAGGGCAGGGGCAAACACAAAGCAGCAAGTCATCACATTAAAACTCTGAAATAGTAGTATTTTTAACCATAAGTGGGACATTGTCACAACAAATTACTTCTGCTCCTTTTTACAGTACATTTGCCAGATTTAATAGGAAACGAAATCTTAATCTAAACATTGAAAAAATGTTTCTATACTGATTAATTGTAATTTTCATTAAGCCATCAAATAATAACTTTGAGTTGGGGCTCATTCCTTATGTTTACATACTATTTACCACATTTGCAGCACTACTGAAACAAAGATATTAAAATAATGATTTGTGAGATGAAAAACATGATCTTTTGAAAATTTTGAGTGGTAAGTCTAGTGAAGCATTAGAACAGCTAAGATGTAGAACATCTAAGAACAGCTCTTTTTCTTTGATTTATTCCTTTTGGAGACAGAATATCTCTAAAGTCTTAAGAATTAAAAACTTTTAAGTTTAGTGTCCTTTGGTTGTTTCAGTACATCTATGTAATAAAATTAATAAATATAAAAAGGAAAGGTAATTTTCACACCTCATAATCAAGGTCCAAATGATTGAATTCTCCTTTTGCATGAAAATGATGAGTGTGTTTATCCACAGTAAAGTTTACTTGATTGTTAAAGTACTCAATGAGAACAGAATGCCAGTGTTGATCATCCAAAAGGCTGCCCAGCGTAATATTAATTTGGGCATTAGAAGGGTGAGTTTTAGTATCACCTTGAAAGAAGAAAAATAAAAACTATTAATTTCATATAAAATATAATTATTAAAATATAAACTGCCAGTTTATCATACTCTATACATTAAAATTCACTTAAAAGAATTTTATTCAAATAATACCTAATAGCTTTATTAGATTTTATGAGATTGTAGCTGTTACCTAAATTAATGAGTAAGAACAGCTTCCCTTTAATTAATTCCAGGGTGATGTGGTCTCCATTTTTTCCTTCTCTGTGGAGGAGAATTCCATCACTTTGCATTGTCTTAAACTTCAGAGAAATCACATCTTTCTGTGCACTCATGAGTTTTTGATTAAATGTGTAAATTAGATAACTTTTCCCATCAAAGCCAACCACCTCGGACCCTAGAAATAAAGAAATGAAAGATAATGTATAATGCTGTGTCTAAACAGTTGCATGTTACTTCAATATGATATGAAATCCCACCACTAAAAACCCTATATTCACCTGTTCCCAGTAAAGTGCAGCTTTTTTCTGCTATTCCCATTCTTCTCCAAATATTAAGACTGTCCTGTTTTAATGATGATGCTAACACTAGATAATAAAGCAAGGTTAGAAAAAGAGATGTGGCTCGTATTCCAATCTAGTACTAATCTCACATGGTGAAAGGGTTTTTTCTGTCTTGAAGCCATTAACTACTTTTACTATTTCTGTTTTTACTGTGTTTATTGGGCGAAAATCACATTAATTGATCTCCAATTAATTCTAATTAAAAGAATAAAGAGAGAAAAATAATGTCCATTACATTTAACCAATATTCAAAGTCTTCATGCATGCTGTAGATTTAAGCCACTATTAACATCAATGTAGATATCTGTACAGTAGCCCAAAATAATATCATGGCATACTATACTAAGAAAGGAAAAAATAGTCTAAAATTAAACCTCATATTCTTTGATTAAGACCTGTTCTCTTCATCTAATTTTACTCTACTGGCATTGTAAACAAATTGCAACTTTAGGTTCAATTACAGTTTTAATACTGGACTTTGTATCAGAACTATTCTTACGTGACTACCACAGAACCACAGAGTGGCTGAGGTTGCCACACATCTCTTGAGATCACCCTGTGCAACTTTCTCATTAAAAGATCAGCTCCAACAGATTTCTTAGGATCGTGTCCAGTCAGACTTTAACGTTTTCCAGAGAAACACGTCTCTGGGCAACATATGTCAATGTTGCCCAGAGTAAAATGTTGCTCACAGTAAAAACTTGTATTTCAGTTTGTACCATTGCGTCTTGTCCTGTTACTGGACACTACTGCAAAGGTCCTGGTTCCATCTTCGTTACACTTCTTTACACAAGTATTAATACATATGGGTAAGATTGTCCCTGAGCCTTCTACTTCCCAGTCTGGTTCTCACAACCTCTACTCATATGGCACACAATCCAGCCTTTTGCTGGATTCTCTACCATATGCCCATGTCTTGTAGCAAGTATCCCAGAACTGCATCCAGCAATTCAGATGTGTCTCATTACCATGGTTGAGTAGAGAGTAAGGACAACCTTCCTTGACTTGCTGGCAACAGTCTTCCTGTTGGCCTTTTGTGTCATAAGAATGTGTTGCTAGATCACGGTCAACTTGATGTCTGCCAGAACCCTAATGTTTATTTCTTCAAAGCCACAGTCTGCTCCCAGTGTGCACTGGTAAACCCTTCTAGGATTATTCCTTCATAGATGCAAGACTTTCCACTTCACTGTGTTGAACAGCACAAAATTGAATACACCACAAGTGAATATAATCAGTTTGACTTTATGACACTAATCACAACTCCTTCAGCTAGGCAGTTTAGTCTGTTTTCAGTCCACTTCATTGTTCACCTGTAGATTGTACTTATGTTGCCTATGAGAACATTACAAAAGATAACATCAAAACCCTTGCTAAACACCTTTCATTCACCAAGCCAATTATATCTCTGTAGAAGGCTACTAGTTGGTCAGGCATTGTTTCCCCTTCATAAATCCATTCTGTTTCCAATAATTTCCTTATCTTTCACCTGTTTGGAAATTATTTCTACAATTATTTGCTTCTTCACTTTTGCAGGGATTGAAATGAGGCTGATCAATTTGTGTTTCCTCAGGTTCTTCAGGTTCTTGCAGTTGTTGAAGACAGCAGTGACAATTGCTCTATTACAATCTTAAAGATCTTCTTCCTCTGCCATTTGCCTCTAGTTTTCAAAGGTAAAATTGGACTCATAATGACTGTGGCCAGTCCCTGCAGCACAGGTCCATGGACTTACATATGTCCAGCTTGTTCAAATGTTACATATTCTGACTCTCCTTCACTGATGGTCTTCCTTGCTCTCGTCTTTCTTGTGGACCTCAGGGACCTGTGATTCCAGAAGGCAAGTCTGACCAGAAAAGGCCAAAGTGAAGAGGTCTTAATGTCTTTTTCTCCCAGATCCACTGATTCATTGATCAGTGATTCCTTATTTTTCTGAGTCTTCTTTTTTGGTTCTGATATATCTGTGGAAACTCTTCTTGCTATTTTCCATAACCTCTATCAGTGTCAAATCCAGGTGGTTTGACTTTCCTAACTACATCCTTGTATGCTCAAACAATGTTTCTGTACACCTTCTGGGTTATCTAACTTTTGTTCTACGTCTTGTAAACCCTTTTTTCCATGGCTTAGGTAGGAACTTTCTGCTCATCCATGCAGACCTGATGCTACTGTGTCTTGATTTCCTACTTGTTGAGATAGACCTTTCTTGAACTTAGAGGAAATGATCCTTGAAAATGAAACAGCTCTACTTGATCTCTCTTGTCTTCAGGACCACCTTCCATGTTACTCTTCCAATAAGATCTCTGAGCATGAAAAAGCCTGCTGTCCTTAGGACTGATACTGTGATCTCACTAGCTGTCTTGTTCCCTTTTCTCAGTATCTTGAACATTGCGGTCTCACAGTTGTTTCAGCCAAGGTTGTCCCAGGTTTCACATTCACCATCAGTTGTAAGTATGAGAACCAGTTGTGCATGTCATCTTGTCAGTTCCTAGATCACCTGTATTAGGAAGTTATCAAAGAATCTTGGATTGCTTATACTCATCTAAGTCATCCCACCAGCAGATAACAGGGTGATTACAGCCCACAATAAGGATCAATGGCTGTGAGCCTAAGACTTTTTCCAGTTGTCTAAAGAAGGCCTTACCCATTCCTTACAAAACAGGCAGTTTTTAGCATATATCTGTTACAATGCTGCTACCTTTGGTCTATCCCCTCATCATAACTTACAAACTCTGAACTGTCTCATTATCTGTCCCCAGGCAGAGCTCCATGCACTCTTGTTGCTTGCTTGCATTTTAACTGGCTTTATTCATTGACCTGAGTAGTTCTTTCCCACAAACTTGCACCCATCTGTGGAATCACTCCAGTCACATGAGCTATTACACCATGTCTCTGTGGTCTGGATGAGATCATAGTCTTTTAGAGGCATGAAGACCTCAGCTTCTTCTGTGTGTTTCCCATATTGTGTGATTAGCATACAGGCACTTAAGAAAGGTGTCCACTTCTGTTGACTTCTCAGAAAAGTGTGAGAACTTCCCTGATCATGTTGCCCTCACAATAGCACTTCCCTATCTGCATCTGAGATTGTCAAGTGCTTGCACTTCAGCCCTGGTTTGTTGTTCCCATGATCTCTCTCATTCACTCTGCCCTAAAGGCTTTCTTTCTCAAACCAGTCCACCACTTCTTCACTTGATATTGGGCCATCATCTCCTTCCCTTATCATTCATAGTTTAGGGCTTTCCTCACCAGATTGGCCAGGCTTTTTGCTTTACATGATCAGAAGAATTCTTTCTCTTCCTAGCAACTCTTGATCATCTAACACTGTTTGAAGGTTCCTAAATATGAATAATTGCTGCTGACATCTGTGCTGCTGACATCTATGCAACTAGTTATTGATCCAAAGGATCCTAGTTCTTCTAAAACACTTCTATCTTGACAGCAGGAGCAAGGAAAATGCAATCTGAGACCCTATCAGTGGTATTGTTGGTGTCCACATGAAAGAGGAGCCAAGCAGATGAGTCTGAAGGCTGAACAAGCCTGAACAGTCTCCCCACTTGCCCTAGTGTGGTCCGCAACATCTGCAATGCAGAAAGTTGAGGACATACCTCAAGGGGTATCTTCATAGCATAGAATCATGCAGTAGTTCAGGTTAAAAGGGATTTCTTAAGGCTCAGCTAGTTTCAATATCTCTACCATGGGTAGTGACGTATTTTATTAGATAGGTTGCTCAAGGTCCCAGCCAGTATGATCTTGAGCCCTTCCAATGATGAGACATCCACACCTCTTCAGAGCAACCTGTTCCAGTGTCTAACCATTAAAAAAAAATCATTACGTCTAATCTAAATTTTTCCTCTTTCAGGTTTAAACTGCTATTGTCCTGTCACTGCAGGTTCTTCAAAAGAATTCTATCACTATCTTTATTATAAGCCTCCTTTTAAGTATTAAGAGGTTACCCTAAAACCTTCTCTTCTCCAAGTTGAACAACCTCAACTCTCTCAGCCTTTCTTCATAAGAGAGGTGCTCCAGCCCTTTGATCATTTTGGTAGCTCTCCTCTGGACTCACTCCTACAGGTCTATATTTTTGCTGCACTAGCCATCCCTGAGCCAGATACAGGAGTCAAAGCAGAGCCTCATGTGAGTGGAGTAGAGAGGAAGAATCATCTCCCTTGCCCTACTTCACTCTATACTAAAACAGACAAAATAAAAATCTAAGTTTTACAGACAAAGAAAAGAATAACACTGAGGAATATCCATCATTACACTATGAATGTATGCTTTCTGACTTACATTCATACTTCTCATAATTGTGCTAAGAGGTAGGTACAGTGCTACAACTATATAACACTCCAATAAAGTGTAGTTTGTATTTAAGATGGATTTTTACCTAATTTCTTTCATGGTCACATTCTTTTACTTGGAAGAATGAAAACAAAAAGATCTTATGAAAATAATCTAAAAGGATACCTGTCAAAATCAGTACAGATTGAACAGTGCACAGATAAAAGAAATGTAACACTGTAAAAGACTCACAGAGTATTACTTCTTCACAAGTAAAGAAAAAATATTCATGAAAGATAAATTTGTGAAATAAGGGAAGATGCAAAGGACAGTCAATAATTATGAAGTTATTTTTCATTTGGTTCTTTGATTTCTCAAAAGCCAACAAAAAAAACCATTATCTATTTACTGACTTTATTTAATTTCACTAAAAATATTTCATTATGTGGTCAGTATGGAAATAAACTCAATCTAAATGAAATATAGTACTAAGTTATTTGTATTTCACTTTCAAAAACTCAGCAAGTGAATGCAGCTATTTTCTAAAATACAGTTTCTTGTTTTTCTTCACATCTTGATAATGTACTTCATACTTACAAAGAATTCCATTTACCAAATATACAGTGAAAAAAACATAGCATTCTACCTAAAATGAATCCTAGGTTGACTATTTACTTTATTATATCATTGAATGAATGTGAACAGTAAAAGCACTAATCATTGCTAAAGTGAAATAATGAATGTGAAATTTAATAGCTTCAATAAAAATTTCAATATTAGATCTTGTGCATTCCTTTGCATCTGTCTGTAGCAGGGGACACTCCCTGGTGAAAAGATACAAGCTGAAGGTCATGCTGTTTTACAGTGATGAAAGCCATTACGGACCAGCCTGACTTGATTATCTGCAAGGATAACTTGTGAGGATGTGAAAATTCCTGAGCTAGTGGGCAGTGAAACAATCATCTCAGAGATAACATTGTTGCTGGAAACTAGATGTTCTTGCTTGCTTTACAGAGATGGAAATGCACCAAGATATCAGTCATTCACTTCATTCTATTAAAAGCCCAGTCCCATTTCTGTGGAGTGTGAGGACTTCTGCTTACTCTTCTTTGGAGTGTGTCTGAAAATCTTCCCCACTGAGTGGGGATGCCCCTCAAGCTTACCCTCCAGAGCTGACAGAAAGAATCACTGACTGTCTTTGATATGGGTAAGTAAAATCATTCTCTATGAAATAAGTATTCTCTGTAAAATAAGCTAGCTTTAGCTGTTATTTCCATTAATAACAAGTACTAGCTGCAGTACTAATATTATGTAGTGAGTGTTGTTCTAACCCATTGCAAACTAAAACAGAAAGCCTATATTCTTAATCTGTCTGAAAACATACATGAAATATATTTCTAATTCCATATTATTCTATAAAAATAAGATTATTTTTTGCTATATCCTCTGAGTTTGCCGTCATCACCCTGTAGATGTGGGGAACACTATCAAACCTGCTAGCTAGATATGTTCTTAGTAGGTACTGATACTGCAGGGTTTTATCATTAGAAACATACTCTTGTTACTAGCTATTAAGTAAAGAGTATAAACAACATTTAAAACCACTCTCCAAAATCCCTTTCACTATTCTGCTGCACTAGCATCTAAGAAACAAAATCTTCTCTGTCCAAAGTTGGAATAAACCTTCCCCACACCACCACACAAGAAGGAAGATTTTGAAAGGTTTGAAGATGTTATTAAAAAGTAACAGTTCTTAGATGTGTTTTGTTTTTATCATATGTACATTTCACTAGAAATAAATTGAAAGCGTTGTGAGACATACAGTTTGGGCTTCAAACAGGGGAATCAGGATAGAAGAATGAGCCCAACTACACAGGGTGTTATAACATTTTCCTCTTTCATGCTCACTAATTAGTCTCAGCTTCTATTAGTCCCTGGAGTTAAACATGTCTCCATGAGTCTTTTCTACTCTACCATTGTAAATCAAGAAAATTAAAAAGGTTGATTAGATTTGTGAACACTCATGTTCTCTTTTCGCCATTTATCATATGTCTTTCTCAAAGCAGTGTAATCTAAATCTTTAGTATACTGTGAAAGTACCTTTGGAAGGGATGAAATGACTCTGACAAACTGGAAATTCTGGAAGTTAGCTTACACACTATAGGCCCAAGATTTCTAGTATCATGAGCAAAAGTACTAGTTACAGTATCTTTGAAAATTTCTTTGGTTTTTGTTGATCTTTAAATGAATTGAAATTAATAGTAACATTCTATAAGGAGAAAGCCTAAAACTATGACAACTGTTTGACATTTAAAATTGGTTTTAGATATCTGTAGTCCTGTTGAGTTGTCAGTAAAAGATCTGCTCTCTCACTCTTTCCAATATTTGGAAACAGAGACCTGTAAAGGTTAACAGTGTTCAGAAAAGTTAGGTAAATCATGAGTTAGAGATTGTTTAAATAAAACCTTAGCCAAAAAAAAAGTTAAAACTGTTCATAACTCTACTTGAACACTTTTACAATTGTATTTTATAAGCATATTATGTCAGTTATGAAGTGGATGGAAAGTTCTTTCTTTGAATGACGTAACTGCGCCATTAATTTTATATATCCAACCAGGAACACAATGTTCAAAAAGCCTCAGCACGCTTTATAGCTTTACACGACTCTGAAAAACAGTTTGCATATCACAGTATCTGTAGTGCTTGTTGTTAGACACTATGTCCAATGATGCTTTAACACATAGCATGCATTTAGTTCCCAGTTATCTTTCTCATACAATTTAACACAATTCACCTTTTCACATTTAAATCCATCTTTCTGTCTGTCACATGAAAAAGCTTTTGTTTTTCTTTCTGTTTTTAGTGTTCTGACTTCATAGGATGGAGTGAGAAAGGGTGTGTGGTAATGAAGTGAGCAAAGAGTAAGTCAAAATTACTTCTAATTTTCCATTTTTAATGCCAGGAGATAGCTTAACCTGAATTCTGTTTTACTTGGCTTAATTGTCACAACCTGACATTTCAAGAAGAGGTGATTCTCACAGTCTCTAGATTTGTCAGTCCCTTTTGCACACACTACATAGGAAGCACTATGAGGCAAGAGGCTGAGAGAGAATTTGGGGTGAGGTTTTTCTGGCAGCACAGTATGTGTGTAAACATGGCACAAGCAGATTTTATCAGACCACATAAAGCCAGGTAGATCACCTGGAGGTAGAAAACATATTTCTTTCTTACAGCAGAAAGACTGTAGAATGGGAGAAAGAGAACTGGGGAATATAGCAGAGGTAGTAGAGTGAAAAAGGAGAACATAACCCAAGCAATGCAGCAAAAATTAAAGGACTTGTTCTGGTCTTTACAAACTTATAAAATCTAACAGCCTTTGATATAAAAACCTCATAATAAAGTTCAGTGAAGTTATCCAAGACAGCTGTTTTACTGAAAGACAACCTGCAACTTGAAAGTAGTACCAACAGTTGTCCTATAAATATTACTTCACTAAGAAAGTAATGACTTCCTTTGAATAGGAGATGTATTTTTCAGTATCATTTTATGGAATAGTGACATCAAATTCTTATAGTTTTAGTTTCAGTTGTGTAATTTGTGGCAGGGAAGTCCGAAAGAGGAAATTACCATATTTACAATTGAACAGAGAACACAGTCCACATATTCAATGGTAAATGGAAAGCTTACTTGGATAATATTAAGACCCAGTGAGATCTCCTTGAAAGGAAAAATGAGAAATTGAAAATTTGGAAAGTATGAATCAAAGTAGGTATCATTGACATTTCTGCTTTACTTTATTTTCTGCTTCCACCTGGAAAAGTACATAGCAATTCAGAAGCAGCCAGGCATAATTGCTGTAGCAATTACTACATGTCCTGCATATGTCTGATAAATGGAGGCAAAGACTGGAGAGAAGGAATTAATCTTTCAAATTATTGCACGTATTTTAGAACTGTAAGACTTTAATCATCTGGTTTGTCTTCAACACCAACCAGTAAACTAAACTACTGAAGGCACATGCTAATTCTAGGTGTTCAAAATAAGTAATGAAAGCACTTATAAATAGAAAAAACAAGCATTTCAAGATATCACAGTATGATTAATACAATGACGATCTTAACCAGCTTAAAAAAAAAGCTCATTTTAACATTATTACTTTATTTATGTACTGCATTATAGCAGACAATGGGTGAAGTAAATATTCCTTTTAAATTAAGTTTAATCTTAGAACACAGTTATGATTATTTGTTTCTATAGGCTATCTATAGGATCCTTTCTGTACCAAAAAATAAAATATATCCTATGCCAAATATGTAAAATACAGAAAAACTTTTGATCCTCTATAAATGTAGTTATGGACCAGGTACAAAATATTTTAACTGTGTAACTACTTTTTCTGTGTGTTTTGCTATTTTTAGTAATATGAATACAGTTTTCTTTAAACTTATAGATTTTCCACTGACCATGGGGCAATAAGAATATCACAGAAGAGAGCCATAAGATAACCTTGCAACATTACAGACAAAATGATAAAACTGAATATAGATAATTAAAATCTGTATTTTAGACTTGTATGAAAGAAATCTGTTTGGAAATGTTTTAGAATGAGACATTAAGTAAGTATTTAAAGACAGCTGAATTCATAAGGCAAATCTCTGGAAAGAAGAAAAGCCATTTTACTTTCAATAAAGCTTAGAGACAGTAAAGAGCATACTCTCATCAAGTACTGCAGAGCTGAGATATCAAATGGGACACCTTGATGAACTTTCAACTGAGAATGTGAAAATAATCTGTTCAGCTTTCATTTTTAACTTTTAGTAGTCCTGGTACTTAAAATAGTGCCAGGTAACCTGAATGCTGGGCACATTTCTCAGTTATAGCAGTATCATATGATATCTCTAGGAATCATAATTCATGTTTCCAATTTCCTGGCAGATGTCGCTGTGGAATTCTGTGTATTTCTCTTCTCACACCCTTTTGCTGCCATAAGCTATCTATTCTCTGGCAGGGGTTAGTTTATTTAATTTCTGAGGTGGCTCAATCTCCTATAGTTGGAATCATAGAATCATAGAATGGTAGGACTGGAAGGGACTTTTTGAGGTCATCTAGTCCAATTCCCCTGCAGAAACAGATCCATCTAGATCAGGTCACATAGGAACATGTCCAGGCAGGTCTTAAAAACCTCCAAGGAAGGAGATTCCACAGCCTCCCTAGGCAGCCTGTACAAGCTCCCTGGGCAGCCTATAAATTGAAAGTTGGTTGAAATTACCAGTGTTCTTAGTTCATGATCTCTTACTTACTTTATAAAGACAAGTTTAAGTTAGAAAATTGAGAGGTGTGTTTTACTGATGTTCATTTTAGAGTGAGATACTAATGAATGGAAATAGAAGAGAGATATATGGAGACAATTCAGAAAAGATCAGCTGTGTAAAGAATGGCTTAAGCCTAGAAGATGAAAAAAAAAATATTCCTATAGAAGTAAGGGATAAAAATACTTTAAAAAGCCTACCAATTTTGTTGCTTATAATACAGTGTGTTTCCCTCATGGAAGAAAGATGTTGAGAAAAAAAAACAGTAATCAACTTGCTAAGACAAATATTTTTTTAAGACACCAGAGATGAAACACTGGAACAGGAAGATAACAGGGTAATTTACATGGTCCACCAAATCAGCTCAGCCATAACACTTATGCGTTTGTCTTCCAAATGCTTATAACAGTTATTAATGTTTTATTAATTATACACAAAATGGTCTAAAAATATCCCTTAAATATACAACAAGTTTGAAGTATCCTTCAATTTCATATTTATGAGTATATCTACTTACATTCTTTTTGTGTCAAGACCAAACTCATATATATGTAAAGCTGTAAACACTTTCCACATTTCACCCTTTGGGTTGAAAGTATACCACATTAAGATGCAATTTAAAAGACTATCAAAAGAATAATCTGCACTCAATCAGTTATTGTATTATGTTCATACAATTCATTCTAACACAAAGTGATCTTGAACATAATCATTACATACTGTTAGATGATGCAGAATAGGGAAGTCTGCACATAAATTTATAGACTGTATATTCAGGATTAAATTTAAGCTTCAAAATCTGTTTTCAAGTGTAATTTAAGTAGCAAAAGACAATGATGAATATTTGTTTCATTTAGCGTATTCAACAAAACACTTACTGTATGTGCATCCATAAACTTCAATGCGCATTCCAATTCTGCCTTTTGGATTCCAGTCCAAAGGCACAAAACGGAGAAATCTTGCTTTGATGGAATGCTGAAGCTTATAGTATACGACACTGTCCGCATTTGTGTTTCCAGGAAAGGCCTAGAGGACAATGAAAATGCGATCAACCACATTCATATGGAACATAGCAGCACATAGAAGTATAGCTGAACTTTCCATTTTATATTCTCATCTAGCAAGCAATCATGTAAAAGAATAAAATTTAACAGTGAATTCCATAGGAACAACTACTGAATCAATCTTGAATATTTTTCTGCGTGAAGTGTTAAGTCATCTATGCATTTAGAACTGACCTGACATCATTAAAAAATCTCACATGTTCTAAGATTTAGGTAAATGAACATTTCAAAACCAAATATCCATTTCAAAAATGTAAATATATTTCAGGGTATTATAGCACAGTGTATATGTCATTTTCCTAAGACAAAAGTGTGAGCTCTTTGATTTCTTCTTACTGAAAGCTTAGATAAATTTCATTGCAAATCTGTGTTTTAGATGCAAAGTATGTCAAATCAAGACAGTTTTTATACCAACAAACTTTAGCATTGAAATGGGTTTCCAAATAAAGAATCCAGAGTGCTATAAAAGAATTTGAAATCAATGATCTGTTGAAAAGTACAAATCTACATTTCACTATTTTTTCCCGGGTGAGAGATTAATAATAATAACATTATTATGATAGAAACTTTTTTTTGTGGAAGTATTTAATTGATAACACTACTTTCCCTTTTTGTTATATAAGAAATGTACAGAAGAACATAAAATTATAAAGAATCATAATAATGAACTTTACCATCCTAAAGATAGAGAATATCCTCTGATTTTGTTGCTTATGTATTAGGTGTTGTACAAGTTATTTTTCTCTTCACTGTGTGTGATGTGGAAGCAGAAAGAATTTGTTCAAACATTCTAGATCTAAATATCTGATAAGCCAGAATGAATCAGCTCTCTAAAATATCTTCATTATCATATCTGGATATACGGACAGTACTGTTCATATAGCTATCAGACACAGATGCTGCAACTGCAGAAGCTTATGGAAACCAATATCTTTGTGTATACAGCTTCTATTGAGGTTATTTTCTCTTCCATTCTGTCCAGCAGAGGAAAAGAAGAAGTCACCAATGCAAAAACTGGGCTAGTTAACTCCTGGGTGAGGCTGGTGCCAGCACGAAGGTTTCAGTTTTCACTACAACGGATCCTTCTTTGGTGATTATAACTTAATAGGACAGGATGGAATTCCTATCTCTCACAAGGCCACTGGAACATTTGGGAATAAAGTAGCCAACTTAATAAAGAGGTCTTTAAACTGAGGGACTTGGGGGGTGCAGGGAGAAGCAACATAGAACAAGTTATCTTGTCTAGCAGGGAAACAGGACAGGGCAGGTAATGACATGATAAGTGCCCCTCATCCGCACACTGTGTTGAGATGCAGAAGACTGACCACCCTGAGAGGGGGCCAAACCAGAGAGGATCCTCCTTCATTCGTCCAGGGAAATCTGTGTGTTTGAGTAAGCCCCTGTGCTGCCTCTACACCAACGCACACATCCTGGGAATAAGCAGGAGGAAATGGAGTTGTGGGTGTGGATGCTGGGCTACGATGCCATTGCAGTCACAGAGACATGGTGGGACAGCTGCTATGGCTGGAGCACAGCCACGGAGGGCTATGAATTGTTGAGGAAGGAGAGGCCAACAAGGCGAAGAAGTGGAGATGCTATCTACCTGAGGGAGCAATGATTGTGCATTATGCTCTGCCTGGGTG
>WBNH01008972.1:0-12196 GCA_013401255.1 Urocolius indicus | reverse complement strand
TTGCTTCTCCGTTTCAAACAAATTGCAGCCAAACAACTCCAAGGCATTACATTTGCATGTCACTTCCATGCTTTATACAGGTCATATTTGGATTTATCAATACGGGGCAGTGGGGTTACGGGAGTGGAACCATTATAAGAAGTAACTGCCTCCAGGGGCTTCATGGGTTCAAAAAACTCCCACGCAGATTGGGGGGTCTTTTATGGGGACCGGTATGCTCCCAAGAGCAGGCCTAAAGCACTGGGGTTAAATGTCATGTTCCACGTGGTATAGTTCTGCTCAACGTACTTGATCGTCATGTTTGAGCTTCCACCCTGTACTAAAACCGTTCCCCAGTTGCTTGAAATATTTGGGGAAATCCACCATGATTCCTATCCCCCTGCTGTGGCGCAGACATGATATAATGGACCATACACATCGTATTTTTCATGGCTATCATCAGCATACCTCGGAGTAGTCACCATCCTCTTCAGTTCCTACAGGTAAACAATACTGGCTAACACTACGAACCCGAGCCCATTGTCAGGCCCAAGATTCAGCATCAACCCCACTCACCAAACACCTAACTACAATTACCATCAAAACACACAGCATTCGTTTTTTTTGCTGTCAGCTTTTACGGCCTCGGCCATGTCCAGCTTCCCAAATCTGGCTTTCTGGTCATAGCAGGAGCTCTCGCTCGTCCTTCGGCTCCGTTTGTTGCCTGGTTTTTGGTGGATTGGTCCCAGGCTCTCGAGGACGCCCCACCAGCTATTCCTACAAAAGATACTTATAAGAGGGTTATTTTCCCTACCGGCATACTTGTACAGGTATTTGTATTTATATGGATCCCACTCCTCATCAGAGTCATCCAAATCAGTATCTGAGTCTGAGTCAATGTAAATCCTATAAACCGAATCTTGTCTCTCTCCCTTCCATACACGCATTCCCTGCCCCCCGCATCTCGGGCCAGTGCCGCGGATGTGGCACTCGGCCTTGGTCCTGGTGGAGCCGAGCCAAGGGAGGTGGGGACGTGACATTCTTTCTCCTCCCCGGAGGTGGCTCATCCCTCAGCCCCTCTCTCAACACAAAGTCCGTGCCGCACCGCCGCCCCCTCGCCCGGCCGGCCCGGCCCCTCCGCACACCGCGACCCGCCCCGAAGGGCCGCCTCACCCCCCTTTTCTAATTGTTTCGGGGCGGGATCGGGGCCCTCATGCGGGGACTCCTCTGCCCCCAAATCAGTCTGGCAGGGGGGACAGGCAGCGCGTGGCCGCCCAGGTGTCCTGCTCCTCCCGCGCCCTACAGAGCGCTAATTTAACCTTACCCCAAGCTTTGAGCGCTTTAGCGCTCATCCCTCCCCTCGCCTGCTCTGCAAGAACTGCGAAGCAGTTTCCCGAGGTGGCTGGGCGAAGCACGTCCACGGAACGGGCAATGGCCCCGAGCCTCAGTAGGGCCGACACCGCCACCTCCAGGTCCCGAACATTACACACCATTCCGATACGACTCTTCACCACCGCTTCCACCCTGGTGGCTCCCGGGAGCGTCCTCCCCGCTGCCCTCGGTCCTGCCGGGATCAGCCGCCACACCACGAATCACGTCGGGGTCACCACTTGTCGCCTTCTTCCGGCGACCGACCTCCGGCGGCTGGCCGGCACGATGATCAAATCCAGACCATCGGGCCACTAACACTACCACCAACGCGGTGGATGGCAAAATGGCATTTATTAAACAGTAACACTCCCTTATATAGAGGCTAACAAGTACCGCCCTTCGTGGGCACATCCTGCCTTATCAGCTATGCAACATTACCTTACTGGGTTATATTCCTGGGCCAACCCTCACTCACGGTACAACCCGAGATCTTCTGCAGCGCCCAGCTACCCGACGCCTGCGCGCTGGCCCGGCTCACCGCAACAGCCAGGAAAAACACCGCTTGCCTGACCCAGGAAAATGAAACCAGAGACACCATGAAAGCAACTGAGAGACCTCTTGTACTGCCAAAGGTGTTCAAAGAGGGGAGGCACCCCTAATACTAACCCAAAGTCCTTCCTTCACAGATGCCTCAGTTCCAACAGTGACATGACAGGAAGCCAAAAGATGGGAAAGACAAAAGGATACAGTACTTGTCCTGGCACCTGCAGAGACCTGGCCGCCCTTATCCAGTTGCTGTGGCCACCAAGTCCTCCTCTGCCTCGGGCCTGCCACTCACAACGACAGTGAGTGTAAAAGGTCACCCGCCTGCAAGTGCAAGTCTGCTTTTGCCTAATCTGTCTGGCAACAGGAAGCTGAGGGATTTGGAGAGATGCTGACCAGTGTCTTCAACCAACAGTGACATTTCCTCCAAAGAAGAACCTGGAGATGTCAGTGGGGATGAAGAAGGGGCTCAGTGTTTGACCCACATAGCTATTTGTGGTGGAGAGCCTCTGGGCTATTGGGACAATCACCTGAGGTCCTCCTTGTCTTTGTATTTCTAGCAAAGGCCATCCAGCCCAAACCCTACAGGTCTTGGGCATGATGCTTAGCACTTTTTCTGGTGCATTCTTTGTGACTTTTACCCAGGGACTTACTCTGCCAAGCAACCCTCACAAAAAAAACCCCAAACCCATTACTGCCAAAGCCTGTTCCACAGGGTGAATGCCACATGGTGACTGATCCTCTGGAGAGACAGTAGCTGTGAGCTGCTCCAAGCCTCTCTGTGGCTGTAAGTTAGCTGAGACAACCTCCCTGCCCACAGGTTACGAGAACAATACTAGCCCATTCTTGCTGATACAGTAGCATCAGCAAAAAAAAAACCAAACAAAAAAAAAATCAAAGGGAGGGTTATTATTTACCCAACATCTGTGCTTTTTAGAACAAGTTGTTATCACCTGCTATTTGCCATCGTAGTACTGTAACATCCCAGTTGCTAAAGCTTTTGGGATGACACTTTTCACTTGCCACTAGAAGGTCCCATTCCACTCATGGTGACGCTGGTGGAGAAGTTCTCAGGGTCACTGGTCCTGATCTGCATTGCTGCTGCTGGGGCCCTGCAAGCTCCAGTGCCAGAACTGTGGTGTGAGCAGCTGAGAGGCAGACAGGACAGTCCAAGCCACAGTAGCAAGCTGGAAAATATGCTGTCTGCATGCTGAGGGAGTGTTCCCCTGCTGTGTAAGCATGTTACTCCCTAGGTGACCTAGTTTTATGAATAAAAAAGTCTTCTCTTTTCATAACTACAGCAACAGAGAATTTTATTAATGTTTGCTACCGTAAAGAAAAGGTTACTGTGTCTTGATTTTACTAGGTTGCTTGAAAACCCATAGGATCTTTATGGAAGTTAGAAGATAGCTTGTGATCAGCTGTCAAGTCTTATGTTCATGCTTCCCCTAGAACTGTCTGTAGGGACGACTGAGGCTTGGCAGCCCAACAAAAGATGTTCCCTCCGTAAAACAGTTACATTAGAAAATGTAAGGCTACTGCTTCATTGCTGTCTAGGAGAGAGGGGGAAGGAAAGATTGCTGCCATGATCATGAATACATTAACTTGAGCTCTGCAGTTCAACTGTGTGACAGCTTGGAAACCAGAGAGAAATTTCAAGTGTGGTAGCTACTGGATGGTAACTATTTTACACTGATCTGGGCATGATTTTTTTAAAATTAGTGATGCTTCTTTTCTATATCCATTCAGCTATTGCTATTTCCTCCATAAAAACTGTAGATGATATAATGTTGTGAAAGACTGTTGTAGTGCTTAAACAGTCACTGAATCAATGGATTAGTGTTTACAAGCAGCTTTCTCTTCTATAAGAAAAGTAATCTTATCTATAAGCAGAATGGGGAAAAAGAGACATTTTGAGACATTTTGTGCTCAGCAGAATCTCTTCGGTAAATGGAAGTTTCATTGATTGTTTGACTGTGTTGAGGAGCATCACAAATTTTGGGATGGGGCTAAAATAAAACAAACAAACAAACAAACAAAAAGGCAGGAAAACACTGTTCAGTGGTGTCGTGATTTTGCCCAGCCGAAGCAGAGAGAAAAAAAACCCGCGACTCCTCCCCCTCCCGCCGGAATGCCGAGGGGATCGGGGAAAAAAAGTAAAAGAGCCCGCGTGAGTTGAAATAAGAACAGTTTACTCGGGGAAAGTTAAAGAGGAACAACTATAACAAAGATATGGGGATATTACAAAGAAAAACTGGTGAGTGACACAGTTGCTCACCACCCGGGACCCGACATAAGCGCCCGCTCCGGACCCGCCACCGAGAGAGAGAGAGAGAGAGAGAGAGAGAGAGAGCGCGACCCCCGGCGGAGCCGCTTCTTCCGGCCAGCCCCACCTATACCCTGGGCATGACGGTAGGATGGGATCAGATACCTGCTGGTCAGCCTGGGGCAGCTGCTCAGGCTGTACCTTTTCCTGGTTCCTCACGGGAATTAACCCTATCCTAGCTCAAACCAGGACAAGTGGGAAGAGACTTGAATGACCTTTGGCCTACAGAGATCAGATTGTCCTTTGGACCGCACAGTTAATCTACTTTGTACCTTTGGGCATGTTTACCTACTGTTTAATGCTTCAATCCATCAACCTCTACCAGTTGAAGCATAATTCATTATCAATTTCTTTATTTAAGAAAGTTTTTTGCACTCAAAACTCCCCATGCAGTAGAAGCTCATGAGTAAAAATAAACAATATTCAAATTTCTATGACTAATTTCTTTATTTTTCAGCCCCACGATGTAAGCTTTGTGTATGCATTTGGTATGGGAAGAGGGTTTGGAACTGAAACCCAATTTAATCAGAGATGAGATTTCTTTTGATTTTGGTTCTTGTTCAGACACCCTTTAAGTTACAAGTTATTTTCCAGAGTTGCTTACAACAAGCAAATATTTTGTGCTGAAAGTCAGTGCTTTCCTAAGGTTTTCTTAATATTTATGTCATATACTGTGATACCATAGTTGGTGCAACTAAATCTTAATTGGAAGTGTGAACTGCTTTTGGTGATGCCTCACTTCAAGCCGTAGCTGGCACATGTATGCATGCAGATAACTTTGCTGTGCCTCTTTAGCTTGTCTGCAGCAATAAATTGTTCTGGCACCATTACACGTTGAAGCCTTTGGTTTCTCAAAGCAACGGTATTAAGAAAGGCTTCTGTATTTATGGTACCTCTGGTGTCCACATGTAAAAAGCAGGACGAAGAAGATGGAAAACTGAAAGAGAGTTAAAGTTGGAGCATTTCTTAGCTACAAGATATGGATGGTATTTAAGAGAACAAATTAAATTAATTAGTTCCCCATAAGAAGCATTTTCAGAATAATAGAAAAATGTTTTTTATAAGTATGAGTTTTGAATAGTCAACATGTCCTGGGTGGGGAATAGTATGGGAAAACAAGAACTTTTTCAGCCCTGTATGCTACAAAGATACTCTGTAGGATCAAATAATTGTGCCTTAATTTGCAGGGAGGTCCTAAAAAAATTGCTACATTTCCATAGTAACAACAAATAATAATATGTGTTTAAACTTACGGTTAACTAGTGGGATAAGCAACTCCAGAAAACCACAGAGAACATACACATGTAGAGAAATAATAAGATCTTTGAAGGGTGACTAAGTGTGAGTTCATGTGGGTGAGATGGAGAATGAAAGCAGCAGGGTAAAGGGCATAATTTCACATCCCCCAAATGTGGGTTCTTGACATGACAATCCACATGGTCAGGCTATGTGTGCCTCCTGTGCGTGTGAGAGAGGAGTATCTACTTCCATGGTTGTGAGGACTTGGGGTGTTTTTGTGCTCCAGAGGTTTATGACTGAGATTTTTTATTGTCCAGAGAATTAGCAAGACCTGAGGAGTCCATACTACATTGGGAAAGACTATTTGAAACTTACTTGCCGTTGTATCAAGCTGATAAAGCAGAAGAAGTAATCCCCTGAAGTATTTGCTGCACTATGGCAGTGATAGTTCAGGTCTAATAAACTAGTAAAATAGTATTGGGCTGTGATGCCTTCTGTGCTTTTGGATATTGAAAATTTACTGGACCTTCCTTAGAAAGTAAGAATCTGCACAAGGAATTAACAGCAGAAATTATGCAAAACATTCAGTGGGATCTGTGTGTAATTTTGACGCTATGTTACAAAACAACAATGCTGACATTACCAGATGCTGGTTTTGGCAGATGGCTCATGACACTCACCAAATCTGTGATTGACTTCTTTAAAATCTGGGAATCCATAGGTCAAGACTGATTGGTGAGGAAAAGCTGAAAAAGGACTTTCTTTCATTGTATATAAGACTTGTAAGAAAATTAGTTTAGAAGGCCTTTGGTGGGGGGATAACAACACATCAACCTCTGATCTACATAACTGGAAGTTATTTGTGTGACAAAGAATGTATTTTAGTAACTTAGATGTGTTGGGGACACTGGAGGACTTGAATGCAACACTTAGATAATACTTTGCACTGATAATTCTTTATAATTCAGACCATGTCTCTAGAGAAATGATGGTTAAATGTTTTAGGCTCTCTAGAGAAATCAGTGCCAAATCGTAGATACATCCTCAAATAAGAATCTTTCAGGATAGTGTGTTTCATATTGGACTCATCCTTATCCCTAATTAGGGAAAGAACAGGGAAACTGGTCCAAGTAGTATAGTAGTACAGTTCATTCCCCAGCCTGTGCTGGTACAAGGGGTTCTTCTTTCCCAGATGCAAGACTCTACACTTTTCCTTGTTTAACTTCATTAGATTTCTCTCTGGCCAACTCACCAACCTATCCAGGTCTGGTTGAATGGCAGCACAGCCTTCTGATGTGTCAGCCACTCTCTCCAGTTTAGTATCATCAGCAAACTTGCTGGCAGTGCCCTCTGTTCCCTCATCAAGGTCATTAACGAATAGATTGAACAGTACAGGTCCCAGCACTGACCCCTGAGGGACTTCGTCAGACACAGGCCTCCAAGTAGACCCTGCCCCATTGACCACAACTCTCTGCCTTCTTCCCTTCAACCAGTTCACAATTCACCTCACTACCTGATCATCCAGCCCACACTTTCTCAGTTTTGCTGCCAAAACTGCTCAATTTTGGATGCTGTGGGAGAAAGGTGTCAAATGCTTTACTGAAATCAAGATAAACCACATCCACTGCACTGTCACCATCTATCCACCTGGTTACATCCTCATAAAAGGCTCTCAGGTGAGTTAAACATAACTTCCCCTTGGTAAAACCATATTGACTGCTCTTAATGATCTTCTTGTCCTTTAAATTCCTGGAGATAGCACCCAGCATAAGTTGTTCCATCACCTTTCCAGGGATGGAGGTGAGACTAACCAGTCTGTAGTTACTTGGCTCCTCCTTTTTGCTCCTCCAGTTGAAGACTGGAGTGACATTTGCTTTCCTGCGGTCCTCAGGCACCTCTCCTCCACAACTTACTAAAGATGATGGAGAGCTTCATTTTATGGCAACACAGGGATTTCCCCCATCTGACTAACGTTGCTGATTCTCAGCATTTTTACCTACCTTTGACAGCATAGAGTGACAGCAGTGATGGCAGCAGCATCAGTACAAGTGTCTTTCTTGATGCAAGACTGTGCAGAAGGCAAGACTCTGTAGAAGTTGCTTACCCGAACAGCAGCTTCAGCACCTGCAAATTATTGGAGGAAGACATTTTTAATTTTTAGATGCACATAAGAAAAACAACTATGACACCTTTAAATGCTGCATGTCCATGCCCAGCAAACCAGCTTCCACGCAGCAGTACAGTAGCTACTGAGTTTTTCCCCAGTGAGGTTTAGTAGCTCAAGCATGTGTCAAATTGGCATGGCTATATTCTCTCTGCTTCTCAAGCTAATGCAGTCTCTGAAATTGTAGGCATCTCAGTGCTGAAGAAACTGTCCTTAATATTTTCAGCTACAGTCTCATTAATTTTTCACCCATTGCTTGGGTTTAGATGCTTTAAGCATCAAGAGCCTTGTCATTTCAATCAGCAATGGTAACAAGCTATTAATGCTAGTGCTGGCACAAAAACAAATGGGTTTTTGTTAGCCATGAATAAATTTAGACTGGGAAGTAGGAGGGTTTACTTAGTAATTTTAACAATGAGCTTCTGGAACAGCATTCCAGTGGTAGTAGAAGGGCAAAAACCCCAGTTACTTTAAAAGCAGCGTATGAAAGGAACTGTGCAATGGAATAGCCAGAGTCAGCTGGGAGACTCAATGAATCAAGACATCCTCTGCAGCCCTTTTCTCCCTGTGCATCCTTGTGCATGTGCAAATGTGTTAGGGAAAGTATGATATCTGCTCTCTCCTTTGTGAAATGGCACTGGAATAGCTGCAATCTGGCTTTTTTAGAATCTACTACTTGGAAGTATTTGATCAGCATTGACAAGTCCTTCTGATGTGAACATGTATTTAGTTTGAAGGAAATGTAAATCAAATGACTTATTTAAGTAAGATGTCCCCTGACACCCAGTCTTACTTTCTAGATACTGTTTTTACACTTTTAGCTCACAAGAATGAAATGAACTAGCAAGAAAAAGACTGATATCACAGCCACTGTTAGACGTGCTTGTTTATTAGAAGAGCAGTTTTTTCGCGTTTGGTTTTTTTTTTTTTTTTAATGTGGGAAAATGGTTGCATGAGAAAAAGCACCTAGATGTTTTGCAGCTGACCGAGGAGGAATGTGTTAATCATCGCACACAGCTGGTGTAGCTGCTGGGGGGGCAAGGCCACACTATCTTTGACTGTTGCAATTATACAATAACAGGTTGCTTTTGCAGTGAGAAAGGCATGGGAAAAGCAGGAGGGACTGATCCTTTGTACATGCACCAATTAGGAGCTCAGCTTTGCACTATGTATGAGTTAATTAATTAGAGTATAAATATTGGGTAAGCGCAATTAATAAACGAAGCTCGTTGATCACTCATATTGAGTGCCCGTGTCTTCCCTCCGACACGACATTTTTCTGATGGTGATATGTGTTTTACTTGCTAAGGATATCCATATCAGAACAGCTGACAAATGTGTACTAGGTAGCACAACTGACCAGCATGTTTCTGCCACTTCTCTGCCTCTTACTAATAAATTGGACAATATGGTGCACAATTGAAGTCTTTAGTTTCATAATATTTCCATTGACAGCAAAAATACCTCACTGCAGCATCTTGCATACAATGACTTATATGCTGTTTTTAAAACATTTTCAAGGAATCTTACTAAACATATTGTAAAATCCTTTGGCTATGAATGCTTAGTTAATTACACAAGAGTACACAGTGAGTTAGTAATGAAATTAGAATCTGGTGTGGCTTATTCAAAATAAAGTTTTCCTGCAGTCAAAAGTAGATTACTGATGCTAAGTTTCACCTGGATACAAACTGAACTGTAGTTAATAAAACTTCTGATTCAGGTACTATTAGCAGTACAATTGTGTCCACTTCTTTTCTCTTCTGGCCGTTGGTAAGATATGTTCTTTTTATCGCCTTCCTGACTTGACTTCATGTTGCTATTAATATTTCACAGTGCTGGGGGGAAGGGGCTGGCAAATATATCCTAATTGCTGTATATATTCTAACTTGTAGTGCTGAAACATATGGTGCTTCCCAAAAGAGTTCATTTGTGGAGTACTACTGGTGAGAAATGCAGCTATGACGACATACATGCAGAGCTTGGTAAATAAGTGACAGTTCTGATGAGAAAAGGTCACTTTCACTGTGTTCTATTTCATAATACTACTGTGTTGAAAATAGTGTGATGAATATTGTACATTGCTCCACTATTATAATGGAAGGAAAGCTGAGTTTGGGGCACTGTTGAACAATGGACTAAGTAGAGGAGTACTTACAGTTTGGAAAGTGATGCTTGCTTCAGAAGAATCTGGAGACATAGCTCTGTTTCCTGAATCAGTGTTATGTGTTTGTTGTGTTACTGTGACATTTATACTTCCCCCCCCTCCCCCCAGTCACTAAAAGCTATTTAAAGAAACTAAAATAAACAGAAAAAAGGAAAAATACTCTTTTTCTTTTTTTTTTTTTTTTTTTTTACCCAAATGCTGGGTGGCTGCTGGGCTGTTAGATGATAGAATGTGTAGCAAGAGATTTTCATACTTTTTTATGCTAATGACTGAGGAGCTCTTTGAGAACAGCTGAACATGGAGAATCAGTGAGTATTCAAACACGTGTGATTAAAAAAGGTTATATTAAACCACTGCATCGCTCATGGCAATTCTCAGGTTTCTTGTAAGTGTAAATTATCCAGACTTACACTGCATATGATATAAAGTAAGGGAAAATGAATGGCATGAAATTTCAGCACAGCTTTGTCTTAGCTATTAATTCTCTGTTGAGAAACAGTGAATAGCTACCACCTTCTTCTCCATACAGATTACAGGTTGTGTGAATTAGTTATGTGTCAGCTAATGAGGTTCTATTGTTGTTCAATGAACCCTGTGTAATTTCGTCTTTTTGGACCTTGGTCCTTCTCCTAGAACTGTTACATTTCTTTGGTTATTTACAGCACTGGCTAACTTACTTGCTGTTGCAAATCCAATGTAAATTCTCCAACAGATCTGTCATTTTTGTCCTGTTCTTGTACAGCGCAGAGCACAGCGGAACCTTGGCCTGCGACTGAGACTCTAGTTTATTAAATAAATCATAGTCATACTTGGCTACTGCACTCACCTGATAGCACAGTTCAGCAATTGCTGCCTCTTCTCTACTGTTTGTGCTGCCTGTTCCCTATGTCACTGTGCCCTTCTGATATCACCCAAGGCTAGTCTTGAGCTGCCCAACTGGTATCACCTGCTGTTACCAAAGTAACTATATTACTCTTCCTCTGCCTAACCTCTGGTTAAAATTAATATTAAATATTGCAATTTCCTCTTCTGTAATGTACAGCACTATTGTGAACTTGATAGCCAGTGTTCTTATGGTATCTTTCAAAGACTTTTTAATAAATCTGTCATCCATATTTATATTTCCTGAAAGTGTCTCCATATTCTATCTTCAACAGAAATATTCTTTTTTTCATTTAAAATGCTAAACTGTTTGTCTGTGTGAAGAATATCCAGGAATACTCTATCTGCTCCTGTGCTGCAGGACTTAACTGGATTTTTGAAATAAATACTAGATAAGAGAGGGACTGCTGTTGAAATCCAGAAATCTTATTTCCTAGTAAGGTGCCAACTTATTGTGCTCAATCAGCAAGATCATTATTATTTAAGCCTTGCTAAGGAGCAAGTTCTTTTGAAAGGTATTTCACACAGAGACTTTACTAAATCAAGCAATATGCTGATTCCACCCCTCTCCTTCCCTTTTGCAAGTGACAAGAGAAAAGGCATTTCATCACTTTGGAAGGTAAATTTCTTTACCTCTGGGTTAACAGAGCAGGGACTAACATTTCCTCACTGGCTATCAATGTGAACAGCTGAAAATACTATCAGCGGTTTTGCACCTGAAGCCTTTTTGGTTTGTATTGTAGCAGGACAAAATTTCATCCTATATGCTCATCCTGATTAAGGAGGAAGGAACTTAAAATCTCTGGGCAATTATTTTAAGATGTGGTATAAAGTTATCACACAGATCAAAAGTATGTGTATACCTTGCATAGTATGCCTTTGCTTCCCTCCCCAGTCTATCAGCAGTTTCTTCAGTGCTTCTGACTTGGATGTTTCAATTTCTTTTATTTGTTACAGATGTTGCCATGATAATCCACACTTCTGGTTACCTTTTCAGACTTTTGCAGTGCAATCTGCCTGGAATTATTTCATAGTGTCTTTCAATGATGAAAGCAGCTGTTATTTCTAGTAGGGTATTTCTTCTTGAGCTGATTCTGCTCCGTGAATGGCACATGACCATGTGAAGGTTTGTAGCAGGTTTATAAAACACAGCTTGAGTTACATGTCCATCAGGGACTGGCTAGACGTGTCTGCTTCAGGTCAGTATACAGGTGATTATCTCTGCAGCAGACTTGTACAGGAGTTAAAAGAACTTTAGAAAACCTTCACCCTAGACAATAACCTATGTAGAAAGAGTCAATCATAATTTTCTACCCCCAAAATCTGGATGGCAAAAATAAGAACTGATAGTTTCAGAAAGCAGGTGTTTCTAGTGTTCATTGTTGCTACACTTGGATTTTTGCTGGTTGGTGGATGTGGCTAGTTTCTGGATTTTATATTTTTCAGCTATATGGTCATTCTACTCTTTTGATCACAGCTTCTAAAATAAGAAACTGGAACACCGTTCCATTTAAACATGAGAAAA
>WBNH01008971.1:0-149019 GCA_013401255.1 Urocolius indicus | reverse complement strand
TTGGCAGTTTTAGATTAGTGGTTAGACTCAGTGATTCTTAAGGTCTTTGCCAACCAAAATGATTCTGTGATTCCATCTACAAATGGAAAAAACAGTGCAGAGCATGACCTATGCTGCCATCTGATTCAAATAAGAGGCTGCTAGAGGAATGTAGTGGTTTTGCCTGGGCCAGGTTTTTTGGTAGCAGGGGGAGCCACAGAGCTTCTTTAAACAAAGAGCTGCCAGAAACTTCCCCTGTTACTGATAGGGCTAATGCCAGTCAATTCTAAGCTGGACCCCTGACCTGTCCCAGGCCTGGCCAATTAGTGATGAAGATAATGCCTTTGTGAATAACATATTGAGAAGGAGAAGAAGTTGTTGGGCAGTTGCTAAACTGCAGCAGCAACAGGGAGTGAGAATATGAAAACATGTCTGCAGACAAGGTCAGTGGAGAAGGAGGGAGAGGAGCATGCTTAGGCCCTGGAAGAAAGACTCTCCTGTGACCTGTGGTGAAGACCATGGTGAGGCAGCTGTGTCTCTGCAGCCCATGGAGGCCACAGGGAAGCAGAGACCCACTCGCAGTCTATGGAAGACCCCACACTGGGAGTGGGTGGATGCCTGAAGGGGGCTGTGACTCTGTGGGAAGCTCACTCTAGAGCAAGTTCCTGACAGGACCTTGGAGCCTGTAGGGAGAGAGGAGCCCACACCCGAGCAGGTTTGTTGTCAGGACTTGTGAGAGACTCACACAGGAGCAGTCTGTCCCTGAAGGACTGTTCTCCCAGTGGATGACCCACGTTGGGGCAGGGTGTGAGGAGCTGCCCCCATGGGAGGCCCCATGCAAGAGCAGTTCATGAGGAGCTGCAGCCTATGGGAAGGAACTGCGTTGGAGAAGTTCATGAAGCATGATCTCCCGTGGGGAGGGACCCCACAGTGTAGCAGTGGGAAGTGTGAGGAGGCTTCCTTCTGAGAAGCAGCAGTGGTAAAGTCCATCTGTAATGAACTGACTGCAACCCCCATCTCCCAAACCCTGCGCCACTTGGCAGTTGAAGGAAGAGGAGTCCTGGGAAGAAGGAGGGGTGGAGGGAGGTGTTTTAAGATTCAGTTTTATTTCTCATCTCCCTGTTCTTATTGGTCCTTTAATAACTCAAACTTTTCTCTCCCCAAGTTGAGTCTGTTTTGCCCGTGACACTAATTGATGAGCGATCTCTCTGTCCTTAACTCACAAACCGCTTGTTTTATCTCTATCTCTCCTCTCCAGTTTAGGAGGGGGAGTGATTTTATAACTAGGTGGGCACCTGGCTAAACCACAACAAGGAGGTAGTGGGCAGAAGAGAAAGAGCTTGCCATTGCATTTGAACTCTACTGAGACACTTAGCAAGCACAACCTTTGTAGTGTACATGGCATCCCTGCTCTCAACAACACTTCTAAGCCCAGATCAGAAATCACGGATGATAGTAGGTATTAATGGTACAACCACTCTGTGCATGTCTCCGTTGATAGCTGCCTCCCAGCTCCTCATGGCCACCACAAATGACACATTAATCACACAGATAGCACTTGACATCCCAGGGACTTCTCCTGAACCATCTCACCCCCACTGCCTTTATCTGAAGAACCGCAAGCATCATTGTATACTGAGTGAATATTGCCTTTGTGGGATTCAACACAGTGCTGGAACATTTGTTAGCTAATGGCATAGCTGTACAAAACTTAACCCTCCAATAACAATTCACCATAAGTAGGCTGTGGTATCTCTTCTACTGAGTGCATCAATTGTTAGTTGCTGCCAATAACATAAGGCGTGATTGATCTCCTGCAGCACTGTTTCTGTTTGAACAATGATACCCAACATTTCCTTCTACTTGTGCTTTCACCTCATGTAAAAAAAAAATGTTTTCTTTTACTTCCTTTTTATAAAGCACTATAGAAAAATGCCCTTTATCCATCTCTTTTCATGTCCTCTGCATCCATTTTTCTAGGAATCACTGCTTCTCCTTTCAGCCTTAGCCTTTTCTCTGCAGACGGTGTTTTTTTTCATTCCAAAAGTCTGTGATAGCCAAGGGAGCTTGTTATTCTTGTGCAGGTCACTCCGCTCTCTTCACTTCTTTTTAAAATCCAGCACGTCCCACACTCTACTTCTCTTTCTATTTCTGATAACTCATTTGTAGACACTGTTAAGTGTTGAATTAATCACTATGGATTCCTTCCTAAGATTCTTCCTCCTCTTTTTTTCCTGTTCTGTAAGAAATATCAAGAGAGAAGATATGTTAGAAGAATGTGTCTTCCCTGATTCTATTTTTCCTTTCAATGTGAATCTTTCTAGTTTTAGAGTTATTAATTTTAAATGGCTCGGTGACACAGGAGCATGAGGCTTGAGAACACCTACTGGGAGATTGTGAATGGCTTGTGGTGTTAGCCTGTGGTCCAGTATGAGCCAGAGGAAACTCTGACATCCACACAATGGCAAACAAGGGCTTTTCTAGGAATATAGTTTTGCAGCATTGGCTTCAGTTCATCCATATGCTACCAGATCTCCTTCCTACTACTTTAACTATCTGACATGGTATTTTTCTTGCTTTTAATGATTTAGCCTGATTTCACAGCAACTGCTTTGGAGGTCTTGTTTGAGGTTTCCTTTCCACTACTCTTGATCAGTCTGCCTCGTTTGTACCCTTCCCCAGTTCATCAGCTGTGCATTTATGCTGTGCACGGTATAAATCTTGATATACATGACAACAGTCCTCATGCAGTTGACGACTTCTAGAGGGAAGTTGCTGTTCATTAGCTGCTTTCTTTATTTTGGATCAAGTCTGACGCCTCTTCTTTCTGCAGCATGGACAAAAGAATTTGGTTCCTCTGCACAGATTTGCATTTTGCTGTGACTCAATTTTAGACTGCACTCTCTGCTGCTTGTAGGTAAAATACTATTAGGGGATTTTTGTCATGTTTTCCTCTGGGTCTGTTGTGCAGAAGAATTTCATAAAGACTGAGTCCCGCTCCTCACTAGTTTTGCATTATTTCGTGAATCTTTTGGGACATATCCCCAGGATAGGCAGTATTTTAAGAGGCAGCTTGAAATACGGTCTCCTTAGAGTCATTAACATCCTGCTTTCTTGGCCCAGCCTAAACTTGTAGTACCCAGATGGAACATTAGTACATGGAGTATATTTGCTGTAGAGAGCTGAGAGGTGATCTCATCCAGGGTGTGTAGAGAGCAATGTTTTCTCTTACTATATTCTTTGTGTCTCAGTAGTCTATGCAGCTATAGATTATAATGATGTTTCTGTCTTTCCCTGGGATTATTGTGCAAAATCATTCCAGCGCTTCTTCCACTCACTCAGTTGTCTTCAGCTGCAGCATAAGCTCTGCTCCCCTGTCCTTTCTGAGCCTTGCCAGTGGAGTATGCCATGGCACGTGTGCCCTTGGGTTCATAATTTTAGGCAGCGGCTGCTCTCTTGAAGGGAAAGGTTGTGCTGGCAGGAGAGCCTGGGATGTCATCCTCAGTGATTCCTGCCAATTCGATTTCCCTGCAGCAGAGGAGAAATCATCCATCATCCCCTGCCACAGCACAGCTCCGTTGCCAGACAAATGCCCCTGCCCCAGCATGACAGCTGCAATGAAACCATAGCAGGGAGCAGGAGTGCCTAAAGTGATGAGGCAAGACCAAGGTTCAGCTAGGAAGCCGAAACCCTGAGGCAGGGTCGGAGCTCTCATCAGCAGGGTACCAGTCTGGCATGAACACGGTCATGGCACGGCTCAGCCTGGGGCCAAGTGCAGAGAGCCATGGCTTAAAAGCTGTTCCCAGGCTAAGGAGGGAACAAAAAAGTGTCTCAGCAGAGCTATGCAGGGGATCCTCCACAGAAGCTTCCTCCAGCTCCTTTTTCGGCAGCAGCTCTGACCAGACAGCTAGTTTGGAGATGTCAGCCAAAATCCTAGAGGAGGGAGAGAGCACTCAAAGCCCTGACATGCTGCTCATGAGATATGTGTTTGCCACCTCATCCCATGCCTCTAAAATCCAGGAAAGCATTTCATTTTCTCTACCACAAGATTTTTTAAATCAGATTTCAGGGACTGAGAGCTTTTCAGTCCCAGGACTCGTTTTGCTGCCATTTCTATAGCACGGAACTTGAGATCCTTGACACTGATGTATATCTGCATGAAACACTGCATTTCCCTGCTGTGCCAAATGCAGGGCTCTGCATTTTGACAGTCTTGCAGTGGTGTTCAGAGGCTGTGCTTCTCCTTTACTCTGTCCCAGGCTGTGGCTGGCCTGTGCCCCCATGAGAAGATCCAGTGTCACCTATGTGTCTCCTAGGCTCTATTACCAGAGTTAGAGATGCCTCACCACTTCTCTCCTGCAGCATCACTGTTGTTGAACTGCCATCCTCAGAGGTGCTTCACAGTCACACTCATGGGTAAGGCCAGGTACCTTTCCAACTGGTTGAATAAACTCTCACTTGGACCCTGCTCTCAGCCTCTGCCCTTGCAGACACCCTCCTTTTGTGCTCCTCCCTCTGCAGGAACAGCCATCCAAGCTCTCCTTCACTCCAGCTGTGTTCACTCTGCAGCAGGGAGCAAAGGGGGGAGTTGGGGAGGGGACTCAGAAAGTTAAGGCATGGATCAGGTCTGGGGGCAGCAGCATCTGTTTCCCACCACATCCTTCTGTTCACACTTTGTTATGTTCTGGATGCCTTCTTTTGCATTTTTTTCCCACCAGACTCTCCCATTTGTGCTTTGCCTCCTTCTAGTCCTCTGAGCTCGCTTTTTCTCCAGTGTGTTTGTCCCAAGTTCCTCAGCAGTCTCCACAAAGCATCCAGCTCCAGCCTACCTCTTCTGCTATCTTTCCCAAAATTCCCCATGTACTGCTCCTTGCCCTCACCCTTCTCTCCTTTCACATGATACCTGCATTTCTCCTGATGTCAAGGAGGGAGGCAACATCTTACCACCTACTACTATTGGGAAGGTGTTTAAGCATGTGTTAGCAGCAACCAAAGCCATCCTGCTCCTGCACCATCATTGCACATCTGGGCAGCCACTCAGACCAGCACAGTCACATTTTCCTGAGTTGGTTTCTAGCCAAATAACTGAGCTGAGCTGATTCAGCCCACAGCCTTTATCGTGCCATGGGGGTAAGAAGGTGGCCAGAAGACCTCAGGGGAGCAGGAGAAGTGGGACAGCCCCTTTTGTCAGCACTGTAGTGTCAGGGCCTTGCACTGCATCCCAGGACAAATCAGTGACAAGAGGACATTATTTGGCTACTTTGAGCAGCCCAATATCTATCCCAGGACTACTGCCTTTCAGGAAGAGGTTCAAGCATCTTTCATTCTGAGTAATGCTATTAGGAAACCAGCAAATGATGCAGTTTAGAGGTAATTAAGCTCGAAAACACAATCAGAGGGAAAAAAAAGGCACCCTCTGTTTCTGCAGTCATGAAGTCCAGTGTCAGCAACAGTTAATATGGGCCCTGAGACGTAGTACTAATAAGAAATAACGGCACCAATGAGGCATGCTTTCCTGTTGTTAATCTGGGGAAGCTCTGGTGGGACACTGCCTTGGTAGGGCTATAAAATATGTGTAAAGTGAGAGCAAAATGAAGCCCTAAGAATATGGCCCTTACTTCGTGTGAGAAAGACTGTTTAAGAAGAGCTCCCTCAGATTGGAGGAAAGGCATTGTATTGCTTGGCATCTGCCCAAAATGATTTCATTTTCTGTTCAGGATTAAGATGCATTAATAGCCTGAGGGCAGCAGTTTCCTTGCCAAAATATGCTTTTCTTCTCCCACCACCCCCCAACTTGTTTTAAATAGGAGGGCTTGTAGGTCAGGAGAGAATACTCAGCTAGTATTACTTGAGTTATCAAATGCAAGTGCAGTAATATCACTTTCTTTTGAGCAAACACTGAGTTAATTAAAATGTGCACTCTGAACTTGGCAAATTTCACATTATTCATGAGAAAGGTATGGCTCTGTCTGTTGCAAAGGCAAACTAAAAATAACCTGAGATATGGCACCAGAACAGCAGCTGTTAAGACTAAGCCATGCTAAAAGATTTTCTGGCAAAGCTCTATCTCTTAGAGTGACATTTACCCTCAGCCTACTCTCTATTCCTGACCAGTATAGCAATGCTGGCAAACACCTTCATGTAGGTGTGGTTATGCTGGCAAGAAAATCCTTTTGGCCAGAAAGCTGTGCTCTTCTTAGGGAAACGGCATAACCTGTACAGGCCAAAGCGTTCCTGCTGACTGAATTGTGCCCCAGGAGGAAGCAAGGCTGATGCGACAAGATGGAGGTGGCATTCAAAGGCTGCAGTGAGAAATGTTTCCAACAGTCAGATCCCTAGCCTAGCAGACAAGGTTAAACGTGCTTCTGACGCCAGCTTCTGGCTTCTTGTTCTTCCACTGAGTAGCTTTTTCCATGGCAGGGCTATAACTGCAGGACCTATGTCTCTGTATGACCGTGAGTACCTGTGCAGGTTTCCCTTTGGGTCTCAACAGGGAGCCAAGGACCCAGACAGGGACCCAGACAGCACGTATATGCAGTGAAACTCGACAGAGGTGGGGCAAGAAACCTGGAGTGCTCGGTGCCACCAGAGTTGATGCTGAGCAAAAGTATCAGTAATTTCTGTGTTGACAGAGCCAAAACAATTTTGCTTTAAGTTTTTGTGCAAAGGACACTGCAAAGGGAGAACAGAGCTTCTCTTGAATATCACATTAATAAAAGTCTACACACAGACTGAAGAGATGACTTACCCTTTCTCCCCCTTCTCAAACCCCTTTTTATTGCTTTGCTTGTGTAATCTGAGTTTAGTTGATTTGTGTAGTGACATTCCAGTATGAAATTTGCCTTCTCTTCACTGCACCCATCACTCTCCAGCAGATTGATCTGAAAACACAAAGTCACTTCGGTCATCTGAAAATTTCAGGCAAGATGTTTTTATTCTTACCTGTGTAAATCTGGGACAATCCCATCTGCTTCCATACATTTGTTTGGTAGCTGATAGCAGCCAAATAGCAGCTATCTGAAAAGTATGTGGGCTCTGAAGGTTAGCTGGCTTGCTGTAACTCCAAACCAGTTTAAGAGCAAAGGCTTTCCTTTGTGAAATGATGGTCCACTCACTTAAATTCATCCCTCATCCCTAGCTCAGAGAAACCGAAGCTACAGCATCCTGATCTGCTTGATGTTCGCTCGTGTCTGCCCTTGCCTCCACAAGGGAAACAGGGGAGTGTGAGGACTTTGCTCCATCCGTTCTGTGTTGAGTGAACACCTGCAATGAATGTCGCTCTTGCAGGAACTAATATGTTAGATGTGTTGGACAAAGTGTGGGCATTAAGTGGATTAAAGCATTGTCTTGGTAATGAAAATTTCAACAAACAGGAAGGTGAACCAACATCCAGCTACAACATAAAAACAAGGCAAAACACAATTAAGAAAAGAGACTTTTTAAAAATCTCTAAAGGCATCCAGAAAGAGAATTCAGGTTGTGCACTGAAATCCCCAAAGGCTCACACTAGGAGCAGGTTGGTATAGGTACCCTTGTAAAATGAAAACAAAACAGCTTTTCAAGAGCTTGCTGAAATAACAGGCAGACAATAGCTATCTTGGGACACTCAGGTTTTAAGACAATGCTTAGCTTAACTGAAGAGGCATTCAGAGGTATGAATGGGCAGAGCGCCACGCTCCTATAGAGGACACCGAATCTGATCCCCACATCTGAACTTGACAGCCTGGAATAGCTGGAGGAAAGGGAAGATAACATTGTAGCTACAGCCTGGAAACTCATGGCAAAGCTATCTGCATCTGTATTTCTATCGTGCAGGTGGAAATCAGACCAATGGAGCATGCCATGGACAGGATGTGAGAGAGGAAAAGAGTAATGCCTGTTGTAGGTGGCAAGGAGACTTTGCAACACCTCATTTCATAGTAGACAGAGATAAAGGAAGCTCTGGTTATATGTCACCAATATCTCAAAACACCCAATTAAGAACCAGGGTCCTGTTGGGACCCAGAGGACATAACCCCTGGTGTGCGTTTCTGCAGAGTGCAGACATGACTGCATCCACTCTGTCTCAAGGAAGCCTATGGCCAATGTCTTTATGCTGTGAACGTGTAGCAATTCCACTCTGTTTCTTGACAGCTTTGTACCAATCCTTGAAATGGGACTCTCCCTTCAGCAGCTGTCCCAGAGCCTTTTGAAGGCTAATTTTGTGAGGCAATACCAGGCTGCCATAGCTGGATTTGCCATCAGTTCTCTGTGAAGAGCAGATGGGACCAGAATGAATGTCAGCTCTGCTCAGCCAACAGCAAGTCCAAAAGAACAACAGCAGCAGGAGAAACAGAGAGCCATGTAACAGCAGCAGCTCACCCTCAGCTCTCCTTCCTACCTTTCTACTCCATTTAGAGGCACTCGACCTTGGTGCTGGGTCTGGCACACCACTGACTGGCACCTGCCTCTGATCCTCCTCACCAGGCTCTTCTTCACCCTCTGCCATCTATTAAGTGTGTAAGTGAACCGGGGCCAGTCAATAGTAAGAACATTTGCTATGCTCGAACCCTCTGCTATGCTCACAGGCTTGCCCAGATTATTTTTTCTAGTTGAGTGAAGCAGAGTTGGTTTTCTCAACTTTGTCATAATTATAGAATCATTATGGTCGGAAAAGACCTTTAAGACTGTCATGGTTTTGTGAGGAGTTGCTTTTTGTTTGGTAACAGTGGGATGGGGCTGCAGTGTGGACCTGGTAAAGAGTTTTCGGATTTTCCCGTGGCTCTTGGGTTCAGACCCACCTCCAGCCCAGCTGGGCCAATCTGCGGGCTGCAGAGCAGACCCACATGAGAGGCAGAGTGGAGCTGCAGCCTTTGAGATGAACACACGTTGGAGCAGCCTGTGCAGGGCTGCCGTGTGTGTGAGGGACTCCACAGAGGCGCAGGGAGGAGCAGCGTGGAGCCCACCTGCTCTGAGGAGTGACAAACAGCAGAAGCTATTGGGAATAGACTGACTGAAACCCCCATTCCCTGTCCCACTGCACAGATCAGTGGTGAGGGGAGAAAAAGACACCAAGATCAGGACTCTACAGAGTGAAATGAGACTTGCTGAAAGTTGATGCGTGGCAGGCAGAGAAGTCTCCTGTGTCATGCCCATTGTTGCCCCTGTGTTGATGAACAAAAGCCATCACCGCCCCTCCATGCACGTGTCTCTGGCAGCAGCAGGACCACCTGAGAGATCTTGTCCTCACCATTGCTCCAGCCTAGCATGAGCCACTCCATATCTGACTGCATCAATGTTATTAAATAAAACAAGTTGAGAGGTCCAAGGGCTGAGTCACATGGCATGAGTCATGTCAAGGCACACTAAAATTCTCCACTAAAGCAGGATGGCAGTATCCAAACCCCTCTAGCCTATCAATATGTCTATGGACATAAAGATGCCATCAAACATCCATAAAGTTCCTACCTATATATCATGCAATATGTCCTTCAGAGCCTTAAAGGTGAATCCTGGGCTTTATCCCAGATCTGTCCAAGGCACTCTGATGTGAACAGAGACTGAGACCAGACTCGGGGTTAATCTGTTCATAAAGAAATAAATGGGAACTGTCCCTTTCCAAGCCCTTACTCAGACAATGCTCTGGCCTTTTCTAGGCGGGAGCTGGTTGCCACAGGCCAAAACATGGCTGGGGAGCACACTCACCATTACACTGTACAGATGTTATGTTTGCTAGTATAGGCGAAGCCTCTGCTAACCCTGGTGTACTTCTGTAGGGACTCTGACTGAATGACAGCCTGGTGCAAACAGCCAAGGGCAAACCATCTCCCTGAAACCAGGCTGAAACAATAAACAGACTTTTTTTCTTGCATCACATTTAAAAGAAAACTAACTTGTCTTAAAACCTAAAAAGTAGGGCTGTGTGTGTGTCAACCAGGATTGCTTAGCACAGGGAAGGCATAATAAATATCCTTGGCTGTGATGCCATGAGATCTCCCGGAAGCTCAAAGCTCATTTCATTCATTCTTCTGCCTGCAACAGCAAAACCATATGCCAAGCACTAGCTGCAGATTGAAGCGTCTCAGCTTCCTCCTGGCCAAGAGTAATGTCCCAGCCTTGTGAACAAAGGGATTGTTTGAGATGGGAAGCAGGCTGGCATGTTTGATAAGGAAGAGCTACAAACCCGTTTGTTTTTCCTTCAAATTTCCTCTTTTTCCTCTCAGTCAGTGTGAGCTGTTGAAAGAAAATAAGTGTTTCTGCCTTCCAGGGGAGCACCACTCCTCTCAGATAGGTGAAGAGCTGCTCACGCAGAGGCATAGGAACAGTGGACCTTTTGCAAACTCCTTCACCAACCTTTGCTAATGTACTTCAACCCTTACTTCAGCCCACCCCTCCAGTGCAGAGGCAGATGCATACGGGTACTACTGAGACTCACACCAGCAGAGCAGCCACATCTTTCACCTTTCCTCCAATCCAGTGGTTTGGGAGACCGAGATAATTACAAGTGGGACTCTCTAGGCATTTCATGCCTCTCCTCATCATCCTGTTACACTGCAAAAGGGAGCTTTGGAAGATTTACTTCACCCTTGGGGACAAACCTGCCTGCCTGTGCGGATGTGACAGTCCAGCCAGATGGCTGCCAGCTCCCCTGAGGTCCCTGTGCCAGAGCCAGCATAAGGTGGAGAAAGTAAATGTTCAGGTTGCAAGTGACAGAGGAGCCAGTACACTTCCCCTCCATGGAGTAGTAATACTAAAGCTCACATTCAAGACTGGTGGGCATTTGGTGCTGCCAGCTCCTTTTGCAGAAACCTGGGGGCAACCCCACCACAGCACAGAGTGCAATGGGAATGAACTCCTGGGCGTGTAGAGCCTCCTGGCTTTGCTTGAAAAACAAATCGTCTTTGTTACCTTCTCAGACTTCCTACTGTTCCATCTCTTTTCTTTTTTTTACTAAAAAACACAATAAACTGAGAAATCTCTTCTTCTTCTCCCATAGATCAATGTCATTCCCTGCTGTATTCTCTCCCCTGTGGACTGTGGCTACCTTGCCCTTGCAGGCCATGATGTGCTTCAAACACAACTGGCTGCACTGTACACACATCTGCCAAGAGGCCAGGTGACATACAAAACACAGCAGCAGAGGCTGCACAGGGCTTTGCAGAACACTCAGGACCACTCTGGACGTGTAGCACTATGCACGTGAAAATATGAGCCCCAAGTTCATGGTTTGAGCCACATAGTTCAGCTCCTCACATGCCAGAAGACTGCTTAGTGATATGCTCCATTACAGATTAGCAACCAAGCCACAGCAAGAGCAAATAGTTTCCCAAGGAGCACTAAGGGAATTTATAGCAGGGTAAAGGGCTGAACTTGATTTTTGCAGTCTAATCTTTGCCTTTTTGCAGCTAAAGCAGGTGAAAGTGGCCAGGAAGAAGTATCAAGTTTCTTTGAAAAGTAGAGGGTATTCTTTGAGAGTGAGAAGATGACACGACATTGCAACATTGGCTAAATAACATGTATTTACACCTTCCTGAGATTCAGACTTTTTCATTTTGTTCTTATCATCTGGGTGTAGGTCAAGTGGACACAATGAAATATAGGAGACAGTAGTTTTGAGCACGCTATATGAAAAGACAGGAATCTTCCCTGAAAGGCTGATACTGTTTACCAAACCACTTTCTAATGACTCAGATACAGGACTGCCCACGAGTGACTAGCCTGGCACTAGAAGAGGTGTTTCTGTGTGGTTGAATAGGCATTACAATTAAATGAATTATAAGACATCAGAACCATCAGCCATGTTACCTCTCAGACAGAAAAAACCCCCTCTCCTAGCAGTAGGGTGCTGCACATGGTCCTCCACTGCATAAAACACGAGCATCTTCAACAAAATCATGTTT
This sequence comes from Urocolius indicus, assembly GCA_013401255.1. Classification (NCBI taxonomy): domain Eukaryota; kingdom Metazoa; phylum Chordata; class Aves; order Coliiformes; family Coliidae; genus Urocolius; species Urocolius indicus. The sequence continues at coordinate 137,161 of WBNH01008971.1, read as the reverse complement.
CCCTATCAGAACATCAGCTGTAAGGAGACACAGACACTTTCCACGTGTTTTGCTTGGTTGCTTTGATTGCACACAGATCAGTGAACTGACATAGTATTTTAATACACAGATATAAAAAAATCCTTTGGCAAGTTGAAACTACATAGACCAGATATATGTTTGGGTAGAAAAAGGCTGGCTCTAAACCTATTGTGAAATATATAAGTAATTGAAGGGATTAACATATTGAGTACATGTGACAAAAACATGGTCTCCTAACAAAAAAAAACCAAACTATGTGAAGCTGGAGAATAAAATGGCAACGGAAAGTGCTCCTTTCAGTAATTCAGAATCCTTTAAAATGGCTTTCAAATGGCAAAAGCTTTTGCTCTGTGTGCAAAAAGAAAAACTGAAAATCCTCATCCAAACAGTAATTACATTTTTTTTTTTGTCTTGCTGATTGATTATGTGACAAATTCTGCATTTCCTACTTTTTGTTTTCTTGAACTTTCTCTGGGCAGCAGGAAAATGAGCAGCATTACCACAAAGGTAATACTGTAGCAAGAGCAAATTTCAATCGAGGAGTCGTTTCAATTGCTATTAACCTGTTAAAATTATTTTTGCTTGCTTTATGTGAAAAAGGGTTTAGTTCAAACATCAGACAATAATTAAGGGAGTAAGATAACGTTTTTCTAGCCTTTCAGTTCAGATCTGACAACGTTCCTATTTCGCTGCTGAAGCTTCGGCGAAACCTCTGCAAAGTTAATGAAACTTCAGGCTTTGTGCTCCCACTCGAAAGAAAAGAAAAATAATGAAGCAGGCAAAGAAAATTTAAAACATCAAGCCAACAATTTTAGGCTCTTAACACATTTGGTAAAGAAATAAAAAGGCCGTGATCGTGCGCGCTGTTCCTGCCTGTGGGACACCTATAAAATAAATCTCTACTGTTTTATTGTTTGAAAGCAATCTACTCGGGTTCCACTGGGTCTAGAGAACTGAGCGGCGTGCTTTGCATGGAGCTAGAGATATTGTGTCTCAGCTAACAGACTGCTGCACCAGCCTTCCCTGGCAATTAATTTGAGGTGTGACTGACCATATAGTCTCCTCACATGAGCTGTTTTAATTATTTCCCAGATTGCTCTACACGTAACTATGCTCTCCTGAGCTCTCCACAAGAGGACGTTCTAATAACCAGCAAAATATAATACCCAAGCACAGGCAGCTGCACTTAATGAGATGCCTCTGCAACCACAGCGATATACAAACATTTTCAGATATCTATGCTCGTATTCCCTGTCCCTCTGGCATCAGGAACAAGAGTTAATGCTACACATTGAGCCCTGGGCTTGCTTGACAGAAATTCAAACCAAGGTACAGATGTCTCATCTGATGAAGGCTGTCCTTGCTCTATACTGCTGAGATGCCGAGTGTGAGGCAGAAAGGGGGAAACTAGGTGGAGTTTTCACTTGGAAAGTCCTTTTATAGTCAGCAGATCTAGTGTGTTCAACCATAGCCAGTGATAAGGTACCTCTGTCCTGATGAAGAAAACACATCTGGGAACGTTATGCTCTGGAATTTCTTCCCTCTCTCTACTGCTTCCTAATTCCACACTCTGATTCCTGGCATGATCCTGCGTGGTCTGCACCCAACTCTCTGTGGAAAGAAAGATGCAGTTGAGGATTTGCAGCAGAAAGGGTGCTGCTGACCCCCTCCAGTGGCAAAGCCAATGGGACTGAGGAGTTTTCAGGGTCTTTTTGGAGGCTCTGTGTGCCTAGGAGCAACAACATCCTTTCATTCAGGATCCAAGGAGTCAGCAGACTGAGGATCCCAAAAAACTTAGATCAGGAAGAGTGGATGCAACAACACTGGCTCTGCACTGCACCATGTTGGGTCTGTGGCATGATGGAAGGGAATGATCAATTGCCCAACCAGTTCAGATGCTGTGCTGAGGTAGCTCACATATAACATTTTTGCCACGTTCCTTTAGGTGAAACACAACAGTAAGAAACTCGTTCTTCAGTGACTTATAGTCCACACCTCAAGAAGCTGGTAAGGATGAAAGGAAAGCACACAGGAGGGCGTGAAGCCGTGGTCCCATGCAGTGTGGCCACTGTGCAGAAGATTGCTTTGGAAGCATAAAGACATCATGCACAAGAAACAAAAGCTTTGCAGTTTGATAAACAGCTCATTCGCCCTACTCATAGCTGTGGTTACCAAAATCCAGTTGGTCCGGGCTCTCCTTGCAAGCAGTAAAACTCCTCTGCTTGCTTTTTTGCCACACCTTTATCTGATCTGTCAGCATGAAAAACTTCCTAACTGTGCCGTATGACGGCTTTATTATAAATCTGTGAGAGACAGACCTGCTATGGAAGCACTCCAATGCTGTTAACCCTGGCTATGTATTCTGGAGCTGCAATAGCTGGGCTGGGCAGCGTGGCACACTCCCACCAAGTTGCTGGGAGACTCCTCTGTAAATCCTGTCCTGGCTGGAGGATGGTGGCATGCCCAGGACAGGAAAGAAACTCTGACCAAAGCTGGGCAGCCCATCTCACACGAGAGCAGCTTGAATTTCAAGAGTAGTACAAGCCTAACCGGAGGACAAATGTTTTGGCAGGGATAAGAGTGCACAGATCCTTCCTCGGCGCCCTTGAACTGGAGATTTAGAAAGGTTTTAAACGTATTTGTGTTCTGCCACCAGAGGGCACGTCTCCCTTCCCTGCCAGGGGAAGCATCAGCTAGCAGGGGCTCGAGAAGTTGGTTACCCTTTTTCACCTCCCTCTAATACTTGCTTTTTAGCCTCTTGGGTGGACCTAAAGCCCTGTCTGAGAAGAAAGCACATGAGAGCTTTTCCCGAGGTGAAAGGGAAGGCGGCCGTCTGCCACGGCTCGGTCCTACGCGGACCCCATTCAGGAGCAGCTCGGCCGGAACGCCGCATCCCCCGCTTCAGCTCCGCCCCGTTTGCACCGGAGCCCTGTCTCAGAGCCTGACGTTTCCTGCTGCCACAGGACAAACTGCGCAAGCCTGGGCTGCCCTGTTTTCACAGAATCATAGAATCACAGAACGATCAGGGTTGGAAGAGACCTCTAAAGATAATCCAGTCCAACCCCCTGCTAAAGCAGGTTCACCTCTATCAGGTCACACAGGAATGTGTCCAGGCATTGAAAACCTTCAGAGAAAGAGACTCCAAACCCTCCCCGGACAGCCTGTGCCAGGGCTCTCTCACCCTTAAATGAAAGAGGTTTTTCTTTAAGTGAAACTTTTTGTGTTCCTGCTTATATCCATTACCCCTAGTTCTTCCACTGGAAAACAACATCAGGGACATCACTTGCTGTTTCTGAGGCAAAGGAGAGATGTCTCCCTGTGTCTGAAAAACCCTGTTACAGCAGGATGAAGAACACAGCCTTAGGCAGCAGATCTCTCCCTTTGTTTCCCAGTTCTCTTGGAAATGGGCTTCTACTTAGAAGACAGCACCTTGCAGATTATTTTCTGCTCAAAGTCATAATCCTCTGCCTCGTTCCCCAGGACAAGCACCCTGCTGTCCAGCAGGGTCTGGGTCATGGGTAAGTGAGGCTTGCTGCAGCTCTTAACCTGTGAGTAGAAGGATGGATACTTGAACCAGATGCTCACTCCTCCTTCACGGCTGTTTCAGACCCGCAGCATACAGGGCAGAGAGTAACAGGACAACGACCTCTATCTGCAAAGACCATTTAGCAAACACAATGTTTTATTTAACTTCTTCTGCGGCCGCTGCCAGCACAATGTGACTACCGGCACACCCTCTGCTTTGAGGTGACGATACAAATCCAACCAGAGCAACCACAAATTTGAACTGTTTTTGTCTTAATCCTTTTTTTTTTTTTTTTTACCATGAGAAAAACAGAAGCTAAAATACAAGAAGCCAGAGTAAGGTGAGTTCAGGAACTTTTACCTACAATAAACCAAAGAAAAAAAGGCTGTGTGCATGGTCATTTGCACTAGCCTGAGGCTCAGTTCTATTCAGTTTCTAGTGAGGCTTTTCAACAGCCATTGGGAAGCAAAAAAAGGAAAAAACTAGCTTTCAACAAAACCTTTTTTTCTAACAAATGCATTCCCAAACCAGCATGGGCTTTTTGATGCTATGTGAAGACTCAGGACTAATTTCCCAGATATATTTCTCACCGATAGGTGTTCATCCAAGAATTTATGCAAATGTATTTCAGGTTTTGAGGTGCTGGCAAACTGTTTGTTGTTCCTGATAAGACACATATGTCTGGTCTCCAACAGTGGCATCATCAGAATTTTTGAACAAAACTTTGGTTTTTTTAAACACTAGGAGTCAGAAGAAACAAAAACTGAACTAGCAAAACATTTTGCTTTTAGTTTGATGAAGTAAGATTTTGCATATCTTTAGCTATTACTAGTTTTTATCATAATTAAGACAACTGTTCAGATACAAATATGTATGGAGTTACAAATAACAGTAATTTTCCATCCATATGAACAAAAGTCCATGCAAAACAGGCCAACATCGTCTTGCCAAAGCAGTCAATAATAAGGAAGAATGATTTATATGTTACTTTCTTCTTTTTTTTTCAGATAAAATGGATACAAATTGGAAATCAGCAATTCAGTCGTAAAAGCAAAAATATGAGACACTGTAAAACAGTGCCATGTCCAAGTGCTAGGTATCAGACCTGTTGTGCTGGGTAAGGCTGGGCATCTGCATCTGACTTAGGACATACAATTTCACAGAATCACAAACTAGTTGGGGTTGGAAGGGACCTCGAAAGATCATCGAGTCCAACTCCCCTGCTAAAGCAGGTTCACCTCAGTCAAGTCACACAGGAACACATCCACCCTCCCTGGGCAGCCTGTGCCAGGGCTTCCTCATCTGAATAACAAAGTTTTTCTTTGTGGTTAAGCGGATTATTTTGTGTTCCAGCTTTTGTCCATTACCCCTTGTACCATCACTGGACACTACAGAAAAAAGTGCTGCCCCATCTCTCGACATGCATCTTCTAAAATACCTGTAAGTATTAATGAGNCCTTGTTGAACCTCATGAGGTTCCTCTCTGCCCAACTCTCAAGCCGGTCGAGATCCTGCTGAATGGCAGCACAGCCTGCTGGGGAATCAGCCAGTCCTCCCAGTTTGGTGCCATCAGTGAACTTGCTGAGGGTACACTCTGTTCCCTCATTCAGGTCATTAACGAAGATGTTGAACAAGACTGGCCCCAGAATTCACCCCTGTGGAACTCCACTGGACACAGGCCTCCAATTCGATTCTGTGCTGTTGATCACCACTCTCTGGGTCCAGGGTTGCAACTTGGCTTGGTGTCCTGCTTCTTCCACAGAGGATCTTGAACTCCACCATCTCACAGTCACTGCAGCCAAGGCTGCCTCCAACCTTCACATCCCCAACCAGATCTTCTTTATTTGCCAGCACAAGGTCCAGTACCACATCTCTCCTTGTTGGATCCTCAGCCACATGTGACAGGAAGTCAACATTCTGTAGGAACCTCCTGGACTGTGTGCACTTGGCTGCGTGGCTTTGCCAGCATATATCAAGGTGGTTGAAGTCCCCCATGAGAACCAGGGACTGTGATTGTGAGGCAAGCAACGGAGATTGTATTCCCATGAAAATGATCAGAGTACTAAAAAATACCAGGAGATTGAAAGGATATTATTTATATAAGCAGAAATGTACACAAATCAGTATTTCTTGTGGGCTCACCATCAGGCATCAACGGGTCTTTTGTGGGTGCCTTAAACATCTGTTTTTGTCCTCTCTCTCTGCTTCCATCAGATGCCTCTGAGGCTGTGGAGCTGCTAGGAAAAGGGAAAGGCAATTGTCACCAGTGAAGAGGAGCACAAAAGGACTGAGGGGTGCCTTCCCAGGAAACTGAAGAAGATCCTCCAAAGAACGCACAAAATTTGGGCACTAAAAGTGTGAAGTGTGGGCTGTAAAAGCCCAAGGCAGGGCCCTGAGGACACAGTGGGCAGATGCCCACAATGCGATACAGCCACTACAACTCTTCCATGTGCAATCTGCAGCCTGTAGTCCCAGAAGCAGCAGCAATGATAATTCATCATCAACACAGTAAAACTCCTGCAATGCGGCCCATGATTTCTTTGAGCATCTCTTGCCCAACATGAGGCAACTAAAAACATTTTTTCTGTCTCATCTTAAACCTGTATCCTTCAGCTGATGAATGGCTCTTAGTCTTTTCAGCCAATGACACAATTTAGACTGTATTGAGGGACTTTGTTCTGGCAGCACTGCAGTCCCACTGTGTTAATCTTGAATCAAAATGTCTGGTGCTATCACAGAATGGCCAGGGTTGAAAGGGACCTCTAGACATCATCCAGTCCAACCTTCCTGCTAAAGCATGTTCACCTCAACGAAGTCACACAGGAGTGTGCCCAGGAGGGTCTGGAAACCTCCGGGGAAGGAGACTCCACACCCTCCCTGGGCAGCCTGTGCCAGGGCTCCCTCACCACCACAGGAAAGACACTTTTTCCTCATGTTCAAGTGGAACTTCCTGTGTTCCAGATTGTGACTGTCACCCCTTGTCCTATAAAGGCCTCTATATTTATTTATAAATATCAGGTGATGCAAGTAGCCTGAAAGGTCCCTGGGCAATATTTCTGAATTAGAGACTCAGAAAAAGCGGGACTGTTTTTTGACCTTGTGCACCAAGGACCTACGTAACTCATATGTCAAGTTTGCTTTCTAATCAGAATTTCAACCTGGGACAAGTGGCTTTAATGGTCCTTTTGCAGTGACCAGAGAGGATCCTTTACTGAGCTTTCCATGGATATATTTTTTCTGCAGCTCTTACACATTGAGCTATGAAAATGAGGCCTTTCACTACTTACTATTAGATACAACCCACTAGGCTACATCTAGTAGTGGTAAAAGATAAATGAGCAATCCCCACAACAGAGATGGACAGCCATCACTGTAAATGCTCATCAGGCACTTTGGTTTTATGGGTAAGAATGATTGACATCTCTAAACGTGACTGTCCCACTGTAACAGTGATGGGGAACATGGGCTGGACTGCACATCATGGGCAAAAGTCATCATGGCGGCTGATGGTAAATGCCTCATCATCTGCAAAGCCTCTTGGCATTCCCCAGCAGGCAATACGACTGCACAGCCCTATGCTGTTGAGAGCTTTTCTGCCTCAAAGAAATGGCACAGAGCTCTTATTCACCCTTTCATAGCACAGCATGTTGTGCATGGGCCTCTCAAAGTAGCCCTAAGAGTGAGTTTTAAGCTTATCATCAGATGACAAGGTGCTTCAACATACAATGATGCACCAAGATTGGGGCCTGGCAGTGTATTTTCTTTTCTCTCCAGCCCTCCCACTCACTGCATCTTTACAACAGGCATTGGCTGTATCAAGCAGAGGGAATTTGCTTTTGTCCTTCTTCCTTGGCCTTTTTGCAGAGCCAACACACCAGCTTTTCATTTCTGGTGAACAGTCCTCAGCTTAACTGAACTTAACTGCACCATAAGATGCCAGCCTCCCTTTGTCACTGACATTCCCTGAAGTCCTCTGCCAGGGAGGGCAGATTCCTGGAGGAATTCCTGGGAGGATGGACTCTGGACTCTCAGCTCACCTCATGTATTCAGCATTGCCTACAGAGAAGAGGGGGCTCTGTATAAGTATGGCTCTTGTATTTCATTTTTCCCCTACATTGTTTTCTTTGGAGAAGTTAAACAGCAGCTGGCAGAGCTCTGTTGCAACCCAAATAGTATTTTCTGAACTGGATGCTTATTTTAACACTGTACACGGAAACAATGGAAAGTTTCCCTGGAAGTGATGGCACTGCAGCTTCTTTAAAGTAATTCATATTTTATCAGCAGCTATTTTCACCTGCGGAAAGCAGCTCAGAGTTAAGAATGAAAGCTTAGAAGAAGCATTACTGTTCACAGCTCCAGTCTACTGAATGATTCTAATAGAAATCCTCATTTCTTTTCCCTCTAGGAACTCTTTTTTTGTGTGTGCTGAAACCCAGCATACTAGCCAGAATTACTATTGATCCTTTTTGCTTTTACTGCTGCAACTGAGACACATCTTGAAAACATGTATTAAGTTTTGAATTAGATCAGAGATCCCTTCCCATTTGAACCCTTCCACTATTTTACTAGTTGGAGACTGCAGTACTGAAACCCCCTTCTCCATTCAGCTGTGCCTAATTGTTGACTACCTAATGCAAAAGTATTCTAGAGCTTAATAAAGAACAATAGCTTTGCTACAAGATGTTTGATACTACCCCTGGGAGCTTGTTTTGCCTCTCTTTTGGTCTCTGCAAGGCAGCGTGAGCCCTTGTAGAAAAGTTCTTTTCCAGGAAACAGTTTTGCTGCGTCACTACTATTCACCTCTTGCTTTGTGCAGAGCTTCTGATTTCATCTCAGGAAAGCCAGCTGAAGTTTCACATCAATAATAAGCCTCTTGGAGCAGGACTCAAGCATGCTCCAGCAAACCTGTCTAGACTGCTACACACCTACCAGGCCAGCCACTACAGCTGGAGTCTCAGGAGGCTTTGATCACTAGTGCAGAAAGGAGCAGCCCAACATTATTTCATAAAGTGAAGCAACAGATATGAACAATTGTTTAAAAAAAAAAAAACAAATAGGATTTTCTGTTTAGCATTGCTTTTCTGCAGCTCTAAAAATGAACCAGGGACATTGTTAGGAGCCAGCATTTTCTGGATGCCTCATGCCAATCTGTCTTTGCTATGCTCGGGGACACACGGTGCAGCAGGAATTGATTTGATGAAGCATGGAGAAACAGGAGCTATTGCTGAAAGGAGTTTTCTTGTATTTTTATCATGATGATATTTCTGGTTTTGATTGAAAAAAAAATGTACTCAAAATGACAAAACAGAAATTGCTTTTTATCCCTCTCACTTTCCCTCTTGTTTCCTCCTCTGTTTTCCTTAACACCCAGTATAAGGAAGAGAAAAGGAAGTGAAAATAAACAAAATAATGTTGCTTTTTTTAATAGAAGGGAGAAAGGGTGTTTCTGTTTCTGCCAAACAAAACAGAAATGTTGCAACAAAACAGAAAATCTATGAAAGCAGTCGTTGGGGGAAATTATATCAGACTGTTTTTATTGGTACTTTTGTCACCATCGTCATTAAACTACTTTGCTTTCAGCACTACCTCTCACTGCTGGGAAAGACTGGTGATGTTTTTCAGAAGTCCTGGAGTGGATTCAAAGACCTCAATTCCTGAGACAGAGGTCAGGCCATAAAAGCAGGAGAATGTCAAGAATTGTCACAAAGTGCAATTCCAGCTGTGGAGCTGGTGATTCACTGCTTCCATCTCTGGAGTAATGACCACCTTTTCCTTGTTCTTTCACTGTCACAGAGTGCAAACGACAAGCAACTCACACACAAGAAAGTAATCTTATACCCAAAGAAGTCACTTCAAATTATCTACGCTCTGATCAACTAATGTTCTGACCAAGGGAGATCTCATTCAGCCTCTGATTTTTCCTTTCCTCTGGGAACAACGTACCAAGGCAAGGGCACACCAACACTAACACCATCATCAGCCCTAAACTGGTAGGGACATGCCCTTGCAGGAAGCTGGGCTGCATGCATTGTCCTGAGGTCTCCATAGGTCAATGGGTAAAGGCCAGCATTCTCTGTAGGAAACTGCCTAAAGCCAGTACTGATCAAAGGTGTGGCTGTTTAGACCCTAGGACCAAGAAATACTTCTGCACCTTTGCTTCTGAGCAAGTTCAAGATAATGCACTGTGACAGCTTCTCCCTTCTTCCCTGGAGTCTCTCCAGGGAAGAGACCTCTCACCATAGTATCACATCTTGCAGTCACATACTTGTTCATCATGCACAAAGTATCTAAGACATTGATACTAGCACTAAGCTGCATGACCAGCAAGTCAGAAGAATTTGTCCCAAATCTAGATGTAGCCACTGGACACTTCTACTCAATGTTTGATCAGGCTGGTGCCAGATGCAATATAAGTCCACTCAGCCAAGACAGAGGTACTGGTATTTGGAAGACGTTGTGCTGTGAAAAAATATGATAAAAATCCATAAGCTGTTAACTGAAGCAATTTGTTTGACTACTATCAGAGGTGAGAGGGTACACATAGAGGTAACTTGGCTCTGAGACTGCTCTGCAGACCCCACAGATCTTCTCTGTCATTGCCTGACAAAAGGGCAGCATCACTGTCAGGAGAAAATCTCTCCCCTGTGACCCATCTGCAAATATTATGTCTAAGAACAAAGGTTTCAGCTTCATCATTTCACTGGTCTTAAAAAAATACACTGGAGATTTAAAAAATCTAGGGGTTCCATATGCCTGCTTTTTCAAGGTCTTTCTACAGTGAAGTAAAACAAGGAACAGTCAAACCATTGCCAAAGGGCCAAGCAAAGGGACAGGAAACCGGGTCTTGCTTTGTGCTAGAGTGAAGTCATATGACTGTAAAGAAAAAGCACTTTGGCTTCGGTTACTGTTGTGCAGAGTGAGTGATTTATCATACCTCAAGTTTTCATTTGGATTTGAGACAGATTTTGTCATATTAGCTTCTCCTGTGGATTTATCCCAGACATTCTCAGTCTTTGGTGGGAAGGACTATCCTAGAAAGAACTAGGCAGGTTGATGGGTGAGTCACTGCCCTCATTCCTTCAACTGATGGGATGTGTTCAGTCCCCAAAGGAATTATGGAGAAATGCTACCTCTCTATTAATGGGTCGAACAGAAGAGGCATCCCAGCCAGCTGGTAAGGGCTGATACAGACACAACGGCATTAGACTTTCCTATTTCCCTCGGACTCATTCCACTTGTGATCATGTGCTGTGGACAACTCTGATCACTGCAGTGACTGGCAGACCACGTCACGGACAAGAGGGAGCTGCCTTGCTGGAGCAGCTTGCAGCAAGACTGACACAGCAACGGTAGGTGGGGATACTGTGCCTGAGCAAAGGCAAACTTCTGACGGTACAACACACAAAGAAAGGAAGGATGAACCATGCAAGGCATCTGCACAGAGATGGATGCGTCCTCCTCCATAGCCTACACCTTGACACTGGTCTGCAAAACTAAAAACCTAGTTGCAGAAACTGAGTTTTATTAGCCCTCATGTGCTGAGGAGAATCAGCAAGCAGTTTCATGGCTGCTTGCACTTCCCATGGCTTCAGGCCACAGGAAGACTCTTAAGTAAGTGAAAGCAAAGAAGGAAGAACATGAATGCCCCTGCTCCCCGTGTGCTCTGTACAGGTTGCTCAACATAGAGAGGATGAAAGGAAAAAGGGAGCAGAGTACCACAAGGTTGGCAGTTGCCCTCTGCTAAGCTATTTGCAAGTGGCTGCCACCACGATTGGATCTTCTTGTGAAGATGCTTGGAAGACGGTGAGTGGGAGAGGGTATGAATGAGTGACTGGGAGAAGGCAGGGAGAAGATTGAGCAGCAAGTGAAGAAGGCAGAGGAAGTTGAAGTAGGTTTAAGGAATAAAGCACCCCTCAGAGCAGTGGGAATGTGGGAGGAGAGGGTTGGGTAGGGCAAAAACATCTGCAGGGGAGCAGGGGGAAGCAGATGCGTGTCAGGGGGTGGAGGAGGGGGCAGTAGGAGAGCATGGAAAGCACATCTAAAGGTCCCTGCAAGGATCATGCCAGAGATAGAAATCTCTCCTTTAGGGGTTGCAAGCCACAGTTACACCAGCTGGATTAAGGAGACATGGCACTGGAAACAGAATTGCTTTATCCAAAGAGCAAAATTCTCTGCTAAGAGGTTATCTAGAGAAGTACAGAGACATTAATTTAGGAGGCAATTATTGACCTTGGCAGCTGCCTTACCCAGTCTCTCCAACAAGGCAGATGAGGCCTGATGGATACAGGCTTCTGCAATGCTAAAGGATACTTCTTGTTTAGTTAATGTTCCTAATTTATACAATGATAAGAGTTCAAGGAAAGTACCTCTCTGCCATTCTATCTCTATAGGTCAGAAGTTTAAGGTTTTAGCATTGCCATCTTTTTTTGTTGTTGTTGTTAAGTGTTGAAATGCCCAGGCTGGACGCTGTATATCTTTCCCACTAGCTGACATTCTGCAGCAACAGCCTCATTTGTATTCTGTCTTTTGCTTGAGAAAAAAAAAAAAAGCCACTCTGCATTGCCACAGCTAAGTACTTCCCCACTGCGATACAGAGATTGCCAAACAGTCACACTAAATTCAACATGTCCCTGCTAACATATTTTATTCATACTGATGGTCCTCTTCACAGTGTGTTCCTAAAGACTTGCTTTAAAATTTAAGCTCCAGACTTCTAACAAAATATATAAAGCAAAATAAAGTGAGTACCTTCTTCTACATAGCTGTGCAACGGAGCTGCCTCTCCTTCAAGGCTGATCTAGCACAAATTTCAGGCTGAGGGTATTTTTTCCCACACAGGCCTTGAATGTCTTTGTGTACAAAGGGGAAATCTGTGACTTCTGAAAGTGTTATTGTCTATGAAGTCCTGCTCCTTTCCCAGTTAAAAATGAAATTTAGGCTGTGGAGAAGTTTTGGACTGGATAATCCTATTATGTGAGGCTTCCTCTAAGACTATGTCCATGAGTGGACCCTATCAGAACACACAAAGTCCCTGAAACCAAACTAACCCTTGGGGCACTGTATTTGTGCCTGGAGGAGCAGGAGTGGCCACATCTATTGGGGATTAAAGCCTTACTGGTCTCTCTTGGTTGGATCTTTGCACAGTAGCCTTTTCTTCACACTCTGATTTTATTTGTGAAGGAAATCCAACAAAACCCAGAGCACCATTTTTTTTGCAGGGCTCTCCAGTTTTCACCTGTGGGTTTGGGCAGGAGTATCCTCCGTGTATAATAAAGGCTGTGTAATATTTGGTCCTGAGCTACATGAGCCACAGCACTGTCACACATTGGATGTTCCAGGGGCTGGGAAGTATCTGGGTTAAACTACACTCTTTTCACAGTCCATGAGGCAAGAACGAATCTCCAGGGGATGCCTCGCAGCCTCTCAGTCATGTTTCAGGGTAAGAGGACTCACCATTTGAAACTCCCTCCATCAGCTCAGAGATGCAGGCAGAGTTCACAGCAGGCACCACTACTTCTCTGATACTCAAACTGAATGAGGCAGATCTAACCTTCTCCAAACACCTGGGGAGAAATGGGAAAAAGAGAAACATCAGCTGCTGGCATTGACTTGTGTGTTGGGAGCAGCAGGCCAGAAGAGATGCCTCCCCTTACCCCATGTGAGACATTTCCTGCAACACTTGAGTTTGCTCTCACTGATTATTGTCAGTAGTTGGTTTTTAAACTTTTACTGGCAGCAATATGTGTCCACCCTTGGTGCCACATACACCCCTGAAGGCTGAGCACTGCTCCATGAGTGACAGTGCAGTCTAGGAATGGCAAGACTAAGCTGTTCCATGGGGAAAGGCAAGCTGGAAGCCAAACAAAGCACTCAGGGCAGCTCCAGCAGCAGTAACCAGCCACAGTTCAGTGATGCCTAGGCAAAGTGACAAGGAAGGTCTGAGGTCAAGCCGAGAACTTGAGTCATTTCAGTCTAAGGCAAGACACAAGACACACTTGACATAGCTCAGGGAAAAAATAAGGGGAAGAGACTGAGCTTCAATGCTGCTCCTGGGCTAGCGTGTGATAGAGGGTCCAGAGGAGGCTGGTGTGGCAATGCCAGCTCGCTGGCACATGCCAGCTCCTGAGGCATAGCCTAGGAATAGCATTACCCCTTGGGTGGTTAGGCGCTTCTAAGACTTCATCAATAGGTAAGTCTGAGGACTTACCCTCAGACATTCAGCTTTCTAATTGCCACCATTCTCATTCTAAGACCTGTTCCTCTGTTAAGTGACTATTAATAGCCTCTCCTGAAAGGAGCTGGAAGCAGGGGGAGAGCTAAGAAAATTCTATTACAGAATGCCACAATTGATGGCCTGCAAAAGAACAGAGAAGAAATGCTCATTGCCAGCTTCTCCCACCAGAGCCTCCCAGGCGGCACCAGCTCCCCAGCTCAGGCAGCTCAGCCACAGCCATAATTCAGTGTGAGTCAAACATTTTATTTCTGCAGGAAAAGCTGAAACAGCAGAGGGCTTCTTGTCACTGTCTCTGGACGAGCCCAGGAGAGGCAGAAATGGTTTGTTTAACGCCATCTCTCATTATTCCTGGCACTTTATGACTCATTAAGTGTCCTAGTTTTGTAACTAACTCCTGCTGAGCTCAACATTTGATACACATTTATGGGTGGCCTGTTGGCTGTAATAACGATTGAACTATTCATAATTCCCCTAACCATGTTAACTCCTTCCTTTGCATGCCAAGCTTCCTTTAAACAACTGTAAGATAAAGATAACAGGGGACTTCAGTTCTTAGCACAGAATGAATCACATTATTTAAACAATTTATTAACATAGCTACATGCTGCAATCAGACACACTCGTTCCGAGCCCAGATGAACTATGCTGTCTCCTAACACCTAACACAGCACTCCCCTTCAGTGTCTGCTAGGCTCTTTACCATGGATGTATCCACGCAGATGGATGCCTGATACTAATTCCCCTCAGAAGAAGGTCAGCAGCACACACATCAGTATTCACTCACTCGTACGGAATGAGAACAGGAGCCAAATGACCCCTCTTGCCCATTACAGGTGGGAATTAGGAGTAAGAGACCTCTGTTCAGGAGTCTTCTTTGTGATAGGAGTGATCTTGAAAGCTTCTCCCCTGTTTTCCAGCTTGTCTTATTTGCAAAAGATCAGTGAGAATTCAAAGCAGGGCCCAGCAACATGTTGATCCAGCGTGGCAGCTGATGCAAACAGGGCAACTGCAAGCACTCATCACAGGTTTGACAGATATAGGTGTTTTTCAAGATGGCAGCACACTTAACACATCTCTTCTGAAAGCAGCACGCCCCATCACCTTGGAGACAGGTAGACGGGTCTGTGATTCGGGTTACTTTTTCTTTCATTCACTTGAGGCACAAAGTCACTTAGCCCGGCCCCTCTGAAAAGATATGACTTTGTGCATAACAGTCAAGCAAATCCAGTCTGTGTATAGTTGGAATCACGACTTGAAAAGTCACGAACAAAACGACCCAGGTCTAAGCTGAAGGTCAGTATCTTGGGTTACGTTAGACTCACGGTGGAAGTGTTTTTTTGCAGCTTCAACCAAAAAGTCTGTCACAGAAACGTGCCTGACCTCAGGCTAGTTTGGATGAGAACGCTCTCAGAAACTCAGTGGTGTGTAGCACGGTTTTCAAGATGGCTTTGTGCTGGGTCTGGTTAGGATGGAGTTAACTTTCTTCACAGCAACCCATACCTTGCTGTGCCTTGCAGTTGTATCAAAAATAGCATTGGTAACACATCAATGTTCTGGCTATTGCTGAGCAACTTTTGCAAAGTGTCAAGACTTTCTCTCCAACTCTCCACCATCAAGTTTAAAAAGACAAGCAAGAGGCTGGGAGGGGAAATAACTGTGACAGCTGACCCAAACAACCAAAGGGATATCCTATACCACATGGCATCATGCTCATAACAAATGCTGAGGGAAAGGAGGATGATGGGAGGGCATTTTCAGTGATGTCATTTGTCTTCCCAAGCAACCATTATACATACTGAGGTTCTGCTTCCCAAAAACCAGCAGGACAATCTGACTGCTGATGAGGTGTAGTGAACGAGTACCTCTTTTTGCTCTGCAAATCTTGCAGATCTTGCTTTTCTTAATAATTGTACTTATCTCAACCCACGAGCTTTTCCAGGTAATTTTCTCCTCCAGTGCTTTTAAGGAAGAGGAGTGAGAGAGCAGCTGCGTGTGTGTCTGGCAGCCAGTCAAAGTCAACTCTCAACAGGGTCCTGAACAAAGATTAATTTTCCTGACTGGTTCTTTCCATTCTGGTTACTGCTGATCACAAAGCAAACAGATGACGTAAACTTCAAAGGCATTTTTCGTATGAGAATTGTCAATTTGATTCACTACTGCCAACCTCAAACATTCAATAATCATCAGTCCTGATTAAAAAGAAGAAAAAAAACACTTGGGTTCTTAACTTTTAAGTCTTGATGTTTGAGCTCACAAGCACGTGGTTTTATGACCAGTATATTGTAGTTCAAGCCTGTAGCCCCACTTTCACTGATTCCAGTTTTATATCCCTGCTGCTTGGTGCAGGTCAACACTAGCAGTGAGGAAAAGAGTCAAAAGAGATTCATCATCTAGCTGGCAAAAACAGGGACAAGAAAGGTCTCACTCATCCCTGCAAAACCTTTTGTTTCAAAGGTAGCTTGCAGCAGCAGCCAGGCTGTGTCCAGAGTCTGCCATAGGGTGGCCCAGCAGGAGTAGATGACGCAGAAGGTCTGCACAGGAGTCCAGTTTGTCACCGCAGCATTTCTCACTGTGTGCGGCAGTTCTTGTCAGCAGGAGAAAAAAAAAACCTCAATCACTGACTCCAGTTAAGTGCTTTGACTGCGGTATTTCTGTCTCTGTCCTGCATTGCTTTATGCAAGGTTTAGACAGTTACTATTGTCGTCTTGGGCTTCTGCTGAAGGATGGTGTTTTAGAGACGCGGCTCTTATGAAATCTAGAAAATGCACAAAATCACCTCTGGAAGAGTGAAAACAAGCAAATTGCAATGCACAGACTTGAGTGTCAGAGACTATGCTTTTCCAGGGAAGGACTTAGTTATTTCTTACCGCATGAAATGAGTGACATCTCTCAGAAAAGACGCCCCATGGGGAACTCGATCCTTTGGGAGGGAGGATGAGTTAGTGATTAGCAACAAAATGCAAAGGTGTTTCCAGCGTAGCGGCTGGCTGCTCCATTTCCTAATACAGTACATTACATCGTTAATGGAAAATGTAGCTTTGCACCTTCTGTTTTTCTCCCAGTAGGATTAATTTCATCACTGTTTACATGCCAAGCATGCTCACTCACAGCTGTGAGCTCTGGGGAGAGGGAGAAGGCACAGCTTGGACCTGCACTGATAAGATCACAAAGAGTCCGCAACAGGGCTGGGAGTTGCCTTTGCCAAGTCACTTTACCACAAGACCATCTTTGCTTCTGCCCACAGGAACTGTCCCACACCATTGCAGACAGACCTCAGGAGCCAGCAGATTGAGGAAAAAGGATCTGGCTTTTTTTGAAGTCCTTGGGGAGATCTGCAGGGACAGGAGTTTTCTGTTCAATTCTTTGATGCAGCAAAGAGAGGGGAAAATACCGACCATTTCCCACCAACCAGTGTCTCTTTCCAGTACACTAACCCAACCTGCACCCCTGCTCCTGCCAGGAATCTGTTTCAAGGCTGTGTGTGTAATTTATGACAAAATAAAGGAGAGCAGGGAGGAACAGCTTTTAAAGAAGCAGACTGCTAATTCTCTGGGAACCAAGAGAAATGAAAGTACCACAGGAGTGCCACATGGCAGTGCTGCTGGCATATGTACCACGCTGCTGAAGTAGCTCTCCACATGCTGGTGCAGGAGAGAGGCAATTGTGGAGCTGGAGATACTGAGCTCACTAAAGCTGATGGTCATGAAATGGGAAAGTAAAGTGAGCAAACCGTTCCATGCCACAGAAACCACTGTCCCGAGCTGAAAGCCCCGGGAAGCAAAGCAACAGGGGATAGAAGTACTTCCTTGTAAGATGCCAGCAAATGAAGCAGCTCGGTTTTCATTTGGATTTGCAACTGCATGGTTGTGAAAAAAAAAAAAAAAAAGAAGGTGCTAAAAGCTGGAGAAACACCAGGATAAAGTTTCTGAGAGGTCTGCAGATTTGGGCTTTAGAAAGGGAAAAGTACTTCCTGCTGTGGGGGGTGTGCTCAAGGTACACAGACTACATTGTATTTGATTCTGCTGGAAGCAAGTTACAAAACCTCAACTCTTAATTAGCTGCTCAGACCACAAGGAGATTCTCTGTTTTCCAAGTGAAAGAAGAGTGAAAGCTTCAGATGACAGGCAGAGCTTCTGCTCCGTTATTGCGGTTCCAAAGCACAGCATCTTAAATAAAAGTCAGCAATATTATTTTGTGTGTGCTTAGGAGCAAACTACAATCCCTCATCCAACATAACCCGAGCCTGTAGAGTTAGCTCAGTGTAAACGAGGCCATAACTATATATACAAAGCCATTAACTTACTTGGTTCCAATCAGTGTAACTGCTATCATTGCTTTGCATACTGAAAGAAGAAAAAGCAGCAGAAAGAAAAAACCAAGTTTCTCAACAAGTTTGTTTCCTGAAAGACAACTCACATGTATTTTCCGCATCTCTGGAGAACAAAGCTCTTAATGCCAACAAGACAAGAATCTTCCCAGAGTCAGAACCTTCAGGCCAGAGCTTGCTATCTTCACTTCATGTTCATCAGCAGAGGGTGATTTGTAAAGCTGTCAATAAAGTTCATTGAGGCAGTGAGTCACCACATGATAATCCTGAAGGTTATCTGGCAGCTTATCCAGCAGGCTTGGCCTTGGTTAAAGAACCAAAGAGACGATTTGAAGCTGAAAGTAACAGTGCGATTTTGCAATTTCCAGCCTGTCTGCAATACACCACTTTATGCAACATGGAACATTTTGTTTAAATGCGTGTGCGTATAAGGCTGCAAAATGAGATCTCATTAGTATTTACAAATATCTAAATGGTGTGTGTCAGGAGGCTGGGACATCCCTTTTTTTCTGTTGTACCTTGCAACAGCACAAGGGGTAATGGGATGAAGCTGGAACACAAAAAGTTCCATTTAAATATAAATATTTCACTATTCAGATGAGGGAGCCCTGGCACAGGCTGCCCAGAGGGGTTGTGGAGTCTCCTTCCTTGGAGGTCTTCAAGACCTGCCTGGACATGTTCCTATGCCACCTGATCTAGGTGAACCTGCTTCTGCAGTGGGGTTGGACTGGATGATCTCTAAAGGTCCCTTCCAACCCCTATCATTCTATGGTTCTATGCAAAGGCAGCACAGCGATGGCTAACCCCTCATCCCCTGGGTACACAAGAAATTCAACAGCACACCTCTCACGCCTTGGCTCTGCCCTGCATGTCCTTTCCTTCCCAGAGAGAAGGAGTCCAGCCATTTCACCTGCTGGGACTGCTTTCCTCTTTCCCAGAGGGAAGGAGTCCAGCCATTTAACCTGCTGGGGCTGCTTTCCTCTTTCCCAGAGGGAAGGAGACTGACCATTTCACCTGCTGGGGCTGCTTTCCTCTTTCCCAGAGGGAAGGAGTCCAGCCATTTCACCTGCTGGGGCTGCTTTTTTCTCAGAGGGAAAGGGACTGACCACTTCACCCGTTGTGTTTTGCTTTCTTCTTTCCCAGAGGGAAGCGGACCAGTCGTATAACCTGCTGTGGCTTCCCAGAGGGAAAGGGAGCGACCATTTCCCCTGCTGGGGCTGGTTACACAAGGGGCCGCCCCTGAGCCCTCCCCGCCCGTCACGGCCCCTCAGCGAGCGCGAGAGCAGGGGACGCGGCTCCCGCCGCCGGCCCCGCCCCCGCCACGCTCCCGCCCCGCCCCCGCCCCTCGCCCCGCCCCCCGCCCCGCGGCTGCGCGTGGGCGGCAGCGCCGGGGTGCGCAAGATGGCGTCGGGGCCGCCCCCCACGGCAGCCGAGGCGTATCGGCCCAACCGTTACGTCTCGCTGCCGGCCGAGCTCGACCCCGACACCTACGGCTCGTCGCCGGAGAAGCGCCGCGCGGAAGCCGAGCGCTTGGCGATCCGCGCCGGGCTCAAGCGGCAGTACCAGCTGCGGCTGAACGACCCCCGCCCGCCGCCCATCATCGTGAGTTGGGGCGGGAGGGGGGGGGGGGGGAGAGCCGGTGCCGCTGCCGGTGCCGGTGCCGGCCGCCTCACCCGGCGCCCCGCAGCGCGCCCGGGGCACTGCCCTCCCTGTGACCTTGGCGGTGGCCGCCCCAGCCCGCGCCGAGGGGCAGCTGGGGCCGTGCCGGGGCCGTCGCAGGGCCCCTGGGAACCTCACCGTGGGTTTTCTTGCCGACCTAGGAAAATCCTGCCTTGATCCGCTGGGACTATGCAAGGACACACAACGTCTATCCCACTTTCCGCCTGACACCTAAGACGGCCTTTCTGGGAGCTGTTTGTTCAATAGGCCCTCTCCTGTTCTGGGGCATTCTCTTCAAGGTCGATAGGGTAAGTCAGCTGGCGACGCTCAACCAGCGTCAGCCAACACCAGATCGTAACGTGGAGATTTGCCCGGAGGCTTCCTTGGTAGGGTTTAAATATGAGAAAAAGCTGCCATACTGTTCAGGTGAGGGAGCCCTGGCACAGGCTGCACAGGGAGAATGTGGAGTCTCCTTCTCTGGAGGTCTTCAAGACCCATCTGGACACATTCCTGTGTGACCTGATCTAGGTGGACCTGCTTCTGTAAGGGCTTGGACTAGGGGATCTCTAAAAGTCCCTTCCAGCCCCTACCATTCTGTCATTCTGTGATCACGGTCCACCAAAGAATAATTAATGCTGTTAAAGTAACGAGGGAAGTAAAGCTGGTACAGAGCTACAATCTCAAAGCCTCATGACTGGTCGTAAAGTCCTGTTGTCCTCAAAGCCCTCTAATGTACCTTTGGCTAGAGCCACTCAAGGTTCTCTTGAGCAGGATATTTTGCAGTAATAAAAGCTCTCTGTAACACTGACAGTGTAAATTAATCGTTTAGCTGTTGACACAGTAACTGTAGTTCGTAAAATAACTAAATAGAGAGCTTATGGATGATAGACCTAGCAATGTCTCTGTAAATTGGTTGACCCTTTCTCTAATCTGGTGAAGCACGGGGAGAAGAATACTTCTAATGATTGCATTTCCTGATCTCGGCTGTATATTTAATCCTACTTATCTTGCTTACCGTTTTAACTCCTGAAATATGGGCACTAGAATCTGAATAACAGTACATAATTCTGAAAAAAAAACCAAACCCCACTATGTACACACAGAAGAAAAAAGTTAGGTGATGGGCAGACAGTGGCTGCTTCTAACTAGTGGATTTGTGGCTTTTGTAAAACACTTTTTAATTCCCTCTTTTGCACGGAAGTAGCAATTTTGAGACGAAGTCATAAACCCAGAATCACAAACTTCAAATTAATGGAGTGTTTGTAGGGAATGTTGTTTGCTAGGATGAATGGAAAAAGACAGGTTTTTAGGAGACGTGCTGAGCATTTCAGTATTAATGTTTTTGAGACTCTGAAGTATTTTGTCATGCTGTTTTGTTTGTGAAGTCACACTTGGTGGCTAAGCCCAAGTGTGGCTTAGCATGCCAGTACTCAAAAACAAACCTATGTGAGTGAAATCTAGACCTACTTGCCTTCAGCTGAGGGTCTTTAATGTAGTCTCCAGGACAATTTGTTTTCCATTACTGCAGATCCTTTACAGATGTTTGGGTTTTGGGTTGAGTTTTTGTTTATTTTCTAGCAGTATGTAAAGCACAGTAACTATCACACTCTTTTTCTCTGAGGAGTGTTTGTTTGATATCTGGGAAAACAAAAAGATAAATTGTTAGGCCTTAAGCAAGTCTTTGGTTTTATCCAGCAGAAAGAACCTGAGCAGATATCTGCAGTGTCTTGTATGCTGTAACAGTACCAGTCAGAAAGGTACATGGCTGCAGAGTGAGATACAAATGGACTGAAAGCAGAGACAGGCACTTTTAAGTGAGTTATTAAGCAGTTTCTCCATAATTAGATCTCTAAACTGAATTATTTAGGCAGGAGGAGATAGAAACTGAATGTATCAATTGACTGCGATGCAACTAGTTTGGCAAAATGTAAGTGGCAGGAATTGGTCTCTGCTAGCCTGAGTGGATAGATGTGCAGAGAGGTCAAGCTGAGCACATCCTCTGTGGCTGGTAGGTGAAACCAAGTGCTTTGTTCTTTTTTTTTAATCACTTTTTTAACCACAACAGGTGTTACCAGAGTTTGTGCTTAGATTATACTTTAGGATGGAGAAGAGTCTTAAGATCATATATGGTGCTGTCTTCCTGTAATCCACGCTGAAATACTAGAACTGCTTTTCGCTTTTCCCAGGCTGATTTGAAGCTTCTTGTCTAATAGGATAATGATGAACCTTCTTTTTCTTCCACAGGATCGTAGAGAGAAGCTTATCAAAGAAGGTAAATACGAGCGACCATTCAGTCTATATTAAGTTCCTGGACTTGCAGTGCTGTTCATGGGATATAAATAAAATGTGTGTTGACCATTCCTCCTTCTCGAGAATAACTCTTAATGGTTTGTCAGTTGTTTTGCATCTTTAACGGTTACAGAAAGTGCAGGAATGCAGGATTTTTATACCCAACACAGATAGGTACAGAGAAGGTGTCCTGAACTCGCCCAGTCTGCTCCTTTGGTCTGCATACAGAGGCTCTTTTTAAACTATGGAAGCTGCTGCTGTCAGAGCAGCACAGGCTGAGGGTTAAAATTGGTAGCAGGCTTAAAATGCTAAGCAAGTCCAAAGTGGTTTCCTAAAGAATGCTGCATGCCTACGAGGTGTTTCTTCCTGGGGTCCCTTTGACTGTGTAGTTTGCCCTAACAGGATATCAGACAAGCTGTGTGATTTATTTTCAATACCTTCAGGAGCCTGCCTGCCTCCTCTCAATACATCCAGTTATTTTTTTTTTCCCCCTAACAAAACGCAAACCTAAACCATGTATTTCTTTATTGCAATAAACTCCTGGATAAAATTACTGTTCCAGACTTGGAATTGGTTGAGCTGAACATTGTCATGCTGTACGTGACCAGCATTTCCACTCAATTCTGTGATTCCCGTGAGTGGGAGGCAAGAAGTAAAAATACAAGGGTTTTTATTTTTGACATCGACTCGCATACCGTGTGGGAGAATTCTGTTTCACCTCTGCAAATGGGCTGTGATTAAACAAACCACCAGCTGGAACTGAGCCTCGTGCCTGCAAAGGTGCCTTCTCCTTGTCTTTATAAGAACCTGAGTCTTTTCTGCCCAGGTCAGCTGGTAGAGGGGGGAAACTGTGGCAACTGTTACTGTCAAAGCCCTGAAAGGTGAGTGCAAGGAAAAGATTTTGAATTCAGGCTTGAATTTTCACATGGGCCTGTAGGTGCGCTGTAGGTACGATCCAAACAACCCTTGTTCTTCACACATGGCATGGCAACGGTTTCTTTCTAAATGTTGAGATCTGTGCCCAAAGCTAAGTCTGATGTAGCAATGGAGAGCTTGCCCGTGCCTGCTGGGGAAGCAGTTCTACCCAATATCCTTCCTGCATGACTAGGATTGAAGTAAGGGCCTTTTGCAGCCTCTCTCTGTCAGCGTTGAGCTTTTTCACATAAACACAGAACAGCTGAGGTTGGAAGGGAGCACTGGAGCCCTTTGGGGACAATACCCTGCTCAAGCAGGGCTGTCTAGAGCAGGTTTGTCCAGGACCGAGTCCAGATGGCTTTTGAGTATCTCCAAGGACAGAGACTTTACAACCTCTCTGGGCAACCTGTGCCAGTGCTCAGTCACCCTCATGGTAAAAATATGTTTCCTGATTGTTTTTAAACGATGGGGGATTTTTTTTAAACAATTGCTTCCTGTTGTAGCTCTTCCCTTTGCCATCAGGGTCACGCAACACTGGGGCTGTGGGGAGCTTGGCCCTAGTGCTGCTTGCAGTGGTGGTGCAAGGCCATGGCCTGCTTTTGCAGTTCTCTTTGTGCACCCATCCAACCCTCTTGTGCCTGTCTCTGGGGCTTGTTCTTCTGCCAGCTTAACTAGAGCAAACCCAAATCATTCTCTGCAGAACAGCTTCTAAAAGACTGTCACAAATAATATTACAAGATAATGACTGTGGGTCAGTGCAGAGAGAGAGACATCGAGGCACAGAGAAAGAGGTATTTAGGGAAAGAAATAATTGCTTGTCTGAGCATGCTAAATTAACTATCTTCCTGCTGCCACAAACTAATTTGATCTCCCAGGACCCATTTCCTCAGCTAATTGGAACTTGAGTTGCCACACATGTAAATTCTCCCTTGCAGCTGTATTTGTTTCAGGCCATCTGAGCAAGTGGTTCAGGATGGCTTGTAGATGAGCACAGTTGCCTCTAGTCTTAGGCCAACCTCAGATTGATGCTTGCAGCACCTGCCACAGCCTTTTCCTTAGCAGATGAGAGTCTCTGAAGCTATGTCCCTGCAGATTTGAGCGTGGTGTTTAGGGAAAGGCTGCCCCACTTTTCTCTCTTATTGTTTGCAGAGTTCTCCAAACCCTTTTCTTGCAGGGAACTTAACATGCTGTGCTACTGAAGGTGGGGTTGGTGGTTTGAGGTGCTGAGCATGTAGGGGAAGGAGAGGGGAGTTTCCCTTCAGAAATGTAGGGTGAAGACAGAAGAGTGAATATGCCTTGTGGAATTTTACCTTTGACTGATGTGTTACTGCCCATGTCTGCTTCACGAATGAATCTATAGCAAGAGAAACACAAGCCTGCGGGTCGCTGTGTGGTAATTTAGGTCGCAAACAGAAAATGAGCTTTTCCCCTCTGCCTGTGAAACATTTAGACCTCATTTATCCCTGGATCAGTCTGATTAAATTAGCTCCTCTGGCAAATTGATTCTCCTGAACGTCCTTTTCTGAGCTAGCTATTTTAAAGTAAACATCTCCCTGTAGAGTTTGGAATATAATACTTTGCTCAAAGCTGATGTGGGTTTTGTTGGTTTGTTTTGTGTTTTTTTTTTTCTCAAGGATCTGGTGTAGATCCAAAACCAATGGTAGATGTGAGTGACTGAAGTTAGCTGTCACAGCTCTAAATTTCCTTCTCTTTTGGAGAACTGAGGGCTGTTTCTCTTGGGCAGTAAGAAACATGGATCCTGATGGCACCAAGCTTAATAGCTGTTTTATGTGGATATGTGCCAAAATGTTGGCCTGAGAGTTGGGGTGCCTTGGCTGTGCTCCTGGTTCCCACACTACTTGGGGCCTTGTTTTCTGCCTCCCCGCTGTGGAAGTCACCACCTGGGTGGGAGGCTTGCACACTCCAATGAATTTTGATGTCTTCCACAGAGTTGTCTGCGCTTGGGCTTTCTTCCAGGTCACTTCCCAGGAACAAATGCCTGGACCGGCCAGACAAATGCTTTCCCATTTGCTGTGCTGCAAATTAGCATTTACCTAGAGAAAGAATTTGTCAAGTGCTGACAAAACCTCAGAATCATGGAATGGTAGGGGATGGAAGTGACCTTTAGAGATGCAGTCCAACTTCCCTGCTAAAGCAGGTTCACCTCGATCAGGTCACACAGGAATGTGTCCAGGCAGGTTTTGAACACCTCCAGAGAAGGAGACCACACACCCTCCCTGGGCAGCCTGTGCCAGGGCTCCCTCACCTGAACAGGAAAGTTTTTCCCTATGTTTAAGGGGAACTTTTTGTGTTCCAGCTTTTGTCCATTGCTCCTTGTCCTGTCGCTTGAGACAACAGAAAAAGGTGCTATCTCATCCTCTTGATACACACCTTTTAAATAGTTGCAAGTGTTAATGAGATCCCCTCTCAGTCTTTTACAGGCTGAACAGCCCCAGATCCTGCAACCTTTCTTCCTAAGAAAGGTGTTCCAGTCCCCTGATCATCTTGGTGGCCCTGCACTGGACGTTCTCTAGAAGTTCTCAGTCTCTGGGAGCCCAGACTGGACACAGGACTCTCCTCACCAGGGCAGAGTAGAGGGGGAGCAGAACCTCCCTCCACCTGCTGGCCACACTCTTCTTGATGCATCCCAGGATGCCATTGGCCTTCTTGGCCACAAGGGCACATTGTTGGCTCAAGGTTAGTTTATTATCAACCAGGACTCCCAGGTCTCTCTCTGCAGAGCTGCTCTGCAGCAGGTCACTCCCAGCCTGTCCTGGTGCATGGGGTTGTTCTTCCCCAGGTGCAGGACTCTGCACTTGTCCATGTTGAACCTCATGAGGTTCCCTCTCTGCCCAACTCTCAAGCTGGTCAAACTAGCTGATGTTGAAGGATGACCAGAGCATGGGGTTGGAAAGGAAGGTTTTTCTCACTTAGTTTTGGATTCTCCAACCTTTTCTGATTTGTGGTCTTACTTTTCTAGCAGTCAAGCCTTTACTTAACGACCCTCCAGAGCTCAGCAGTTTGAAGTGTCCTGCTCTCATAGGAGGTTTAGTTTCTGGTAGAGCCTTCATCTCTGTTTTTAAAGCAAACTTCCCCTACAGACACCATTTGTCTGTTTGTTGATCTCTGGCTTCTGCCTTTGAAACACACACCAGGTTGCATTTTTAGTAGGCTCCATGAATGGAGAGGGCTGGCTGTCACCTCTTGTCCACCCAAGCTGCAGCATTCACACCAACTACCTGTGGTGACAGCCACGTGAGTAGTTCAGCGTGTCACCAAGAAAGCTTTAATTGGATTCTTGAAATTTAAGAATAATGGGGTTTTTTTACTGCATTTTCCAAGTTACACAGGATCATTTTCGTGGCTTGGTGGCTGCTGGAAATACCATCCTGTGCTGGGGTGCTCTGCATTGCCAGAGTCGACTGTGCCACCACGCGCAGATGTGCTGGATTTCCCCACCTTAACTCACGTGTTGCAAGCAGCAAATGCTTCTCTTTACTTGCACTTAGGGTTGAAGTGGCTTTTCAGAGGTTCCCAGCACTTGTAGTAGTTTCTGTCTAGGCGGTTGGAGGTCTGGAGGCCCCACTTGGTGACGGCGAGACTGAGGGATGATTCGAACATGAAAGCCTGTGGGGGAGAGGGAAGGTAGGTTAAGGCAAGACAGCGAGAGTTTAAGCCCAGGCAAGGTGGCTCTGCTGTAACACAAACAGAAGTTTTACACATGGTCCAGCATTGCCAAGTTCTGTCTCCAGCCTGATCCGCTCTGGAGAAGAAAACTCTTCAGAGCTGGCACTGCAGTGCTGGTATTAACCAGGTCTCAGGAGTGACTTTGGGCTCTGTGCATGTCCAGGAAAGCCAAGTTCTTCCAGAATCTCTAGTTCAAGATCTGTTGATCATTAGATTTTAGGGGATGGGGAAAGGAGAACAGTTGGGGGCTTCGCTTCTTTGTCCATAGGCTAAGACAAAAATTGAATTAATCAGCATGAAAACTCCCTCCTTCTTGCTCAGGCAACAACTTACGTGGGCAGATGATCAAAGCTGCCTGGCATCGCATGTCTCTCAGGATGCTCCTGGGAGCTGAATGGTGACAAGTGGTAAGGGAGGGAGGTAAATGCTGCACCAGTTTGGACCAAGTACTTTTCCAGCTTTCGAGCAAGAAGCTAGTCTGTGCTCTGAGAGTGGCAGGGTGGCACCATGCCAAGCTGTATTCCAAACTTAGCTAGCTCCCTTGGCTCCTTACCATGGTTCCTTCTGCAACCCTCTCAGGCTCCAGCTTGGCTTTGCTCGCCTTCTCAAAGCAGTCGGCATCCGGCCCATGTGGAGTCATCATGCTGTGCAAGCTGGCCCCTCCAGGCTGGAAGCCTTCCTCCTTTGCTTCATAGTGGCCTTTGATGAGCCCCATGAACTCGCTCATGCAGTTCCCTGCAGGAGGCATAGAGAAGAAGTTTGCAACACAGCACGATTGAGAGGTATCAACAGCTGGGCTGTGAGCTCCTTGAGACCCACAAGCTAAGCTGGGCCAGGCAGCGGGTGGAGGGGAGGTTCCTCTTAAGAGGACATGGGGGATCTTTGCAGGCGATGCTTGTAAAGCTGTACAGGTTTTATCCCACTCTTAATCATCCTCATTCAGAAACAGAGCTGCCTAATGAAAGTGCATGGATGTGGGTAAACCTGGGCTTTTCCTACCACTTTGACCTGCACGCATACTGTGTGGTGTAGCCTGACATTTACAGACTTGAGATAAAGAACTTAAAGCTCTGGAAAGGAAGTTTCCATGTTCCTGGCACAAAATGCCTGGCCAGCAGTCTGGTGAGAGAGCCTGGTCTGCTGTCCCAGGTTATAAAGGCAAAATAATTTTGTTTGCTGTTTTTTTCTTCCACCTCCAGTCCAGCCAGGTGCTTCGGTACTTTCTACTCTACCTGTTGCTCAGGAGCCACTGTATGCCCAAAGACAAGGAGGCAATTCTGTTCTTCCCTGAGGAAAAATACTTTAAGTAGACTGACCCCCTGAAACCCCAGGAGTAATATACCACTAACTTAGGTAAGGATGGCTATACCTAGTCATTCAGCACTTACTGACTTATGCTCCCTGTAAGGGAAATACTTTAACAACTGCCATCCCAACCTTTCAGCTTCAGAGCCTTCATGTAGCTGAACAATGCAACAACTTCCTGCTTAGCAGCCAGCTTTTGCAAAACCAGGACATGCTTCTGTAGCCATGTGTTATATATACATATATATATATCCCTTTTTAACCATTGAGTCAGTCTTCATTAGGTACAACCCAGGGTCTGAAAGGTTTACCAACACAACTGATTGAGCTCAAAGCAGAGCTGGCCTATATACGTATGCAAACGCTCGTTAATCTTCATCCCGAGTTGCCAGCGTCTTGTGTAAGACTGGATTGTTACGGGCTTTTCATTGAACATGCTCATGTTCTGTGCTTGGCACCTTCAGGCTGATGTACGAACCATGAGAGCTGCGTTGCCAACACATCTGCAACAGGGCTCTTAATATCACTTGAAGAAGAACAGGCAGGTGAAGAGGAAACCAGGCTGGGACTTAAGAGTTGAATCCAGCTTCTTACTCGTTTTCAGATTCCCTACGTGACTCCCAGAGACTCAGGCTTGACTCCATTCCCTGTCAGTAAAACAGGATTGTCTACTACAAGCAGGATGTTGTGAAGTTAAGACCCACTTTGTGGCTCTTAGGGATTAGGTCCCACAGTAATGACAATCATAAAAGTACTCTCTCAGACACGGATGCAATACACACCCGCAGTATAAAAACTGCATCAGACATTTTTCAACCTGTGGTCCAAAGACCCTAGGAGTAATTCACAGCCTTTGAGGACGTAGAAAGGTGACAGAGAAGTCAGTATTAAAGAGCTGCACGGCCACCTGTGTATGTGAAATTGTTATGGTGTCTAGGGGGAATACTTTTGGGTCACCGTTGCTGTATTTATACCTGGGGCAAAGCGAGACAAACAGTGTGACTCTGAGTGCACTAAAATTCCCTGAACGTAAGCTTTTCACTGCCCCTGAGGAGGCAATGGAATTGCTGGCAAATAAAATAGGCCTCTTGGAAAATGTTTGGAGTTCAGCAGCATTGAACTTGTGCTACTCTTACTGCAGAGTTGCTCTGTCCTGTTACACCCCCTTAGCAATACAAGATATAACGATCTAATGATACAGTGACACAAGGACATCATCATGGCACTAAGTTCAGAGGGAACTCGTGTGCTCAGTGTCTGAATAAATGGCTGTTGGGATGTCTGCTTCACCCACTCAAGCTCTGCCCCTCCACAGCTGGGACAGAGTAGACAACCAGCTTCCTCAGAAGAGTTTAGTACCGTGGTCAAGTGGGTAACTGTGGCAGCTGCCTGCATGGGTACTCATGGATCACCACATGGACAACAAGAAGAGATTATTTCAGCTGCCTTTTAGCTCAGATAAAGCAAGATTAGACAATTTCATGTTTGTTAAGGCTCAATGCATCCCTGGAAAGTTAGCACAGCTCTGCTGATGAGCAGCAATGTAGTCAGGGTTAACCAGCAGTGTGTCTCACCTCTTAGGGTCTAATAAAAGTGACTTGGCACTATCCCATTTGGTCAGGAGATATATTCTCATTACTGCGAATGAAAGCAGAATGACAGGGCAGACTTTGCCTGTGGGATTTACTCCGATGGCTGCACAGCTGCTTACTGTGCTGGTGAGTGCCACTAATTCTGCCAGCCCCCAAGATGACTGGAAATATGTCTCAGTAGCAGGAGAAGCTGGCTATTAAACTGTGGTTAGTAAGTATGCAGAAAGCCTCTCAGCACTTCAGTGACCATAGTATGACCTTGCTAGTTTCTGAGATGAGGCTTTTCAGCTGTCAATAGAAGGGGTTCCGGATGGGCAAGCTTTCCCCCTCAGCCTCATGGAGCAGGGTGCCTCATCCCCACCCTGGAAGGGCAGTCACATGTGAGGAACTGGATTTCTAGCATCCATTCAATGCAACATGTGGCCGTGCTCTGCCAAGACAAACCCAAAAAACTGCCTAAAAGAAACTGTCTCTGATGATGGCAACCAAATCCTGAAAACATCAGGTAACTCTGTGCCTGAGAAGAAACCCAGTTCCCGATCTCTGGCTTTTCAAATGCTAGAGGTAACCCCATCACTCCACAGGTGGTAAAGAAGAGTTCAGGAGAGATAATTCACTCCTTTGCTATAACTCTGGTCTCACCCTGTGAATGGCTCTGGGCAGCACTACATCAGTCTGTGCTTCTCACTACATGTGGTAACGTATTTTCCTTTCTCTGTGCTACATTAACGAGATATCGAGCAATTTATGGCTAGATGACCAGACCTAATTTCTGATACGTTTGTGCAATACCAAGTTCAATATGCACCCAGTCTCCATGGTAGCCCATCAAGTACAGACACATCCATCTATGCAGGCACAACCAGCCCATCACCTCCGAGTTCTTCTAAAATGCTCTAAATAAGAACATCTTTGGGTTAGTTCATTTTCTAGGGAGGACCGACTCCAAGGAGCTGACTCTAACTGTGCCAAGGACAACAAATCAGACTGCTTCTTCTTCCCTGTGTGTACTCTGAAATAAATGGAGGCTTGTTTCTTTCTCCCTGCTCAAGCACAACCAACAAAGAGCAGACGTACGGTGGTAGTATGGTGGCCGGAAGGTGTTGTTAGCCACCCCCCATCGTGGGGGGAATATGACAAAGTCAGCGAGTGCCACTCCGGGACGGGTTGACTTGGCTGTCAGGACAGTAAAGATAGAAGGATCCTGAAATAAAAACAACAAAAAAGCAAACCCCATGAAACAGAGCAGGGCTCAGAGCTGTCTGCACAGGTCATCCAGCTGGCCAATCTGACCCATACAGCCTCTCCCTGGCCTGAACACTTTTACCACCTGCACATGGTGGTATGGGTGGGATTCGTGACCCTGTGTGACAGCACACAGAATCTCCATACTGGATGTAGTGAGGGAAGATATGAGACTGGATGGTTCTTCCTTTAGGCAGCTTTAGAGAGCCTTTGCCATTCCAGCATAGGTGCCCTGGGAGCAGGTGGCACAGAGGCAGAGGAGGGACAGCCACACAACACGGGGTACTGTAATTCCAGGATAAGTCTCCAGCACTCCTCCTGCCACAGCACTGTACCTCTGCCTCAGCTGGTCACAGAGGACTGGAACATCCTGCCTCACAGCCCTGTTAGTTTACAAACAGGGACAACAAAATGCAGAGAAACTGTGGCTTGCTTCAAGGATTCTTGAAATCTCTAGTCCAGTAAGGTGATTTCCTGGGCTTTGATCTCAAAACCACCCGTCTTCTGGAAGGGTTTTCTGGAATTTAAGCAATATTTTCTGATGGTTGTCTCACCAGAAATGCTCCAGTCTCCTTGCACACCCACTTGCAGAAGCAGCACTGAGAGACAGCGTCACTGCAGGCACCTTTCCCACTGGGTTGTTTTCCTTTTTAGAAGAGCTGCTCACAATTAGTTTTGGCTTTAGTTATTTTTCATAAGATCTAAAAATTATTGCAATGAAAGCTGCCAGCTCTTTGCATGAATTTCAGTGTGGGGCTCAAAGGAGCCCAGGAAAGGAGCCTGTGCAATGGCAAGAAATAAATCAAGGCGAGAAATCTTGTAGCTGCATTGCATGGTGTGTGTTGGCTTCAGTATTCAGCTCTCCTCTAAGGCACAGAAATTCTATGCTAAGCTGCATAAAGCTGTTTAAGTAGCTGATCAACCTCCAGTTATATCTTTGTACTGCAAAGAAGATTGTCTTTCTCTACAAGAGCTTGCTTCGGGTCCAGGGAGAATAGCACAAGAGAGATTCACTCTGTTTCTTAGAGTATCAAGTATTTCTTAAGAGGCACTGGGCCCCTGGAGCTCAGGGTGAGGTTAGATGGTATGGTATCCATGCAGCATTGCTCTGCCTTGCCCACCACCAGAACTTACCGCGTGGTCAAAAGCAACAGAATTAATGACCATGAATTTTTCCAGATGGTATTTGTACGGTGTGTAGTTCCCATGCCAGGCTACCACATTGAAAGGGGAGAAATCCTGCAAAGGCAAAGAGACAGAGGGTTACTATACACAACCTTCCAACTTGCTGCACATATGCAGGGCACTGTTCTTTCTCAAATTAAAAATGGGTTTAGTGTTGGTGAAAAGTATGTTGGCAGCCCAGAGCAGGAAGCTCTAGAAGCACAGCCTGACATGGTGAGGATGTGGTTTTCCTCAGCCTCCCCACATAGTGAACCTCAGCCCTCTCTCCAGAGTTTGGTCTCTAAGGGTTTTTGAGTGTCTAGGCAGTTCCTGAACAGACCCAGCTGCAACATTAACTCTCTGGTAAGGGATCCCTGGCTTTTCACAGCAGCTTCAGCTACTTGACCCTTTTATACTCTGTCACTCTAAACATGTGGAAGCAGTGAGGCAAACACCATAGATGAGTCTTTGTTCCAGTCAAGTCTTTGAAAGCACTCTTTTACAAACTGAGAAGCTTCAACTGGGAAGATGAATGACCCAACAAGGCAAAGGCTCAGTCCTGCTCCACTTAACCAAGCAGGACTTCCAGACACGATGTGTGTGTCCAGAGATAGGCAATGAAGCTGGTGAAGGGTCTGGAGAACAAGTCTTATGAGGACTGTCTGAGGCAGATCGGGTGGTTTAGCGTGAAGAAGATAAGGCTCAGGGGAGACCTTATCACTTTTTACAACTACCTGAAAGGACGTTGTAGTGAGGTGGAGAGTTGATGTCTGCTTTCAAGTAATGAGTGATAGGACAAAAGGAGACAGGCTCAAGTTGTACGAGCAGAAGTTTAGATTGGAGATTAGGAAGCACTTTTTCACTGAGAGGGTTGTTAATTATTGGAAGGGGTTGCCCAGGGAGGTGGTGGAGTCACCATCCCTGGAGATATTTAAAAGCCGTATAGGTGAGGTGCTGAGGGCCATAATTTCATGGTGAGCTTGGCACTGTGAGGTTAGTGGTTGGACTTGACGATCTTAAAGGCCTTTTCTGACCCAAATGATTCTATGATTCTATGTATGCTACAGAATTGCACATCCTGGGCTATATACTGGCAGTCACTGCCCTTCAGTATTACATGTTCTCCCAGGACATCCTCACCTGCTGGGCTGCAAACAGCTTGCCCTGGTACTTGCTGATCACTGTGTAGCCCCCTGGCACTTGGCGGTCCTCATACCATGCAACAGGCACCAAGAAGTCACGTGGGTTGGCCAGGCCGTTGGCTCCTGTGGAAGAAAGACAGATGTCAAAGGTCTCTGGGCAAGCTGCATGCAAAGGGAGAAGCCAGTGCAATTTCCTGGCTTTGTGGGTTCCCTTCTGCATTTTGAATGACCTTACTGCTTCTTGGCTCAGCATGAAAGCTGAAATAGTCACACATTTCTTGTGCTCCTGCAAACAGGTAATTGTAAAACATCCTAGCATTTATGTGCATGCTCCCCTTATGTGACAGGTCTCCCCCAGTTCCCTTCTGAACAAGATTTGTATGTCATCTTCAGTTAAAGGCATGTAACAACTAGGAATTAAGCAAAGAACGAAGGGTGAATTGTCATGAGGGAGCCAAATACATTTCTGAATGCTTGCAAAAAGAGTACTGAAGTAAGGGCTAGTGATACCTACAGACTCTGGGTTTTCTGAGGGTCTGGTTAGTGTGAGGAGTGCATTTTCAAAGTGCAAGGCACCATATGGGTGCTAAAGCATTCTTCTTCTTCTCATTAGTGTTATTGTTACAAAGCAGTTTTGAATTTCTTGGATAAAAACGCAGACATTACTACCTGCTGCTAAGGTTTAACAGTCAGTGCTTTTCTCTAGCTGTCATTTTTTCAAATGAAAAGTGAATTTGGAATAAAGTAAGACTGAAATACAAAGGATCTTGGTCTCTGAGGGGAAGGTGGGTAGGTGGTGAGAAGAGGAGCTCTTATAATTATCACCTCCTGAAAAGGTTTACAGGCAAATGCAGTCATTTTCTCCAGAAAGTAAACCTTATAATAGATTCCTGCCTTCTGGAGACCAAAAAAAACCCAGCCCAAACCCAGTCCAACATTGTCTGAAAAACTAGCTAATGGGAAAACTTGTTACAAAGAGTCTGGGGCAGCAATATCAATAATCAAGTGAAGCATGCATGGAGTGCAAGACGTGGGTGCAAGCAGGCAACCTCAGCTGGCTGAAGGGAAAGCTGCCAAAAAAAAATCACTGTAAGGCTCAGTATGGAAAGAGAAGTGCCCAGCACGTCGTACGGGAGAGATGCTCAAGCAAGGTGCCATGAAACAGCCGCAAATTGGATCGGTTCTCCACTGCAAAAATCACTGGCTTCAGTTTGAGTATGGCCATGAGATGTTTGCAAAGGCCTCTTGAATGCAGATGTGCCCCACCAAACTTGTTACTGATTGATAACACCTAGTTATCTTACTTCAAGCATGGCCAGACTTCAAGATCTCACTGAGAGCTATAAAAGAAGCCCAGTCTAGTGGGGAAAAAGCCCAACCTAGTATAAAATAAGAAACAACCGACCCCAAAACACCAGTCAGAAAGTGGAGGACTATTGGTACCAATTTGGTACTTGTTTTGTCTGTTACAAGGAAAGTTTCCCTTCCCTCAGACAATCTTAGTAACAGCAACCCCAAGGTGTTTTTTCTCAGAAAGAAAAGTTTAAAGGCAAGTACTCTGGAGATATGGAAGGTGAAATAACTTGAGCTGAGCATTTCCAGAAAGCTGACTGGGAAATCACAGCAGGGATTGGTGGGGCTTTAGATACTGCACTCTCGCAATATCTTTGTCACAGCAGCAGGAGGCTGTCCCTTTGTGATCTGCGGCATTGCACAGACCAGGAGGCAGCTGGCAGAGAGGATCTGTGATTTATGAGAGCTAGACCTGTGCTCAGTGAAAGCAGATCTGCCCTGGCAGCACAACAGAGACGTGACTGTGTTGCTGATCTGAGTCCTGTGCTGCTCCTTTTATTGATTTCTAATTCTCCAAGTGGAAGAGCTTCTGATGTTAAGGCACTCTGTTATCTAGGGCTCTAAGGTCTCTTCATTAACAAAGGTGGGGGGAAAAAAAACCCACCCTTGATTAAATCTAAAATGGGGCTTCAAAAATATCTGTTGTCTCTGAAACCTTCCTTTCCTTTTACGGGGTAAATTCTCTCCCATCACTCCAGTTTGTGCCACATCTGTAAGTAAGAGGCATCAGTGACGATGACTTTGTTAGTTTCTTTTGGTAGGAACAGGTTCAAAGCCAGCATATGGGAACTCTCAAACCAGAAGGGAAGAGAGAAAGTGGAAAAAGTGGTGGGAAAGAAATGGTTCCTTCAGTGCCAGTGGAATCTTGGGATGACTGGGGTGTCACCTCTTGAGGAGGGGATGCTTGATCTGCTAGGGAATGACAGCGCTGGGATGGAAAGCACCTCGGTGAAGAAGTGTGTGCATGGCAGGATGTATTACATAGGATATAAAAGGATGGATTTGGGCTTGCAATTCATGCCTGACCCTATGAAATTCACTGTAGGTCTGACAGGAGATTGTTACCAATAGGTCCCAGGTCAGGCAGTTCGAAGTGTGCTCCATACACCTCCAGGATGTAGCCTCTGGTCTCTCCAAACACCTCCACACTGAAACGCATTCCTTGCTGGAAAATAAAGACAGACACTGGGATCCTCCCAGCACCCTCTTGGCAAACCATGAACAATTGAATGCAGGAGCCGGCTTGCTACAACATAGAGCTCTGAGCCACGGGCAAAGTGCAGTCTAGCCCTTACCTGAATGACACAGATTTCGTTGGGCTCCACTAGCATCTTCCCAAACTCGGTTGTGATGAGCAGTTTCCCTTGCTGGGGCACTGTGGAAACAAAAGGTGGCCAGTAGAGCTGAAGCAGCATGGTGATTGCCACCTTCTCTGACCCTGCAGAACCCCCAGGCTCCAAGGGAAAGAAATAGGCACTTTCTGACCCTGATTCACAGTGGGACCAGGCTGCCTCTGCCATGCAGAGCCTGGCAGCTGTTACGCCTGTGCTGGAGAGAGAGCTTCCAGCCCAGCCCCATGGTTGCCATGTCACAGCAGGTACCTGTGTGAGGTTAGGCCATCCACCCACCTCGTTGGTCTCTTGATGTAGGGTTTGTGCCACATCCCAAGTAAATGGGACTTGGTATGTTTGGGACCATACCTGTCTGTCTTATGATCTTCAAGTAAAATGGTGGATGTACCCATCCTTCACATGACTATGGCAGTGTGAGCTGTCTGGGAATAATTAATTCTCCCTGCTTCCTGACTGTAGAATCAATGCTCCACCGACACCCTCGTTATTTCCTATATCTCTCCTGGCACAGGACTGCTCACATTTTGACTTGAAAAAAAAAGCAGATTTACAGGACCTGCCCTGGCACTTTTGCTTCACGATAGGGAGGGAGGTGAGCGAGAACAATTTAACAGCTCTTTGATGGGAGAACTGTTTCTGTTGGAGACCTGGAGGCACTTCTGTCCCTCAGTCAAAAAAAACCGTACAAGCAAATATCAGACTTCTGATACCACTAAGAGTATTATTTCAGCACGTATGCACTTTTCTGTGCCAACCTCAACCGCTCATCAGTCTGATTGCCTGAGGCTGGAGGAGTGTGGGAGCTAAGCTGCCATGCCAAATGCTGTTGGACTGAAGCGACCAAAGCGTCTCGCTGTAAGCTGTTCAGAAATCCTGAGGTTTATATTTTCCAGAAAACCTCTGCCTATGTTGTGCTTAATACCAGTCTGGGGAGCACTGGGAAAGGTTCCCTGAGCACCATGCCAAGGAAGCTGGGTCACTGCATGAGACCAAAGTTGAGCTCTGACACAGGAGTACGCTCTCTGAGCTGCACAGGAGCAGTGCGACCCTCCCAACAGCCCAGCTGCTGCCAGACCACCAAATCTGGGTGGCATAAGCGTGACATCAACCCTCTCCTCCAGATACTGGCTGTAGGGCACAAGGCTCTGGAAAAACAAAGAAGCAGGCAGGTGGCGACCCAAGTAGACCTTCACGGGGGAGGTGGAGAGGGGAAAAAAAAGCCAGAGAGTCAACTCACCAATCAGGAAGTCACCATCTGAATTATAAAGGCATCTAAGGAAAATGGAGAACAGGAAGGTCAAGGTGCTGTAAGCTCCAGGCACTTGCACACGCTACGGCCACAGTTGGGGAGTTTTGAGCTGGGAGACTGTGGTAGCAGAGAACTCCCCTTCAGCACCAGCAATGCTATTTGCAGGTCACTGAATACAATGTACTGGCCAGTGCGGAGGAGGCAGGGAGTTTAATGCGTTGGATGTCCTCCAGCCTCTGCCAGGTCCCTGCCTTTCTGGTCATGGGTGCATCACGCATTGCAAATGGAGAAGTGGGGCTGACTTCCCCCATGAGTTGCTGCAGGGAGTAGCAATGCCTATCAGAGGCTGAGTGTGTGTTGGCCTCTGAGGAGCAGCTCTGGTCCCTGGGACATGCTTTTTGCATTCTCATGTCCCTCTTTCTCCCAGCAACTCCCCACCTGCTCCCCAAGTTCTTGGCCATGGAGCATAACCTGCTTCACAAACACCTGCCATGGACAACACAAACACCTTTGCCTATGCACACGGGAACACAGAGACACAGAGACACAGAGACTGCGGTGCTGGGAGCAGCTGGACTCGAGCCCAGCACTGGTGGATGTACAAGTGCAAGCAGGCAGCCTGGGGCAGCCCCAGCCTCTAGTGTAGAAGTCACTGACCTGTCAAGCATGGAGGTGTTGCAGACAAAAACATGGACAGCGAGGCCGTTGCGTCCCCTGGGCTCACCAGCACCGCACAGGGTGTGCAGTCCCTGCAGGCAAACCAAACAAGTTGGGAGGGAGCAGCAGGCAGCGGGGCAGGGGCCAGCCCCTTTCCTCTGCTCTTCCCACCCCCTTGCCTGGGTTCACCCTCTCTCCCCGCTTCCTGCACCAGCCTGTCCACGTGTGGCCTTTTGCCAAATATGTTGGCTTTCATGTATTAAGAGTTTCTTAAAAATCCACGTAAGCTGGTGTTTTCCAGCCCAGGGACTGGGGAAAAGATGGGGATCGAGGCTTTGTTTTTTCAAACACTTCCTTGAAATGCAATGCAGAAAATCAGGCCCATTGTCAGGTGGCTGGAATTTGGGATTCCCTCCCCTCCCACAGATGCTCTGCATGCCCAGTGCTGTCAAAACCACTGCTATTAGCCCAACAGTGGCCGTCCCATGTGCCCTGCTTCCCCTGAGGGGAAGCAGAGATGGAAGATGCCCAGGTGCCCTTCTCCCTTGACTTACGCTCACAAAGTCCATCTTTTTCTGAGAGGCTTTTGGGATCTCAAAAGGTTTCCATCGCAGCTAGATTGCAGCAACCCAACAAAAAGCAGGAAAGTGATGTCAGTGGTTAGAACCCAAATGCCAGCAACTCAAAAGAAAACAGACCTCCCCTCTGCCTCCCTGCCCTCTGGAAGCTGAAGTAGCTTTATCTTTCCTCTTTACCTTGTTTAATTTGGTTTCTTTTGATTTATGGAGCTTCCCCCTCCTTTTTTAATCATAATCTCGTGAAACAATTGGCAGGCCTGTAGTAGTGCCAAGGTTAAAAAAAAAACCCCTATTTAAAAGCTGTCTTTTCCTCTACTACTAACAACACTGTCAACAGAAAAAGAATTTGGATGAGCTGGCTTTCCACAGCCAACTTGTCGTGGTCCTGTGCTCACTCTGCACTGGATGATTCACTCCCTCCATGACCCCAGCATAACAGTCCTGTTGGCTCCACCTCGCTTTCCCCACAGCTGAAGCAGAAATATCTCTACCTGTGAGTGGGAGCTGCAAGCAACACTAATTATCTCTTGCAAAATCTGTCAAAATCCTCAGGCAGAAGGTGCCAGAGGTCCCTGAAGTATTTATTACCACTAATATCATATTAAGGGTCTTTGCAGCTCTTGGGAATGAGGCACTGCTGCTGAGAGCCACTCACTGGGAGGAATTCAGTGCAGATCAGCCCAAGCACCCAAAATCAGGAGGATGTTGATGTGGCCAGCTGCCAGATATATCCCCTGCATCCTTGTGCTTGACCCCAGGTGAAAGTGCCTGTTACTCGGCATCCACAAGAGCATTTTCTTGTTTTTAGCTACTCGACTTGGCAGTCCTTGACATTTTTTTTTGACACCAGTTTTTAGGCTGGTGCCCTGACAAAACAAAGTTTATGGGGACCCTGTGTCTGTGCCTGAGGCTCCCCAAAATTTTCAGCTGTGTCATATCTCAGTTAAATTTGAAAGCGATACAAGGATATTAACTTCCTCCAAGCCCTAAGGAAGTTTTCCAAACCCAAATCAAAACGTGGGTGCCCAGGTGACTTGTCAGGCTCTCCTGGAGAGCTGGCCTTGGGAGGAATCAGGCAACTGCCCTTTGGTGAGTGCATCTGCCAGTAAAGCTCAGTGACACTGAGGCTCCTCACTGATTAATCAGCTGCACCCCAGGCCTGGCCCCATGGCTCTGCTCTCTGAAGCCATCTGCTTCCCAAGGGCATCCAATCAACCCATCAGCCTTTGCTTGTCTGCGTTGGATCCATCCCTCCCTCTATCCTGTTCATTGCCTGGCAGAGGCACATCTTCCTTGCTGGGAGACCCGGGGAAGCCCATGCTGATGCCTGCCCAGGGTCACACTGCTGGGGTGTTGGGCAGAGGAGAAGAGGCCTCTGGAGAAACTCTGTATTTTGGATAGAGACACCAAACACACGCACCAGCAGATCAAATGTGACCCTTGTGAGGTATTGACATCTTACAGACGAGACGGTAAGACAGTGCTGAACCTCAAGTTTTGCTTTTGGTCTTTAAACAAGTACATTTTCCTTTGGTTTCCAAGAGAGCCTTCCAGACACGAAGTAGAGGCAGTGCAAATGATGGTCAGAAGGTGCTCCAGACACCCTGCTGCCACTCCAGCAGTGAGTCCTTCACTGGCTCGTGTTCTTGTCATGACAGTGTGAAGGCCAGTGGTGGCATCTCAACATGAACTGTTCCTCTAATGATTGTTTTAAGCCTTCAGGGTTGGGAATTGTGACACAGCTGACAAAAACCATCGGGAAATACTGACAGAAATGACACATGGAAGGACACACAGAAAGGAAACACTGAAGACTGAGGGGAGAGAGAGAGAAAGGGAGGGAGAACAGGCAAAAGAAAGGAAATAAATGTCAGGTATAAAGATGGTCTAAATGGAAGAAAATTCTCTCACGGAGGAATATGAAGATGACAGTAAGTCTACAGAAGAAGTAAGAAGTTCCTGCATAACTGCTTCGTTTTCACTCTTGTTCCTGTGGGTACTTCCACCTTCCTGTGGGACAGGGAAAGCAGGAACTTGGTTTGTCATCCAGCCCATTGGTTACAAACGATAATGGTGTCTGGCGCCTCCCCTCTCAAAGGCTTGCAAACTGCAAAGACACTGCCCAGCTCTGTGTGCCATCCATTCGGCAGGTCTCTCCTGCATTTCCACTTTGCCAGTGCAAGAAGAGAAGAACAAGCACCCTAAGCCAGAAGAGAAGTCCAAGACAGCCAGTGGCAGCCAGTGGCAACTGCCCAAAATGGGGAGGCTTTTAGTGTTGTTTCCCTGCTGCATGATCTATGAGCCTCCTGAGGTATGGTACCTGTGTTCTTACTATTACTTTATAGGTTTTATAGTGTCAAGGTTTGTCCAATCACTTTTTGAATCCACCTGCATCTTCTGGCAAGAAGCTCCCCAGTTAATGCACATCTATTTATTTATTTACATCAAAACATTTGTTACTGGTATTTACTTTCTCCCTGCCCGAATCATTGTCAGAAGTCGTCTCTGTTCCAGGCTGGAGAGCTTTCTTCCCTTTCAGCATTTCTTGCATGGATGCCAGGTCATGTTTTTTCATCACCTTTGT
Source organism: Urocolius indicus (assembly GCA_013401255.1). Lineage (NCBI taxonomy): Eukaryota > Metazoa > Chordata > Aves > Coliiformes > Coliidae > Urocolius > Urocolius indicus. Next base: position 96,282 of record WBNH01008971.1, on the reverse strand, counting down.
CCTCTTTCCTGTTTTGTCCCCTGTGCCTTTTCTAATCCTGCCATTGTCTTTGAGCAATGCTAAAGGTTATTTTTTTCCCTTAACTTCAGTGGGCTTTGCATAAGCTGTGTGTCCATATGGCCACCCTTTCTGATGGTCTTTGCTCATCACTCCTTAAGTGAGCTGGGTGAAATACAAAGCACCACAGGGAAGAGTCAGTCTTGTCCAACAATCTAAACCTTTTCTCTGTCTCTCTTCAGAAAAGGATGAAAAGGAAAGCAGGAAGATGGCTCCCACTTACTGCCAGGAAATAATCCCTCTGGGTTGGTCGTCATTGAAAGCAATGAGAAAGAGGATGGGCAGGATCTTCGTTGCTGTTCCCTTAGGTAAAAGATGTACCACATGTAAATGGCTTGAGGTGCTTGAAAGCTGGAATTACCATAATCATAAATAGCTGTGACAGTAGATGTGGGCTGCAAGAGGGTATCAGGAGTGAGTGAAGTGGTAACGAAGTCATTTTAGGCTTCATCTGGGAAGGAACACCAAAGCTATGCAAATATGAGCCTGTCACTGTTCCTTGGTCAGTGGCTGCAAAACATATTCCAGCAGAACTGGGAAAGTATTTAGACAAATGGCAAAGCTGCTGGGAGGCTGGAAATTACCTAACAATGACGCACCAAAGGGAAAAACTTGAGAGGTGTAAAAACCTATGACCATGAGATGATGACGAGGAGAGGAGAGGAGAGGAGAGGAGAGGAGAGGAGAGGAGAGGAGAGGAGAGGAGAGGAGAGGAGAGGAGAGGAGAGGAGAGGAGAGGAGAGGAGAGGAGTGATGTTGAGAGGAGAATGGCAGGAGAGAGTCAGATTAGCAAAGCCAAGTGTTCTGGGGCTGGCAGGGAAGAAATCATGATTAAAGATGATAGCAAAGCTGCAAGAGAGGAAGACAAATGCCATGTCTCTGTGTGACTCTCCAGAATGAAATTTGATTTCCCACAAGGGCTGCAGAGAAGTGGCTGGCAGCCAGCGGACTCTCTGAAAGCACAGGGAAGAAGGGGGTGAATGGCTGAGACATGCTGCTGCTCTGCCTTGCTGGGCTGGGGCAGGATGAGCCTTTGATGGGGAACACTGAAAGTAAGAGAGAGCAGATTGAGAGGTGGCTGAGAGGAGCCCTCAAGGGAGATGCTGCATAGCATGGATTAAACCCTGAGACACTGAAGCCGTGCTAAGAAGCAGCACAAGCATCCATAGAGGTGGGACACAACCAGCATTGCATCAGGGGCTGTCCCTCCTTGGATGACCCATAGGTGAGGAACAACAGGTAGCAGTCAGGACCCACCTCCTATGTTGGCCAAACCCCCAGCTCCCTACAGCTCTCCTCAAACCTCTTTCAGCTCAGCACCTTTGCACCTTTGGTTAACTTAATGTTTGACTGTCTTCCTTGCGGGACCAGGGCTCTTTCCGTCACAGTTACCTGGTTGGGGTCAGGCTCAACTTCATCCCAGTTGTGTGTCAAGTGGCCCTCCTCAAAAGGCTTGAAGGGTTTGTGGCAGACTGAAGGTAGGATCCGATACAGCCAGCTACAAAGAAAAAGACCTGGATTAGGCTGAGGGAGTGAGCCACACAATCTCTGTGTGGCTGCCAGCTGACTGAGCTCCTAAAGACATGAATAACATTTACACTACTGGCATTTGGACCAAAAGGTGTATAAAGTATAAAACACCAGCTCACAGCCAGAGACTTCCAGAGAGATTATGGACTCTAAATACAAAGACATGCTGTTACATGTAGGTAGATGTCTACATGTGTGTTTACATATGATCACATATGTTTACATTAACACATACATATATATGTATATAAAAAATATAGATACAGCTGCATCTGTGGCTGAAATGAGCAATCTCTGAGGTGGGGAAAAAAGCCTGTTTAAGCACAGCTAGCTGTGAAGCAGCTCAGATGAGATAGTGATGAGCATGGTATCTGACTGAAAGTACAGAGGAGCTTTCAGAAGACAGAAAGTCACAACCAGTATCTGAATTTGGGTGGATGACTGAAAGTAGCACTCTATGCCTGGCTAGCCATGCCTATAGGACCACCAGTGAGCCAATGCAGTGAAGCCCAGAGGTCTACGTGGCATAATGCTTCCTACTGCTGTAGGAGGTCCCCCATACCTCCGTCACTGCCTGGGACTGTCACTCTCCTTCCTTGCTGCCTACTGTGTCCACAGCTTCAGCCCTTGCCTCCCCAACAGCTGTGGCTGGCATCTGCACACCATACACAGGCACAGCCAAGTCTGAAGCTGGGCTTTTAATCAAGCAGGAGAGCAAAGGTAACCAGGAAAGCCTGAGCTAGGCAGGGCTGCCAATACCTTTGATGTGTTAACAGCAGTGGTTGCAGTTTGGGTGGGTGGGAAAGGGGAGGAGAGCGCTCTCCATTGAGAGCTGGAAAATTTCCATCAAGGACATCTTCTTGCAGCAAACAATGATTCATCCCTTTCCCACGCACACTGCGAGCTGGCACCAGCCTGGAGAGCAGAGCTCTGCTAAGGCAGCTCAGATGATGCATTTGCCTTTCATTTGAATGAACAACAGAAGGGACAGAAAAGCTGCCGTGGGAGAAGCAAAATCAAAAACCAATCTTCTGCAATCTGGTCATGAACAGAGCACGATGACCAGGACAGAGCTCTAGGACGTTTGCTGCCAGCACTGCTGAGAATGTGAGGTGGTAAGCAACCACCTGGGTACCTGCCGCTGGTTTGAGCCCCTGGCCAACCTCAAAAAGGGAAAAAAAAACCTGAGTCAGCACCTCACTGGCACTGGCCAGTGAGCAGAAGCATTCCTGAGGAAGAAGAAAGAGTCCTGCTCAGAAGCTTGGTTCTGACACTGTCTGTTATCAGGTGCTTACCAGTGCCAGTCGCTGTGGAGACATTTTTGCAGTAGCAACAGGGCTGTGACTCCGAGGTGGTTCTGCACAGCGCACACAACCCACTCAGGACCATCTGGCTGCCAAGAACACCACCCCCTGTCCCGCCCTTCCTGGCCTTGCTCAGAAAACCACTTTCCTTCCGATTCCAACACCCCCGTTCTCAGCAGTTTCATCACCTGCTTGCCCTGCTGAAGCCTTTGCTTTCCCTCTCCCATTATTTGCTACTACTCCAGCGCACAGTGGAGGTTTTTCACCCGCCAGAAGCTCTGGTGACACAGATGCAGCCTATCCATTGCTCCCCAATGCTCGCCCATGTCACCCGCCCGCTGCCGGTGTTCACGGTACCTTCGCTTGTTGGTGGGCCGGGGACAGGTGAAGGCAGAGCCCGAAAGCTGCTCAGCATAGAGGCCATATGGGCAGACTTGAGGGTTATTCTAAATGGGAGGAGAAGAAAAAATAAGGAGTGAGAAGCAGTGGCATGGGATGGAGCCCCATGCACAGCACCATGGCGGGTGCCTGGCAGCCCCATCCCATGGTGGGCTGTGCCCCTGAGCCTGTGCATCAGCCCCCATAGCTGTATCTTCTGGTTGCTTCACAGGTAGCAGCCAGGTCCCATACGCCATTCCCACATGCAGGAGGTCACACAGGTACCCTAAAGAGTCAGCACAGCCATTGAGGCAACGTGCCTGCTGCTAGAGTAAGCTGTGTGGAGCAGTGCTCGGTAGGGGCAGCAACAGGAGCCACAGGAGAAAGGGGGTTATTCCCAGCGCTTACAAGGCTGCACTGCAGCAGACTGCTATTAGGCACAGGTTTTTTTTTTCTTGAGACCATGCTTTCAGATGGGTTGTCCCAGGGCATCATGTCTGGCTTTCCAGAGGGCAGATAAAGGCTCACAGCAGCTATACCTTTGCTTCCTCCGTCCTCTGCACTAAACACTCCCTTATCCTCCTGCCTTCTGCCCAGGGAAGGGTGGCCAGAGCAAGCATTTTGGTGGCTTGCCACTTTCTCCTGCCAGTGCTGTTTGTTGCCCAAGAGTGGGAATGACCTGTGTGAGAGCCTTTGATTTTCCACAGGGCTTCTGCACAGGGATAAGCATTTTCCCCTTTGCAGAGCCATAGGTACCACTAGCACAGGTTTAGGAGCCCTTGTGAGTTTGGAACTGAAGGGCATATTCCTCATTTTCAGAGAACAGAAACAAAACATTTTATCTAAGTAGGCCAGCATCTATTTGTTTGAGATCAGCAAGAAGCAAAGGCATCCAAGAACTGCAGGAAATACCCTGGTGGGACAGTCATACACCATTTGCTATCCCATCTCCCTCCTGCAAGGTCTAGTTTAGCATGCCGCCATCCTGCTGGGGCTGAGTGGATCAGCCAGCCATACGGTATCAAACACCGCCCAGGCAGGTGGGCAGGAAGAAGAGGTAAAGCTCTCACAACACATGGAACTTCCAGTCCTCAAACTCCAGCTTGCCTGTATGGGTATGCAGTGAAGCAGGGGGATCAATAGCCCTTGTCATTTTTGTCTTAGCCAGCACTACTGCAGATGCCAGTCTTACAAATACCGCAGAGGAGAAAGGATCCACCCCTGGGACTGGAGTTTTTTTTTTTGGTTTTTTTTGTCTAACTCTTTTTCAGATTTTTTTATTAACTCTTTTGACACCAAGTCCAAACTCTGTCCAATCTCCTCAGCAAGGAGCTGGAGGGGTCTTCCTCCTCTGGAATGCAGTGCTGCTCTGGGAGATCACGAGGAACACATCCAACTGCACCCTACTGTGTGTTCAGACCAGCAACCACTACTAACAATCTCCCAGATTTAAGATGCCTCTTTCTTAACATTTTTGTCCACCCATCTGCTATAGCTGGTCCAGAAATGAGACACTGCAACAGCTGAGCCATCGGTCTGACCTGGCACAGCAGTTTGCCTTTCCCCTGGATGCACTGTAGGCTGCAGTACAGACCTAGGGGATATACATAAGCATTTGTGTGCTACAGTCCACACTGTCACAGAAGATTTAAATCACTGGAAATGGGGAGATCCAGAAAACTCAGGAAAAGCAAAGAGTGAAGCTCCCTATTTGACCTTAATTCTATTTCCCCCATTGCAACTGAGCGTAAAACAATGCCATGCAAGCCCAAGAAGTTACAGTAGATCTAAAGGAGGGCACAGTCAGCCTCAAAAATGTGTGCTGGTGTAATAAAGACCAGCGCAAAGGAGATGGGAGAGCTTTGATTCTTTAGGGTTTCGTTCTTGCCTCTGGGCACCAAGTGGATCACATCACATGGGTCACCATTCCTTTCTTCAAAACGGAACGACACAACATAATTTATTATCTTCAAACATGTTCAGAAGTTATTTACTTTCAATAATTAATTAGTTGGTTTATTACTACAGGCATTCATGTTCCGTCTCCCTACAAAGAAACTGCTTGCCTGCCAAAGACTTATAAGCCAGCTTCATCGACTCCAATTCCTACAGAAATGACAGAAGCCGCCTCTCCTGCATGAACGTGTCTCTGCCAAACTTCAAAACTCTGCTCTCATTTATTCCCGAGTCGATGGATTCCTTCTCAGTGTGACCAGGCCACTTGCTTTACACACTCCTTTTGGGGAAAGAAAAAACAACCAACCCTGCTGTTGAGCAGAGGTAATTTAGGCAAGTCTTAACCTCCAAGGTGAAACTTGGAAGATCACGAGTAACTTAAAAATAGAAAGTATGAACGTAAATCTTTAATTCTGAATTTTGCCAGCATTTTATTATTCCAGTCCTACATAAAGAAGGTTCCTGGGGACTTTTGTGGTGGCAGAGAGAAAGAAGCACATTAAGATGAAAAGAAGCCCAGGGAACAGATATTCACTCTATTCTGTGTCATTTTAATGAAGGACATTAAAAGAGCTCGGTACCTGTCCCTCCGGTAAAGCTCCTGGACAGCGTGGATCCTCAGAAACATGTTCATTTCCAAACCCCGACATGTACTGTAAAAATAAACCACACAGCTCATCAGCATTTTGAAAACACAAGCAAAAGCTCTCTGAAGAACCCATCCATCACTTGCCCCTCTGTTTTTTCCAGGCTCTTTGTATGTATTAAGACTATCTCAAGTGATGTACTTGGGTGTTACCACAGACCATTTTCACAGCTCCAGGGTTTGCTTCCATTAGCTAACAGCATGGTGGACTGGGCAGCACAGGCAGGATTTGCTCTTCTGCTAAGTCAGCGTGTCTATTTTGACCACATTCTGCACCGTGAAGACACTTGAGAAATAAGCCAAGTATCACACACACAGTTGGACTCAAGAACAACTGGGTGACGTACAAGAACTGTAGACCAGCATTATGGAGACATGCTAGCACCATCCAAGTTAAACCTGTCTTCACTTGACTTGTGGGTATTCCAATATCTGCAGGTTGGCTTGCAGGTTTCTGTACCAAGTCCTCAGATATTCAGGGATTGAAATTGGTAGCCATTTGGTTGTTGGCTTCTTCATGACCACCAATAAAAAGGTCAAGATATAGTTGGGATGAAGGAAGAAAGGAAACTCCTCTGGGACTCAAATGATGTGTCTGATTTGCCCTAAATAAGTATTGTCTTATTGAGTGTGAACTCTCTGCCATGGTAGTGAGCAAGAATTAATCCATTACCAGGTGATAATCTGGTTTTCTAGGGCAGTGTGTACCTGAGAGACCTATGGATGGAACAGACCTGGATGCTCTCCCATGCCTGCCCTTCCTACAGCTGCTGGGGTCTGACTGTGGCCACAGGATCCTTCAGGATGAGGCTCCCAGCTTTGCAGAACTGACAAGAGCCCCACAGTAAACCTGAGACACACAAAGGAAGCAGATATAACAGAGACCTTAGCCTTGCACTGTCAGAAATGTAAATACGGTCCCTTCAGATCCTATAGAAAGGCATGAAGCAACTGTGTTGAACTCTGCATGAACGCAGAGGTGTTTTGGCAGCGATCAATTGTTCAGCTCCGTGGCCTGGGGAGAGAGTTAAATATTAATGTTTCCCTCTACCAACTGCAAAAGTAGCTGGGCTACTCATCTGCCTTCATACAGCAGTGCTGGGATGGCAAAGCCCAGGAGTCCCAACACTTGGCTGACACTCGTCTGCACGCTGCGATGGGCTGGCTGCGGCACTGCGACTCTGCTGCACCCCAGCAGCTGCCTCAGGGCTCCAGTGCTGAGCGAGGAACCCTGGCAAGCCGCAGCCACTCTCCCTCAGGGATGTGCGAGGCCCCCGCAGGCACAGGTCTGGCATGACAGTGGAGTGACAGATCCCCTATACCTATTTTATCATGCTATTATAGTGCTTGGGTTGTTTCCCCCTGGGGATTCTCTGTGCAATTCGCAGCCCTCCCTAGAAATCTGCAGGTGCAGCAGACACTCAGAGAGCAAACCTGAAACCTCCTGACAAACCATTTGATTTCCTCGGGCACCTTTCAGCGACCTGTGAGAAAAATGCACGTCCAGGGGATGCCAGGCTGGATGGAAGCCCTGCTTAGCCTGTACCTGAAAAACATTTCAGTTCAGGGGAGATGTTTCCTTTCTTAAAATGAAGGTACATCGCTAGGACCCTGCTCTCCACTGGGTTCTGCAAGGAGCATATTGATATGCAAAGCAGCAGGTCACCTAAGCAGCCTTGGCAAATGTATTGTACTGGAGCATTCATTTCTCCTCCTTTTTTTTCCCTCCTTTTTTTTTTTTTCTTCTCCCCTCCTCTCTTCTGAACGGAAATGCAGCAACATCTGATGGGACTGCAGCAGTTCCAGAATTAACCGAGACCTCTGCACTGCATCCTCCTCTACTGGCAACGTAGAGGTGGCAGGAGCGTTTGCCTGCAAGGCAGCTGTAATGAATGGAGGAGGAAAGGGGAATGAGGAGGAGGAGGGGGTCAAGATTATTTTCTGGAGGCACAGACAGCAAGGCCCAGCAGGTTTTGCCATTGGCAGAGCAATGCGAAGGTTAATGCAACATGCAGGCTCGTTTGCTGAGCATCACCTGGAAAATGGTCCACTAAACTGGTGCAGAGCTAGGAAGGAGTGGTTTGTGGGTTTTAGGTGGGTTTGCATAATTAGTAACTAGTGTTCCCTAGCAGCCCTTCACCATGGTGCTGGGGTGAGTCACAAAGGAGGCAGAGTTTTTCCTATGAGAAATCCATCCCTCAACCTTCCAACTAAAGAGCTGGTGACATGCAGAGCTGGCCTGACCATCCACATCTCCCAAAGCCCCTTTGCTTCTGCTTACTGGGACAAGGGAAGGAAAAAAATCAGCTTATCAGCAATCATCTTGTGCTGGCAACTGTTCCTTGCCTATGTTGGTGCTGCACAGCACTTCATCAGTCCCAAGCAGGCAGCTGGCTCTTGAGCACAGCAATGCAGGCAACACTGAGAGCTGCTGCCTTTCTCTGCTGCCTGTCACCAGGGGCTGCACGGCTGCAGGGCTGCTGGCCATCGCCCAGCGAGGCAGACTACCCAGCAGTCCAGGGCAGGGGAACAGAGTCAGAGAAGAATCTGTGTTTGGGAGGTGGTGGCATCACCACGCTCCCCTGAGAGTGGGGGAAGAAGCTGCTGCATCATTGTTTTGGTCAAATAGATTCTTCCTCACCGAGAAAAAAAAAATAAAAACCATAAAAAATCCTCAGGTAACTGCATTGAGGGCTGAAAAAAAAAGACATTGTCAGGACTGCAGCTGTGGGAGGGGAAACGTCATCCTATCGGTGATTTATCACCTTGAGTGTGGCTCCAAGGCTTTGCCTGGATGTTCAGCATGGATTTATGCATTCACTCATTTAACTTTGTCTTTGCCTGCTGCAGACCTCAGAGGGGCTTCTCTCCTCTCCGTGCTCTTAGGGGCAAGCAGCAGACACTACTTGAGCTGCCAAAAATAGCTGTGTGACACCAGGTCCCTTTGTGCATCTGAGTTGTCATTGTGCTCCAGTGGTGCTGATGGCGCAGGTTGGGCAGGAGCCATGGCACAAGGGCCATGCATACCACAGCCCTTCTCTCAGCCCAACAGCCACTTCTCAAGTTTGCTTTCCACAGGGTGGCCCTGAACTGGGAGAAATGACTCCTTTTCTGCCTGCCCACTACCTGCACCAGACCATTCTTCCCAGGCCAGAAAATCTGGATGGATGGAATCCAATCGTTCTCCATTGCACAGCAAAGGGTTCTTAGTCCAAAGCGACCTCTCTCTAGGTCTGCCTGGTCTCCACAGTTCCTAGCTACATTATAACTCCAGGTCAAGTAGGTTGCTGGCAACTATTTTAGTAATTGGGCTGGTGGTTCATCTGTAAAACAAAAAGTTCTCCACTGTCTTTTGTTTTCACTTCTGCCTTTAATTACTGTTGTTATTATTTTGCTGAAGATCCCATAGTTTTTTTATGCAAACGGAAGCTTAGGAATTCATTTGACTCCACTTTGTTTTTTGTTTTGTCAGTTTTCAATAAAATGAGAGAGATAAAAGCCCAGCAGAGCATAAAAAATTCAGCAAAGCTCATTGATTGGAATAACTGGCATGCAAAGCAGAGCGCTCGCAATGGGTGTCGTGCTCTGACCTATAAACCATAACCTTCTGTTCACCGGATTAGACAGCAGGCATGGAAAAACGCATTTGAAGTCAGAACACATAGGCTGCAAAATAATTAAGGCCCTTCTTCAAACGCTGCATAATACATTTCTCTATCAGCTCCTGCTCAGGACACAGGAAAACAACATTCATCTCTAGACAAAAAGCATGGCACTTAGTATCAAGTCAGTCTAGTCAACACCCAAGTTTCCAACACAAACAGGGACATAGGCATTTGGGGCAACAAGCTGAGCAGGTCTTTCACCATCTGTGTGGGGGCTCCACAGCCTCCTCGCAGGGTAAAACCAAAGCACTCAAACCAGAGCTCTGCCCCAGTGCTGCTGCAGGGCCAATATCCCCAGCAGCAGCTGCTATCTCCCCAGCGCCTGGCCAACCCTCTGCTCCAAAAGTGCTGGGAATGGTCTGGGGCCAGACCCTTCTTGAAAGGATCTGCCCAGCTTCAGGGTAGGTCAGGGCACTCGGTGGAAGAGGGAAGGGAAGAATGGATGCTAGGAGGAGCAGAAAGGAAGGGGAAAGCAACAGTTTTGGGGACAAGATGCCAAGGGAAAGCAGGATTGGGAGAAGTGATAAGGAGGATATGGATGTATATAGTAGCAGAGAATCATAGAATCGTAGAATGGCAGGATTGGAAGGAACCTTTAGAGATCATCTAGTCCAACCTCCCTGCAGCCACAGCTAGGTGATCTAGTTCACCTAGATCAGGTCTCATAGGAACATGTCCAGGTGGGTCTTGAAGACCTCCAAGGAAGGAGACTCCACAACGCCTCTAGGCAGCCTGTTCCACTGCTCCGTCACCTGAACAGTAAAATAGTTTTTACTTATATTTAAATAGAACTTTTTGTGTTCCAGCTTCAGCCCATTACCCCTTGTCCTGTTGCTAGCTACAATAGAAAAAAGGGATGTCCCAACCTCCTGACACACACGCATCTAGGAGAGGAGATGTTGGCCAGGCAGCCCCATGCTCAACCTGCAGCCACAGCCACACCAGCCAACAAGGTGTTGGGGGCTGCTAAGAATGAGTTGAAGATGGACATGGAAGATGCTGTCACAGTCATGGCTACTCATCCAGAACGGTACAGAGGCAAGGCTGCCCCACTGCTGAAGGAGGATGGTAAGAGACAGGGGGATATTAGGGACAGACAAGGAAGAGGCATAGCAAAATTTTACTGAATGAGGAGGCAGGACTCTTCAGACATTATGTAAAATAACAAACATCACAGAAGGCAGTGAAGGAGCACATGCATACACATCTCAGGCATACCCAGAGCCAGGAAAAGGCTTAGTAACAATGACAGCCATGAAGCCTGGGGAGAAACATGATGATCATGCACAAGCTTTTGAGACCCACGGTCTGGAGACGAGCCCTTGCTGCTCCTGTCTGCTCAGCATTACTCACACACCCCAATGGCCTCAGGGTGGGTGGCTGGCTCACCCAAAAAATGGCAAGGTGCTGAGGAGATTCAGGATTGTGATCCTGCAGGTGGGTCACAAACACACCATGTCTCACTCTTCTCCAGAAACTCCCCTGTGCTCTAGCAAATGGCTGCATGGAAAGCTGCTGCTGGCTGCCTCACTGGAGATCAAAATGGAGGGCATGGCCAGAACCCTGCTGTGCCGGTGTGCCTGGAGAGGAGCACTGAGAAACTGCCCCGCAATGGAGACTCTGTTTCCCTGGGCTGCCAGGAAAGGTGGCAGCCAGGGTTGCAACATCTGGGCTGCTGTTGCCAGCCAGGTTTCATAGGCTGAAGGGGAAACACCCCCCTGGCAACCAGAGCAGGAGGAGGATGCATGCAGAGGGTGGGGAAAGGACAAATCCTGTGACGAAGAGGTCCTGTGCTGGGACAGCCCGACCACAAATGATTTCCAAAGGAGAAGCAGATGGAGAAAAACAGCTGACTTATAGACAAAACTTAGCAAAATCCTTCATCCTAAGAGAGAGCTTTAAAAATATACCTCTAAACATAAACAAGGGGCACATTGAAATTAAACAGATGCCAAAAAATCAGTGTCAGCTGAGAAGGGGGTCTCCACAGCCAGCACTAGTGAGTCACAGGCACCTGACCCCTTACCTGCAAGCCTGTCATCCTCCTCTTGATCCTTCTCCTCTTAGAGCAGAGCAGACACAAACCCCAAGCAGGTATCTGGCCGAGGCAGCCTGCTAGCCAGTTGACTGAGCTGGTTGATGGCTGTCTGACAGTGCTGGAAGTGTGAAAGTCCAAGAGAGTTTTCAACCTGTTTGCTCAGCTCAGTCTGTGTTTAACCAAATGCCGGCCCTTTTCTGTAGAACCAACCCCAGGATCGATTTGAAGATAATAAATAGGGGTGAATGGGACCGGGTTCCCTCCCAGCTCTCCTTTTCCTCTTTAGATGTTAAAAAGGGGGTCACAGCTTCCACATGTGGTAGGGGAGGTGAAAGAACAAGGTGTTTAAGAACAAAGAAAAGCCACTTTTGCAATCATATATTATAGCTCTAGTCATTTTCACACACAGCCCTCTAAATGTGTAACAAATAACTTGTTCATTATGCTTCTGAGCTGTGCTACATTGGGGATAAAAAGAACCAGACAGCTCTGGGCTGATGAAAGCAGGGATATTTGTGAAACACTGTGTGGTAACATTACACAGCATCTTGGGGGTAAAAAGTAGGGAAGGATTTTGTATTCCTGTGATTAGAGATAGTGAGGAGAAATCATAAATTCTGAAATATTAATATTTTTCAAGAAAGCTGCTGCTGAGGAAGGAGCATCTAGCAGCAGCAAGCATTTAGCTACAGAATACTAATGAAAGTAGCTCTGCATTTCCAGAAGTTGAAGGAAAAACCAAATAAATTGAATTTGATTATTTTTTTTTTTGTGAATTCTATTCTCTCCTCTAAAAGAAAAGCAGCAAAGCAATGGGTTTTTTTTTCCCCTTTTCCATGACCTGCTCTACTGTAAGTCCTGCCAGGAGGAAATCTATAGAAGGCACACACTGAAATTCTAACATGTCTCTGGAGTTAACATCTCCTCCTCTCCTAAAGCATCCTGGAAGTTTTCCCTCCCAAAGCGTTTACTAGCTCTCGTGGCCCCTGAAGCAGACAGAGAGAGCTCAGGCTGCAAGAGAGATGGGTCTTAATTGTCTTCTCTAAAAACTAGCATGTCCTCACACCACCCTGTCTTGTGTGTTAGAGGCACCAAGAGCTGATGTTTTTTAAGGTCTCGCGAAACAGCCTGGCTGCTACAAGGGAGAAGAAGGGGGGTATGAAGACACGGTGGTTATAAATTAGGGAGAGAGAGGACTAGTTTTCCTTGGCTGCTCCCTCTGGTCTTAATATCCTAGGATTATAAAATAATTCAGGTCAGAAAGGACTTCAGAAGATCGCTAGTCCAACGTTCAGCTTAAAGCAGGGTCAGCTGAGATCAGATCAGGCCTCTCACAACTTTATCCAGTCTTGTCTTGAAGGCTTCCAAGGATGAAGACTGCACAACTGTACTGGATAGCTTCTTCCACCACCTGATGGCCCTCACAATTAAAAAGCTTTTCCTTATACACAGCTTGAACATCCCTTGTTTTGCCTGATGGCAGTTTCTCTCATCCTCCCACCTTGCATTGCTGTGAAGAGCCAGGTTCTATCTTCTTGGTAACCTCTCCACAGGTTTTGGAAGCTTGCTGTCTGGTTCCCCCAAAGCCAATCTCTTCTCCAGGCTGACCAAGCCCAGTCCCTTGGAGGATGTGGGCCCCATCCCCCAGTCAGCATGGCTGACCTCTGCTGAACCTGTGGCCGTTGATCGGTCTTTCTATGTTGGGAGCCCCAAAACAAGGCACAGGATCTCCACTTTCCCTACAACACTTCCCTCACTAGAGCAGAAGTGCACAGCCCTGGCAAGCCACCACAACACCTCACCTGCTGCTTCTTCACTTACCTACACAACTAAGATGTTTTGAGCCAGTTCTGTCACCAGTTTCGCATATCGTTTTGCACATGAGAAACAATGAGCAAACAGCAACAAAGCAAGCCCAGATACAGCCCTGGAGACATGGTGTGAGGGGAGGGAATTACTTGGGAATGGAGAGCGCTGCAGCTGAAGACTTGTCTGGAAAGCAGCAATTTAAATTTATCAGCAGCACTGGCTGGAGCTGGTGCCTCAACAATCAACCAAGAGTGCTGTGGAGAGATGGCTTAAGAAAGTACATGTCCCAACCTTTGCTAAAGCCTATTGTGACCTTCTGCCTGCTTGAGAGTCACCTTGACCCACCATCGCCAACTCTCCCAGCTTAGGGAAAGTTGAGCTGGGCTCCTCTGTTTTCATGACACCAACAGTTTCATTGCATAGACATCAGCGACAGACTCAGCTAGCTTAGCTGCATAATGTAAAGTAATATTTTCTCTAAAACAGATCAAAATGTAGCCCCATTACGATGTGGCTGAGCTACAGATGAGCACAACTGGGAACTTCCACCATTTTCTTACAGCAACACCTGAAAGTCTTGAAGCATAGACCTGGACTCCCTTATGTTAGGCTCTTGGAGAATATAGGCTGAGTAATATACAAGTTGTAAGTCTTCTTTAGGTCTCCATCACTGCTTGCCTTCCTCCTGTTGACCCAAGAAGGCTCTCTCTGTATCCTGGCCTCTTCCAGATTTGCCAGCAGCAGCAGCAGCAGCAGTGGAGAATTCTCTGACTCAAGGCAGAGACTGCGAGTATTTTAGTTCACCCTGAGCAGTGATTCATCACTGCCAAAGAAATAAAGTACCTGGCACCTGCCACATACCCTTGAGACTCCTTTCCTACCAGACAATATTTAAGAGTGAAGAGTTCATATCTCACTTATTTTCTGACAGCAAGGGATGATACGTTTGGCTATAGTTTCGCAAGCTGAAGTTGCAAAGTTTCAGGGGTTTCCAAGATCCTCTTCTGCTAAGCCACGCAGCAGGGGAGAGAGAACATCACATTTTAGCTTACATTCCCCTTTGAAAACCTACTTTTCACCTTGCTCACGCCTCTCCACGGGCCCTGTTCTTGTTTTTTTTTTCTTGTGGGATAGGTTAAAAGAAAGGTGTCGCTTTTTAATTACGGGTAGGACAACTTTCCTATTGTTCTCGTTTCCTACGAAAGGACAAGATATTATTGCTTCACTCATTTGATAGCCATGTAAATATTTTCAAGCTCATTAGGCTACCTAACCTTGCTTGTCCATTCCATATAGTGAAAAACATTATTTAGCGAGATGCTGTTGAACTAGCACTTGATTCATTGACCTCTAAATTATAGGAAAAGCTGAAAATAAGATTTCTAAACACTTCTCTGATGTTGCTGATTTAGCTCATCTCTTTTAAGAGGGAAATCATAAATCCATGCTGACCACTCCCAATTGTGTCCTTCATTTGTTTGGAAATGGTTTCCAGGATTAGATGCCTTGAAGCGACGGTGCAGCCCTTCCTGGGGCTGGCTGAGCAGCCTGTAGTTTTGCAGACTTTCCTTTTCACCTTTAAAAGTGAATATTAAGTGGTGGGGAAACACTGGAATAGGTTGCTCAGACAGGTTGTGTATTCTCCAGCTGTGAAGATATTAAAAACCCAGCTCGATAAAGTGCTGGGCAACCTGCTCCATTTGACCTTGCTTGAGCAGGGTGGTTGGCCTAGATGATCTCCAGAGGTCCTTCCCCACTTCAGTGATTCTGTAATTTAGCTTAAACCCCTCTTACATACAGATCTTACAATACATTAACTATAGATGTTTTTAATTAATATTTTAGCGATTGTCTTGGTTATCATGTAAATATAATTCAGAAACACAATGAATTATCACACAAACATGATTCATAAACTCAAAGAATTAAGCGTGGAAGAATGCATTAAAAGCATTCAGTGCCTTTTCAGCTATCTTTCTGTGTTTATGATATCTACTCAGTGCATGGCTTTATGGGGCACTTACTCCTAGGAGATTCCAGCTGAAATACATAACGAGACATAAAAAAAGCATAAGACATCAACGCAACTGTATTTTCTACCACATGATGTAGATACAACTGTATGATACCTGCATACCAGCAGTTTAGTAGGTGTGAACTGTTCCCACTGGCATCATGATTGAGAGGCGCAAGGAGCTCGTCTAAGTCAGAGGGGAAGAGAGAGGAAGTACCAAGGATCTTGCTTGAAAATTTAACAGCTAGCATTCAACACCTCAGTGGCAAATGAAAGGTGAGGAGGAGAGGGGAAAAAGTATTTCAAGTAGAAGATGAGGCAAGTAGCATTCAATCCAATAGACATAAAGGGACCCCAGTAACTCGAATTTATAGCACATGTGTTAAAAGGCCTTTTGTTTCCTGCTGTATTACTCAGAAATTCAGGTAGTAGGACACTACAGGGGTGAATGCCCTGGGTCCCTGGGAGAAAAAGTAGGGAGATATACGGGACAGTAATTCCTGTGCTTCCCTACGCTCTCCATTAGCATTTTGCTAGGCAATGTGTGTTTCATGTGATGTGGCAAAGCCAGAGGCTTTCCATTCTTCCCCATCCCTTTACCTTAATACTTGTCTATTAGGTTATAGGCTTCCCAGAGCAGAGTCCGCACCTGCATAAATCTCTACTCATCACTTAGCACAGTGCTTCCCAGTGTGGACTGTAGTCTGACAGTGCTGCTATGATGAGTACGATTACTGGATCACAGCTCACCATCACTTCTTGTAACGGGTCGTTGTTCAGTCCCAAAAGTAAAGCTCTTTGGTCCTGTGTACATCAGAGGCAAACGAGAAAGACAGCTCCTTTCTGATGCAGCTGTGAACTTGCTGTTGCAACAGTCTACTGCTCTTCACAGCGATCTATCTTGTTTCTTAAAGGACTAATCTCTCCTCTACTTATCTTCTTTTACCCAAAATACGTTCACTGATGTACATATTTATTAACATAATCATTAACTCCTGCCTCTGTGTTCTCAGTTTCCCCAACCTGCATTTCTTCTCTGTTTTCTAACCCTTCTCATACTGCCAATCGGACAAGAGCTCTCCAGAGCAGCTGTCTGTCTTTATCCAACAGCGTACTACTTAGTGCTACTTACTTTTTTGAACCTTTTATCACAATATGAGAAAATAAACCAATAATATTTATATTTTTTTACTACTGCCAACAGCTTTGCTGTAAAAAAAGAAAAGGGTCTTTCTAGTGACATGCACTTTTTTGCAGAGTGGCTCTTATGCAATATGTCATTTTCCTGGGACCATTCAGCAGTAGATGACAAACAGGTTAATTATTATCATTTATTTGCGCAGGAGAGATCATCAAAGTTGTCTGCAGCAGAGAGTGCACGCTCCTTGTCACCAAAAAGCAGATGCTGCATGAAGAGAGGCTTGAGAAGCCACCTGCTCTCCTTGCTGCGATGCTTCTGCCTTTAGGCTAGAAGCCACTCCTATGAGTCAGGAGAAAATTTAGTCACCTTGTTGCATTCTGTCCTTCCCCACCTTGGTGCAATGGCCAAAGTGGGTGTGAATTTTGGACAGTCACTGAAATTTGTGATCTGATCTTTTATTTATCAGGGGCGGGCAGCCCATCAAACCCACATTAAGACACAGCAGAATAAGCCTCAGGAAGAGAGGATGGCATCAGACAGCAAGATATAAACTGTGAATGTAGTTCTGGTCTTCAGAGCTACTGGGACTCCTTGTCCTTTAATAAATCTTTAACAAAGCCAGAGGTGCATTTCCACTCTGTAAACATTAACTTTCAGGCCAAAGGGAACACAGATGTGGATGGGTTAATCACACACTACTTCACTTTATGTTCCTCCTAGTCAAAAAAATGAACTTTGAGTTGGATTGCTCAGAGAGCCCAGATTTTCACTCAGATGACCTAGTCAGGAAAGAACTTGTGTTTTTATTTATGATCTTGTCTTAGTATTTGACGTCTTTTTGAGAGAAGATCATGGTGGCATGCTAAGAAGGAATTTCCTTGTGCAATTTCAGCAGGTATGGAACCAGAGTTTCTGTACATTGATAAACCCAAGGGCACAACAAGCTCCATCTCAGGGATATAATGACAAAGGAGGAAAAAGAAAACACATTCTGTACTTAGCAGTATTTGCAGCAGAGGCTGGGTAAGGAGCTGAACTGCCAAAGCTAGATTTCACAGTCTCTTTGCTGCCACAGAGAGCTCTGATCATCTAAACCAGCCTCCTTACAAACATGCTGGGGGACTTTTCCTCAAAGCTGTGCTAAAGCATGTCTTTCAGAAAGCTACTAATTCTACCCTGAAAAACTCCAATGACAAATCTGCTTCTTTTCCCATTAACCATGTGGGGCATCATTCCTTTCTGTTAGAGAAGTGCATCTAATTTCCAGATCCGTTCAGACACGATTCCTGAGAATCACGGTTTGTCGAAGCTTTGCCTCAGCACCCAGAAAGCCCTGACACTGCTCACACATGCATGGCTAACCTCTTCCTTGGGTTCTCATGTACTATAAACAAATGTATTTTCCCCAGTTAGTGATCAGATATCAGAGTAAATCCACAGCAGCATAAGTGAATAACACTAAGAACAATACTTTGGCTGTATGTCAGGCCCTCACTAGGGAGCACAGGATTGCTGTTGATTAGACATTTGAAACTGAAGAGGATTGGGGCTGATTTTATTCTCCTTCCCCTCTTCCACCTGACACCTACGTGATGCTTTTCCTAAAAACAGTGGCTGTGTGAGGAGGACCTAACGCACAGTGCTGCAGCAAAGCAGGCCCCAAGGAATGCTTTACCTCTGAGCACTTCCTGGTAACTTGCCAGCCAGTGACAGGTTCATCAATAATGATAATGGCTTTTTGTCAAAGAAAACTAGTACACCGAGCCACGGACATGCTCAGCCCTATAAAGGAATCAAAGTAACCGGCATCCTTGTAAGGAAAGTGAGACAGGAACATGACTCCTAATGGAAAGGGCTGACTAACGAAAGAAAGAAAGAAAGAATTAAGTGCCCTTTGCTGAAAAGCAGAAGCAGATTTTCCATCAGTGAAGTCTGTCACCTCCTCGTCAAGTGAGAAATGAGGATTCAAGCCCTGTCTTCACTATACCGCACCGAAAAAATCTATTGACTGCAGGCTACGACACAGTAGTTCAGATCTCATTTGTGACAAATGGAGCATACTGTAGCCACCTCTGCAAATATTATCATCAATAATGAAAATTTGCATTAAGGTTGCACCCAAAACCTCACTGCTGGACAGGTTTCACATGCTTAATGCCTGTGGAACCTTTGCTAAGGATTACTGCAAGGTGCATGCAATCATGTTGGTACAAGAAAAAAGCTAAACTGATGGCACTTGTGCATGGAGCTGCTACCTCCAATTAAAAAGAGAAAGATGCACCTAACTCTACACTATACCTAGTCAGCAGGCCTGCCAATTCCCATGGCTCTCATGATAATTTATAACTATCAGTCCATTCTGCCTCTGCCTTACATTTAGGGGAAACACAAGCTATCACTCTAAACAAAAATCCTACAAAGCTATTTCAAGAGACCTGCAGTGTGTGCCAGTCATGTAAATGTAAACCCCACAATGCAGGGGTAGTGCCATTATCTGAACCCCAAGCATAGGAAACCCATGAAATTTCCAGGTTATATATCAACATAACTTGAATGTGCTACTGTCCTTAACTCAGGCCTGATGAAGTATGAGAAGTGGATAAAAATACATTAAAAGAAGCACAAAGGTGTTTTACAAAGCAATCTATTCTAAACTGGGACCATAAATGCTAAAACTCTGTAATTGCGGTGAGATGGGCCTGAAGTAATTCTTCAGGGCTATTGATGGAGGCAGCACAGACATTTAGCTTTCACTCTTTAGAGTGAGAACAAAATGACAGCTATCTAAAGCATTTCAGTGCATTAAAACTAACTATTGAAGTTCAATGATTTGCTTATGGCAGGGCAGAGTTAACGGTGGTGATATCAGAGTAAATACTATGACCACAGAGTCTGGAACAATTCTGGTCCTCAGTTTCTTCAAGTTAAACATCCACACCAAAATAGAAAAGGGTGAACTCTTTAATTACCAATTTACTGAAAACACTGCAATTTGATAAATAGATACATCAGAACCATGCCTCCAGGGAAGCCTTCCTCAACCTGCAGATAGGTCAGTTCAAGAGTGGACGGGGATATCCCAGGAGGAGTTTTACAGCTCACAGCTGGATGACTGAGCCCAGACACAGACTTAGCTGAGCCTAGAGAAAGAGCTACAGTCTCAATCACACTTCTCTCTCTCAATCTGCTAACCTTCTACCACCTGGCCACATGCTCTACTTTTCCTCAGAACTATTCCGTTTATCTTCTCTCCCTCCTACCACAACAGTGTCTCTTTGTAATCTGCTCCTGAATCCTCACTGCCATAACCTTCAGCCACACCAATACACAGGACTTTTGTATTCCCTCCTCTTCCTGGAGCATGAACTGTCCTTCACAAGATTTCTCATACAAAGAATCCATTTCTTCTTTGGGGAGTCTGAGGAGTGAAACACATAAATATAGACAAGCTGCAATTAGGCCACTCTACGGAACACTGAGCAATGTTCTTTTTTTTGACTAATTGAAGAAGGCTACTTTGGAAAGTTGCTTCCTCCAAATGGAAGACTTGTGCCACCATTGCTTAATGCAGCATCTTAAACTAAATGGCCTCCCTTACTCCGCGACACTTTCACTTCTCCTAAAGAAGCCATGGGGTGAAAGAAGAAACAACCCTAGCTTGCTTGTTCTGCTCTGCAGTTCCTTAGTGGCCTGAGGCAGCTTAGATCTGGTTATCCTAAGACAGCCTCTGACCTTGAGAAAATAATGCCAGCTTTCATCGTCAAAGAAGCAGAGAGAGACATTGGTGCTGTCATCAGTCGTGTAGCTCAGACAAGGTTTACCTGCCATGAATATTTTGGTACTTCCATTTTCCCTAGTCATAAACAAAATGCAAACTTATAACCTATTTCATACAGGCATCTGAAAACTTACTGTGCTCATGTTTGCAAATGCAACCAGAGCATTTCTGGAAATGGCCTAAGGAAAAGCAGAGTATCCATATTTTTAATAAGTTTGCCTGGTGCACCTGGCTGTCATTTTTGTGCATGATTAGCGGCGATAGGCAGTTTTCCATTTATTTCCAAGCAGCTGCTAGAGAAGAGCTGCAGGCAGATGTAATCTGGAGACTGCAGAACTTCGCTCGCTGTCAATTTCACACCAGCATTTTACTTTCTTCTATCCCTATTTATTATTAATCTGTATTTATATCTAACTCTGGCTTGTAGTTAGCCTTTGCCAGAGGCTTAACCATTAGAGATAACTGCAAAGAAGGAGAAGAAAGAAGAAACTGCCATAAATCAGGCTTTTACCACTCAATATGATTCCGAGGAGGTGAGAATCCATGCAAAGGTTGAGCTATTTAGGAAGACAACAGCTTGCACAGTGGATCAGACCATCAGGTCAAGTCTCCTTTATCCTTAGTTCTACATATGAAAAGGAAACATACCAGTCACAGAACTTTCCTTCTAATCATGCTCGGTTTATACTTTTTACAGGGCTTTATCTCTTTTAAATTTCTATCCATTCCAATTCAGAGTATGCTCTTAGATGTCATATTTCCTGAATCTGCTAAGCCCTCTGGCTCTGTAAGACGACATCACGTTTTTTCCAAACAAGCGTTGCAGGAAAGCGTATTTTTTCATCAGCTTTCAGTGCACTGCCTTTTAATTCAATATTAAGAACTAGACCACGCTCAGTTTTTAAAAAGATAAACAGAAGTACCTGATTCACTTTTCCCTCTCCAAAGTAAATAATTTTATTTTAAGCAGCAGAACTAACACTTGTTTTCTCCTCATTATTTTCTCTTTAAGGCTTCAAAATCTTTTTTTCATCTCTTGCATACTTCTTTTATCCCTTTTCAATAGGGCTGGACAGGGTGTTCCAGGTGAGACAACACCATTCAATGGAGGCCTTTATTACTCTACAGACCGTTTCTTACCATCCTTACATTTTCCTCACTTGTTTTGCTTACTTCACTGAAAATGAGTAGCTCATTTACGTGCCATCTTTCCTTTAGATGCAAGATGAATGTAATTAATCACAAAGACTGTCCGTAAGTTTTCCAAAAGGGAGAAAAAGATGTCACATATATGTGCTGCTTTGATAAACTTTCTCACAGTGGTGTGAGAGGCATTCAGTTGATTGCACACTTTCCCCAGATCTTCTCATTTATCCAGATGGCCTGAAATTCTCAGAAACCCTTTAGGCTTCAGATCAGATTCTTGGAAATTCTTCCCCAAGTGTTTTCAAGCAGAAGTAGCTTCAGCAGTCTACCTGGCTGTAATATCATTTTACTCTGCTTGATAAGAGCATTACAGTCTTTAAGCACCCAGTCAGAATGGGAATGTCATGAAAAACTCAGAGAAGTCATCTTCCGCTTCTTCGGTGTTCAGTCATAGTGAAGGTTCTTCAGTGTTGCTCCTCCAAACCTTTTCCTTTCAGAAAAGCTAGGAATCTGGAGACAGGAAATATAAGTTGTCATGTCAGAATCAGCATGAGATCCCTCTGGCCCACATTTGAGCACTTGTTACCCAGACAATTGCAACAACACCTTTCTCTTCCACACCGGGACTAAAATGCTTCAGCTTACTGCTAGAGGAGCACCATTACTTAAACAAGCTGCCAAATGTTGAGTATGGCTCATTTGTTTTATGAAGCTCCTTAAGGCTTTTTGGCAAGGGTTAAAGTGAAAGCTTTAATTTCTTGGGCAAATCCTAAACCAGTTAATTAAAGATTTCAAAGTCTATATTCCCCCACCACCCCCAGATTCAAATGTATACAAGAATTTCTCCTCCGTTCATCTTTAAAACTATAAAACAGTATTAACGAGTCCTATTAAAAAGACATTGAGACTTTATGCCTTCTAATCTGAGACAGCAGCACTTCACTAGTGTTGAAAGTACAGCTTTATCAATTGCTGAAAGCTTTAAGAATACCACCAAAATAGAAATGGCTACAACAATGCAAAGGATTAGCGCTCCTGCTTTTGCAGCCAATCTGTAGATATTGCTTACACCATGACAAAGAGTGCTTACAAAGAAAATCTACTTCAAATCATCAGAAGCTTGTCTGCCTAACAGTATTTCAAACAGATTTGCAATCCAACGCACCCATGAAATCCCCAAAAGAAAGAAGACACACTGCTTTCTAATACTCTTTAAGACACCTGTCCTATTGACATGATAAAACTACTTGATTACAGTTCAGAGTAACTTTTAGATATCTAACTACATGCAAGCAGAAACAGCAGAACCAGTAAATGCACCCTCCCAAAACAATTCCACACTCTCCTAGGAAATACAGTACATTAAAATGGAAGGTGTCAACCAAGAAATACAAGTCACACCAGAAGGAAACAGTTTGGGACAAAAATGGATTGCTTACAAGGTGGATTGCTTAGGTTACTCACTTCATGGGTGAACTGGAGAAAGCTAAAGAGCTTACCCAAAATAAGTCTGCTAAAACCCTTACAGTTTAAATTTAGTTAGGGTTTTCAAGCCCTAAACTTAAACAGACGTGCAAGGTGTTTATCTAGAGATTGTTTTGTTCACCTCTGAAAAGCAATCATCTCTAAAGGGAAAATCAGGCAGATTTTGCACAAAGGCTCATCTCACAAAAACTGCTTTGGGAAATTCAAAAAGGAAAAATGCAATTGTTGTAACTAAAAAGTAGGAAGACACCATAGGTAAAAGTTCATCTGCTTTAACAATTTTTATATCAAAGTGACTAATTAAGAATAACAATTATTTATCAGAGGTCTGACTGAGGTCATTGCTACAAACAATTTGAAACTTATTATCCTTATCATCCTGAAGAAGTCTATGATGGAAACACCTCAAAACATGAGTGATCGAAGAGACCTATTGTAGAAAACCCACAAACACATTTGTAAGGTTTGAATTAAGTAGATTGTTTTAAATATCTTGAAATCTCCAGTTCTAATTTGGATTTTGTCTCGTTGGAGACAACTGTCCACTTAGTTAAGGTTTGTTTTAAGCTTTTGAGCTATTGTCAGTGAGGCAGATGAAAGCAGTCATCAGCAGGAGGTAATCTTTGCCACGTGGCCATAACAAATAGAAAGTTAATCCCTGGCTAGCCATTAAAAATGATCAAATAAGAAAAGCAAAAGTCTTACATCATGCATCAAAGACAAACAGCACACAAGCAGATTTCTCCATGAAGCTATTATCCCCATGAAAGGGACACTTCCCTTCACTAGAATGTGGGGAAGAGAGGAGAGGGGAGAGAAAAAGGCATCATGCAGAACTGAAAGAGGAAAAAGCAGGTTTATGTTTAAAAGGCACGGAAAAAGCGCTCAAAGAAAGTAAACATTTTGTAATTTTTGACTTTTTTTCCCCCCCATTCTCCCTAGGGGGACCTCAGTACAGCTACATCCAAAAATATGTTAGAGTCTATTTCAAGCATCTTACATCAAGCATATGTAAGTGGAATCTGACATGGTAGACTGCACACAGGAAGGTGAGTGGCACAAAAAGTTGAAGAGGCCTGCCCAAACCAGAAGAGTCATTTTGCTACTCTTGTCAACAACTGTTCTGAAAACAGTTAATCCAGCCATTTAGGAATTAATTACAAGCTGGCGTCACATTGCCATTTTCTTCGTGGCTCCACTGGTTCTATGAAAACCCATCCAAAACATAACATGTTCACTCCAGCTATGCAAAAAAAAAAAATTTTCTCTTAACCTTCAGGACAGCACTTCTGGCCTAAATCTGCAACCAAGCAGCCTGAAGCTGAAAAGAGGTCATATTTGCCCATTTTACCTCAGTCTTCCGACTTCTGTTAGCATACTTAATTATTCCACTGCCAATGACATTACGGACATATACTTTGTCTGACGAAATTCAGCCATTTTTCCATCTATCCAAAAGTGCTGTGCTCTCACAGATTTAAAATCTCAGTTACCAGCAGAGAGTATCACTTAGATCATGTGAAGCCATTGTTTTGAAGAAGATTTTGTCCTCTGTGTCTGTTCACGTTACACAGGAAGAAACAAAACAAAAAAAGGAGGAAAAATGACAAACCTGATTGCCATCCCTTAAGAAGTATCTCTTCTCTATGACCTGGAAAAAAACAGAGAGTGATCTTAGCTGGATACGCATAACTTCAGATTCTAATCAACAATTCACACATGAGCACTGAAACTCACAGCTAACTGGGACAAACTTTGAACCAATGTTCCCTGCTCAAGGCCTACTGTTTTATGTGCAATGCTCTATTACACATAGAGCCATTATTTTAAAGCCTTGTTATTCTCAATTTCTACACACCTAATGTAGTTAGCCCTCTTTAGTAATAGAGGTGATGGTTTGGGTGCCTCCTTACTGCACCAGTCAGTTATTCTCATCCCTCTCTGCAGTTGCAGTGATCCCGAGAAATGAAAAAAAAGCTCATTCTGCAGGTGCATCACAACTCCAGTGGTACTGAGTAGCCCCTGGGTGTAGGTGATGTTTGAGAAGAGGTAGCCTGACTCACTCTCTGAGAATCATGCACAAGCTGGCTGTGCTGAAGGATGCCTATGGAGGCAGTACTGTCAATATAAGAACCAAAACGTGACTTCTATTACTCTGTACAATCTACAAGCTCCTTCAGAGAAAAATTGGGCCAAATTTCAGCTAAAGCATGATCTCTTATAGGAGGTAATCTGCTCCACTATAATATCTTTGTCCAGACGATGTTTAAACCTGAACATTCTTTCAGTCATTTTCACTGTAGGCCTCGGATACTCTTATCTGCAGGAAGTAAGAGTAATGTATCAAATTTCTTAATTCCTAAAGTTTCCTTTAATCAGGATCAACAGAGCCTGTTGATAGCTCTGTAACACTTCACATTACTATGTCAGCAAACTGCAAACCCTCTGGCCCACCAAAGGACTCCAAAAGCATATGCAGAGTGCCTTTGAACATTCGTGAGTTCTTTTTCATTGCTGTACGCAGAACAAGAATCAAATCTTCAAGCAGATCAGCTATTTTCCAGCGGTTTTCAAACCCAAACCAATCTTTGGCCTCCCCGCATCTGGCTTGAACCGACTCAAAAAACTGAAGGCGAAAGGAACAACTAACAGTGGTTCCATGTTGAAATCACAGACAATATCCAATGCATAGAACAATACAACATAATTTCATTGACTTGAATTACCTTATCAAAAAATCTGCTTAGTTTCACAGCATTGGATGACCCTGCAGCCAGGTAACGAGGATTGGTGCAATCCTAGAACACATAAAAGACCATAACAAACCAAGCAGAAGGAAATCAGTGCAAGGAAACCACACACATGGAAATCAACCCACCCTTTTCCCTGACATATGCACAGGCAATCGGCTAGGGGAACCACGGTGTATCTGCTGATTTATGCTCTGTGGTCGTTTGAGAGAAGAGGCCAACTTCTGTTCTGTAAATCACAGCATGGTTGGGGTTGGAAGGAACCTCTAGAGATCATTTAGTCCAATCTCCCTGTTAAAGTAGGTCCGCCTAGATCAGGTTACACAGGAATATGTTCAAGAAGGTTTTGAAAACCTCCAGAGAAGGAGACTCCACACTCTCCTTGGGCAGCCTGTGCCAGGGCTCCCTCACCCTTACAGGAAAGAAGTTATTCTTTACGCTTAAGTGGAACTTTTTGTGTTCCAGCTTTTGTCCATTACCCCTGGTCCTATCACTGGACAATACAGAAAAAGTGTCACCCCATCCTCTTAATATACACTTCTTAAATACTTTTAAGTACTAATAAGGTCCCCCCTCAGACTTCTTCAGGCTAAAGAGCCCCAGTTCCCACAGCCTTTCCTCATAAGGAAGATGTTCCAGTCCCCTGATCATCTTGGTGGCCCTGCGCTGGACTCTCTCCAGAAGTTCCCTGTCTCTCTTGAGCTTGGGAGCCCAGAATTGGACACAGGACTCCAAATGAGGCCTCACCATGGTAGATTAACCATAGAATTCCAAGTATCTTGCTATGTGCTTCACATCTTCTTTCTGCCACTAGCTACACATTCAGGCTACACATGATAAGAACAGTGAAGCTCCCAACCACCACTCCTAAGCTTCAGTGACTTTAACACCCCTGTAGTGAAACAACGATGATCCTTCCATCAGGCAAGGAGGATGGACAATCAAAATGTGCATGTTCAACATCACTGAGAAAATCTCCAAAAGCCTAACTTGTGCCAACATCCTTCCTTACTAAAGAAACCAGATTGATCCCCATATTAAAGAAAAACACTGGTGACAAGGATACTAACCAAATTTATTTCTTCAGCATTGAAATCCTCAGCCAAGAAAGCCGTTCTGGTCAAAACTTCATTCCGTTTAGCTTCTGGAATCTGATCCAGCTTAGTTCCTATCACCAGCAGTGGAATCTGGTTATCAGCAAACTGTTCGCGGTCATAGTCACTGATAAGGGAAACAAATACAGTGCTGAATGAAGAAATGGTCATGTAAGTGGGCACAGGGTGCCATCAGCTCCCCTGTTCCTTTCAAATAATGGTCACTGATTTATTATGGGTCATTATTTATCTAGGTGAGAATGTGCTGTATCTGTAAATTAAGGAAAGGCTTCTGCACCTAAGTCAGTGCTCAGGAATTAAAGGGAAAGAGAAAAGAAACCATGATTTGGGTAACTTCTCGGCATAGATAAACTGCAGAAGAATCGCTCACACAAGCAGGAAAGAAATGGGAGTTCCAGTATTGTACAAAGTGTGTGCAGTCACATACAGATCCTGCAGATCAGGGAGAAAGCATCTCAGAACATCCAAAGTTCCTACGCGCATACACTTTTTATGGAGGGCTAATTAAATAAGTTGGAACCATGGTCCATTAAAAAGGGTTGCAATAAAAATTGTGTGGTGTCAAGTTTTTAATTCTACATTCAAGTGAAGGTAGCCACCATAAGCTGAATCTCAACAAGCTTTGATTCAGACATAAGTAATGAGAAAAGATGGCCTTTATAAAATATAACATTTCTTTTCACTGCAATAACCATTATTATTGTTGTTATTACTACATTTTATTTCATTTTAGCTAGTAAATTGTTCTTACCTCAACCCATGAGTTTGGGTTTTTTTCCACTATGTGGAAAAACTGGAGAAGTTTGCAGTTTATGTAACGCAACTCCTTCTTCCATGTTTCTACAGCAACACCTGCCTACCAGCATGGGCAGGTAAACAATTTATATTCTTCCCACAAAATCCCTTATTATTGCTTCCCTGCTCATATGTGAGGTTTATTACTGATCTTAAAACTTCCTCAACTATATGTATTACTGGAGGATAGTGGTACAGGAAGAAATACTTGACACGATATTGGAAAGCCAATTCTAAGCTCTTTTTTTAGCTAGACTCCTGAAATATTTCTGCCATCACTCAAACAAAAATATAATTAAGTGGACTTTCTCAATCTTGGTGCACAAAGGGAAAGCCTTTGGAATAAAGACATGCCATCTCATGGCCCTTCCTCTACAAGGGCCTTGCACAGCTCAGTACAGACACACAAAGTTTGAGGCATCAGGGACTGGACTCACTCTCATTGAGACCTCAGAAAAATAAAGGACAAAGTAAACATAGTAAACAAGAACGAACAAAGACTTCCGTAACAGCTTGGAACTCTTGTGTCTTAACCCTGCATGTATTTTGCACTCACCCATTTGTCACGAGAACTCCTGTTGGAGCAACATCTCTGTTGAGTGCTTCCAAAGACCAGCGATACAAATTCTGAGATGATTTCTTGTTGGTTAAGTCATGCACTAAAATTATCCCTAAAGTGAAAGAGGAGGCAGCAAGATGTTGTTTAATGATACATCTTTTTTTTTTTTTCCTTATCTTACCAAAATGACACCTGCAGGTTTCCAGATATCTGAGAATGAAAACAGGGACATATAACTGATTCAGTTACAGTGAATAAGTAAAGCTGAAAATATCAGGATGCAACAGGTTTTTTAAAGCTGCTTATGAGGAATTGGATAAGAGCTAAGAGAAAAATCTCATGAAACGAGGAAACGAACATCCACCTCAGAGTTTAATCTGCAAGAGGCTTGCAGGCATTCCCTGATTCTGCTCCTTCTGGTCCTAATGATACTGAAACTCTGTATTACCACGGCAGAGAATGCAGTCTTTCTCTGTTTTACCTAATTGATAAACATGACTATCTTTTCGTCACACCCTCTGAGAAATCTAAAGGCTGTTTCTTTGTTTCAAAGAGTTTAGAGAGTGATAATGCTTTCCTGCACTTTCGAGAATTAATGCTACCTATTTGGGGTGGCATCCGACAGGGAAACAGACTCTGATGCTCTTTCACGGTCCATTATTACCATATGGCTGGTAAGAACAGGAATTAATAAGATTTCGTGTATTTAAGATTAAGCTTCTAGCATTTTTCATTACCATGATCCTTCAAAATGTAAATTCTCAGATAGATAAACAGAGAGCCAAACTTCCTCGCTGTGCTATTAACAGACACCCACTTCTGATAACCACAGTTCCTAACTCAATTACCAACTCCTGCTAGCAAATTTCTTCTATTTATTCACACCTTCTGCAACCTGTGGAATGTTCCTGCTTCCTCCAGACTTCATCATTAATTCAAGGACAAAATGGAATTATGCCCTTTATTGTCAGCAGGATTCATTCTCAACACACTTGACAGCCTAGAGGTGGAGAAAACTTATTGATTTAATCTTTTGCTTTAACTCCCAAAGGTGCTACCCCCTGTACAGACTACGAACAAACCACATTTCCACAAACATTTTCCGCTACCCCCCCCAACCGTGCACAGACTCTCCTCTGAGAGCTCCTAGCACATCACAACCATAGCCCTACTTCAAAGCATTTATCTCGGTAACAGCATGAAAAGGCAACTCAACTGCATGTCCACCCCCACTGTAGGGAGGAAAAGCCCAATATAACTTGGCCTATAGCAACAGATTCAGAGGCACGGCTGCATAATCTGCGAGAAACACTCTCCACCTCCAGACGCTCTCCCTCAGTTGTGTTTTTGATTGGTCAGTTCCCTTATCTGCTTCACTGAAAACCTACACTGTTAGTTGCAGCAGCAAAAAAAAAGGACAGTGTCGACATCAAAAAAAGAGCAGACAGGACCAATGACTACTCAAGGAAATGTTCCTCCCCCATCAAGGTCTACAAGCCAAAGCCCTACTGCCCAGTCACTGTCCCAGACTATCACAGTCCACACACCAGATGCAGGATCAACCTAAGCAGATGATCAAACCAAAAGCAAATTGTACCTAATCTTGTCAATAACTAAGTCTCCCCGACACAGCCTGCGCAGATGCTGTCACAACCAAATATTAACAGTCTTTTGATCTCAGGTTTTCAGAGCACTGCAAGCCCAGAAAGCACAAAGCAGTCAGGCAGAAGGAATGCATTCATCTTCTCTTCTTAAATCAGGTCAAACAGAGGCAATTTGTGAGAGAAACTCTAATGAAGAAATTAATCTAATGAAAGAAACCAGAGCCAAGGCTAAGTACTGAAGTCAACAGTTTTCATATGAGAGATGTCTAATAATATCTTTTGGTCAGTGGAGATAAATAACTCTATTTTAACAATGTAATCAATTATAATTCAGACATAAAAAGTTCCAGATTTCATCTCCTAATGGGCTACTCTAGGATATTTCCAAGTATGACCCACACTCACTGGCACACTGTGGATTTGGCGTCAAAAATAAATCAACTTTGTTCATATACCCAAGAGGCTTGCTTTGAGGGCACAACTCAATTCAAATCTTATTTACAGAGGTCTGGTTAACAATGTAAGGAAGAGACACCTACACACAGTATTTCTTCCAGGAAAGGACGAAGAAATAGGTTGTTCAATAATCACAGAGCAAAAATGGTTATTGTACAGCTTAACACATTGTTACAAGGTCCTAGATGACTGGGAACAAGAAAAAAGAATCAAACAGAACATTGGAGACAGATTTTCAGAAGTTCTTGTTCATCATAGAATCATAGAATGGTAGGGTTGGAAGGAACTAGTCCAACCCCACCGCAGAAGCAGGTTCACCTAGATCAGGTCACACATGAACTTGTCCAGGTGGGTCTTGAAGACCTCCAAGGAAGGAGACTCCACACCCTCCCTGGGCAGCCTGTGCCAGGGCTCCCTCACCTGAACAGTGACATAGGTTTTTCTTATGTTTAAATGGAACTTTTTGTGTTCCAGCTTCATCCCATTACCCCTTGTCCTGTTGCTAGATATAACAGAAAAAGGGGATGCCCCAACCTCCTGACATCCACCATGTCATCTCGTATACATCTACCCATGGATGCCAAAAAGTAACAAATTAAATACTGCATTGTTAAATTTATAATCTTTCATTTGCTTTTATTAGTAGTAGAAATGAACTGCTAAGACCTTTAAGTCTATATCTCAACAGAAGGTATAAAATACTACTTTCTGTATACTGCAATTTACAAGACTCAATTCTTAAAAGTAATTTGGCAAATTAAATGAGCAGAGGCAAGATGGTTATCAGCATATTGCAATTTTAAGGGACAACAGTTCTAATTTGCCAGAGTGGGACAGACCTATTGAAGTTCATATAAATTCACATAATTAACTTCCCCGCTGTAGCTTTTGGAACTGAACAGACAAGAAAATATACGTTATCTTTCTGCATGTATATAAGGCCTGGAAAGGTGAAGGCAACCTTTACATCTGCAAGTGTAGCTGGAAGGGTCACCACTGCAAATTCAAAGCCTCCCTGTTGTGCCAGATACACAGTGAAAGGCTGATGAAGCTTATCTGCACAGGTCTGCCTAAAAGAGCTTTCCAGTTCACAACAGAATCCATAAAATTCTGTCTACAAATAGTACCAGGGATTTTTTCTGTATACATGTACTAGAATCAGAAAAGAGAACAACATAGCCCCTCAGGAAGACCTAAAGGAATCCTGCCTCGGAACCAAGAGGCAGCTCATAACAGAAACAGCAACAACCAGACTTTCACCAAAACCAGATTTACACCAAGCAAACTTACCATTCAGCAAGTTATAAAATACTGCTCGTGTGCTTTTCACACTAGTGGCACTACCCACTGAACCTCCAACATCCCACAGCTCAATGTAGTAGGTCTTCTCTTCTGGAGTCCCTTCTTTGTAGTCATGGATCTGGTGAAAAATTCACATCATAGATAACCACGGCACCAGCTCATAGGAACTAATCCACACAACACTTAACACATTCAGTTGAAAGGGTTATTATATTTGGATGGAAATTTGTAAATTCTCATGTTGACAGCATTTCAAATCTCTTGAGTACAACAGAGGTACAATGAGTCAAGCAGTGGTCACCACATACCACAGCTCTTACACGAGATGGGGCTTGGTAAATCAGCAGGGAGTATCCTTTCCACCTCAGTATTAAGAAATCAGATGTCTCATGATGTGCTTAGAAACAGCATGTTGCTAAAGTAGATGAAAAAGTAAGGTCATGACTTCTTACAGTTGCCACGTGGTAGTACTGCAAGATTATTAACATAGGTGACCACACCACATGCCAACTGACTGTACCTTCTTTTTTTTTTTTCTCTCCAAATTCTCATTGGCATCTCAACTGAATTAACCAACAATTTTTGCCCCCATATGCACTAGGTAGTTTGCACGAACAGGACTGCTGTGTCTCATTCCCCAGGTTTTGGAACGGCAATGCATTTCAAGGAAAAATACTGCAGTGATGAAGGAAGACTGTATTTAAGGCTTTCCCATGAGGACTGTAGGTTGGGCCAAGAAACCTGCTAGGTTAATATCCTCATTCCTCTGACAGTATGTCCTGCAATGGACAGGTAAAGAAGCAACCCTATGGTCATGGTCAGTACTCAGAAACCAAACAAGCAACATTGTTTTTCCTCCAATACGTTTCACTGACAATTTAGCAGCACATTAATTGTTTCTCGGGGAAATGTGGTTTAAATTCTGTGCCTTATGATTTCAACGGCTTGCTCCATGACTTGTAACACAGCAGTGAGCACTGCAGCAAGGTGCTACGAATGACAAACATCCCATCTGATTTGGACAGCCTTGGAAGGGCAAACCTTGGTCACACAAGCACTGGCTCACATTTAACGCTCTTTAATTACAAAGAGGGAGCCCTCATCAAACCAAGACATCGAAACACCCTTCTTTCTGAGGTGGTAAGAAACGAAAAGGAAAAACATCAAGGCCCTTCTGTTCCCTTACACGTTAAGCTATAGGGCTACCAAGAAGTTGGGCACGTCACCTACTCGAACATCCACCGAGCAGCCCACCGTCCAGGACGGGTTTCCCAACACTTGGTTTTGACATAAGAGGTGAACAAGCGAAGACTTCCCGACACCTGTAAGTGCAGACAGAGGACAGATCATGGGGGCTGGCACCAAGGCACGTAAATCGCCCGAGAGCTGAAGGGGAAGAAGCACCAAACTACACGCGGACGGGCCGGGGGCAAAGGTGGGAGAGAGGCAAAGGAGCAAAGCCCAGAGGAGCAGCGGGTACACACGCTCTCCCTCGCCCCTGAGTACTCGACGAGAGGTGAACGGGTGCGCAGGGGGCAGAGCCAGTGAGGGGCCAGTGATGGGCGAGTGAGGCGCAAGAGGCTCAAGAGGCGCAACAGGCTCCCGCCGTCCCGCCTCCACCGAGGCGGCGGCTGCGGTGGGCGGGGAGAGCGGCGCCCCACGCATGCGCCGCCCGGCACCTGCGGCGGGACGGGAGGGGAGGGGACACGGGACGACCCTCGTCCTCGCTGTGCGCGACCGTGTTAGGCGTGCGGGTGAGCCTGGAGGGGAGGCGGGAGGGATAGGCGGAAGGAGCAGTGGCGGAGAGCGGGGGGGGAAGGGCCACTCACCGGAGTCGCCCAACACCAGCACCTTGACCCTGTCTAGAGCCGCCATCTTACTTCCCTCCACCTAGCAACGACTCGGGACTCCTCCTCCCTCTCTCCCGGCGCCGCCAATCGCAGCGCCCGCTCCTCCCGGCTTCCCGTCGGCAGCCGGATCCGATTGGCTCGTTCTCCTGTCGCTCGCCGCTCGGTCACCACGCGGCGGCGGCGGCGGCAGTGGTGGGGGGGGGCGGGTGTGTGTGTGTGTGTGTGTTTGGGAGGGGGGTGTCGCTGGCGGCGCGCACGCGCGGCACGCGGAGCGCCGCTGGGCGAGGCGCGTGGCCGTGCCGTGCCGTGCCGTTGCCGTGCCGTCGGAAGCACCGGCAGGAGCCGGGGAGACCTGGAAGCGGCGGCAGGTCAGTGCCGGCCCCGGGTCAGCGGCGGCCGTGCCCGTCCTGCATCAACCCCGCCGCGGTTCCCCCAGCCGGGGGCACGTACCGTCCCGCAGCCAACGGCCGTACCCGGGTCGGGGCGGGAGGGAGGGAGATAGAGCCGGGCGCCTCTTCCCTCGCTCCGGCTTAGCCGGGTGGGCGCCTGCGTCCCGCGAACAGCCCGGGGCCGGCAGCTCCGTGCCTGCAGCCCCTTTGGGTGCCGCCGGTGCGCCGACGCCGCCCGCGGGAGCTGTCGCGGGGAGCTGCCCGCACGTTGTGCAGCGGAGCCCCTGCCCCGCGCCTTTCGCCCCAGACCACCGCCTGCCTTTTTGTTGTTGGTTTGGCTTGGTTTGGTTATTTTTCTTTTTTTTTTTTCCCCTCGGGAGATGCTGCCGAGCCCCTGAAATGTGTTGTGCTACGCAGAGGCCTACACAATCGGGCGTTTAACGCAAGCTGAGCGCACCGAAGTTGGGTAGGGAATAGGCAGCTGTGCAGGTGGCACCAAGGGTCCTCCCCCTTTTGCTCGGGGTGAAAGCTGCCGCGGTGTCTGTGCAAGTTGCAGTTTGAAGGAAGATACGAGATTTATGTCAATCGGAGAGGTAACCGAGACTGTCAAATGTAGCTTGTTTCTTTTTTTTTTCCTCCTGCCACGTTTGACTGTCGGTTGAGCTCAATACAGTAAAACCAAAACTAGATGATCTCTAAAGGTCCCTTCCAACCCACACCGTCCTGTGATTCCAAGATGTTTCTTTCTTGTGTTTTTGCTGTGACTTCACAAGCTCGCCGGTTCCCCGAAGTGAACATCGCATCTCATAATGGCGATAATCTATTAAAATGGCTCTGTCTTATTTGTGTCATTTTAGATGGCTCAGGATGAGCAAAGATGAGCATCCTGAAAAGGATGTTCATCAGTGCATAGTTCAGGTACATTTTAATGAAATACAAGTAGTTTAATATTTTTCAGCCACAAAAGGTGCAGTTTCTTCTTTTTTCCCCCCTACACCGGCATCCTCCCACACCTGCTGGTTCTGTTGCTTACCATACTTTTCCAGTAGCCGCTTAAACTGTTGAAAAACCTAGTAAAATAAAAAAAAAGGCATTTTTTTCTGCCTTTTAATAATGCAACTTGCTGCACAGGAATGTATCCTGAGTGCCAGTGAAGGTGTGAGAGAGTGCAGAGCCATGTGCTTGGAAGAGGAGCAAATACGCTTCTGGCAGCAATAAGGAATGATGGGAGTTTCATCCCATCCACTTCCTTTAAGTTGCCATTTACAGCTTGTTTTCACACAGGATGCTGTAGGGAATTGTAAACAAGAAACTGGATGAATTAATGCGAATCTGGTTGTGTTATTTAGTGTCACTCTTTCTTTATTGTTTAGCTGCACAGTATATACACTTTTTTTGCTATACCCTGATGCACTAAAACTTTTTTGCATCTAATGCTTTCATAAGTCTTTGTCTTGCTTTTTACTAGAGCTCCTCAAAGCCAGACAATACCACTCACATCATCTATCATGCAAAGTGTGGTGTGCCAGGTGTCATTGAATCCAGGATACAAAAAACTATTACTACTTTCTTCCTTTCAGAAACTTAACAAGGAGTGCTGGGGTTAAGCCCACTGTACTGCAGTATAACCACGACTTATTAGTCTTGATATTTGTGAGAAGTAGTCTCACTTCCTTTACTTTAGAAAGAAAACCCAAAACCTTACAACTTCATTATGTGAAGGGCTAATGCCGAGATATTTCCTAAATAGTATGTTCTGCTGGTATACTTTCAAATCAGAGTGTAAATTGTAAGAATTTCACATGTCCATGGTTAGACTGTTCTGGAGTTTTTAAGAGTGTATTTCTATGTAATGATCTAGAGGTTTACAGTTGAGTCAGCTTAACATCTTTGCCACCAAACAGGGAAAACTCACTCTTCTACATCCCTAACCATGCATTCTTCTCCTTGCTTTGCATAGGCTCTAGTCTGGTAACATAAATAATTCAATTTTTGAACTTTTTCCCCTTGCCTTCCCTCTAAAATATCCTACTTTTTTTGGCATGTTAAGTTTTTCACTTTTTGTCAACTTGAATCACATTGCTACATGAATAGACAACTGTCAAAATCAGCACAGAGTGTGCAGGGGATTGTAGCTGAAGGCTGGAAAGGAGAAGACTTCTTTATGGGAGGGAAGGTATAATTTGACTTAAACTGTAACAGGAAACTGTACCTTCACTGTTCTAGCCACTAAGTTTGTCCTTCCATACACAGCGTGCTTAATTTTGTTTTTCTACAGCTACCACTGTAAATAGTTCACTAATGCTAACGTGCATTTGAAGTACTTCTGAATATTACATCTGCTTGTATATATGCACATAGGTAGTCCTACTGACCTCTTGGTGCTGTTTATGTCAGGCATAGATTATGAATGCAATTAAGAATTACATTCGGAGCCTGCGTTGTTCAATTCCTGCCTTGCGTGGTCAGACTTTGTTGTGTGTGATTCCATATATTTTTACTTGAGAAATTAGGTAAAAATATCCTTATTTCAGCCAGGCTTTTTAGCTTTTTCTGTGTGCAGTCACAGTGCAACTTTTCGTCTTCAGTGGAAAAAAAAACCTTTGATACTTGTGACCTCTTGGAATCAGGTTATGGAATGCCAACAAGAAAGTAGGATTTGAGTGAAAGCAGATTGTTCTTTTTTCCTTTAAATACTTCAGGGCAGGTCTTACAATGAAAATACATGATTTTTCATCAAGATGTAGTGGTGGAGAAAGACTGAGCAGCATTGTTCCTGAAGTTTCCAGGGAATGGAATTCAGTAAGCTTTTGATAAAATGCCAGAAGACTTTGGGTTTGCAATCGATGTGGGATAAAGGCATTTCTGGATAGCAGGGATGTGTTGCACAGATTATCCTCTCACTACAAAGAAAGGAAAAAAAAAAGGCAGATTTGAAAACAGCAGATTTTGTCCCATTTTTCAACTTCTAGATAGGACAAGCAATGTCTGGTTACATTGTACAGACATTTGAAATCTTGGTAACTTTTTCCTACTTCAATTCTGAAATTTGTGTCTTCCCTCTCAGGAAAATTCAGAATTGCTCCTCTCAGCTTAACCTCATCATCTTCTGGAAGACAGAGTTTGAAATTTTATTGCAGTGAGAGGTTACAAAACTGGGATCCGGTGTTTACAAGTGAGTGCTGGAGTAGGATGTGGTGTACATTGTCTCTCAAAAGCCTGTCATACTTGCCACATATGTAGGTGAGAGACTCAAAATCTGATTTTGATTTTTTTGTTGTTTTATTTTTCTTGAAGAAACTTATGTCAGTGGTGTTTTTTCCTTTAAAAAAATACCTTACGGCACAAGCCTGCAGAAACATTTTCCAAACAAAGCAGCAAAAACTGTCTCAAAGATTTAGTGAAAAAAGGCACTTAAATTTTAAATTAGATGTGGGGAAAAACAGGCAGCACCTTTCTGTGTGTTAACAGTGTGTCTGGTAGACCTAGGTTCCCAGCCAACCCAGCAACTCCAGGTCTTCCTCCAAAAACAGATCTGGAGTGTTATATAAAGGGTTTCTATACTAAAACGAGTCTGAAGAGCAGCTTACTTTTTCAAGATCCCACTTTTAAAATGTTTACCTTGTCAAATATATGAACACTGAGAATTCTTCTCTTTTTTTTTTTTTTTTTTTAACTAAAGTTAGTAGTTGAATTAATAGAAGTCTCAAAGTTATGTATTTAAACAAGATGATGTTCATCTACGTTATTGGATAAAAATTCAGCTGGCTTATATTTTCATCACTTGTACTTCTAGTTTCCTCTGCTTTGTGGCTTCTAGGTATCATCGGTTTAGCACTTTTTGTCTTTTGTCTTGGCTTTAGTCAGGAAAAGCAGGAAGAAAAACAGATTGAACAGCCTTAGCACAATTCCTGTTTGAGTTAGAAAAAGAGTTCTTGAAATCTTTGTACGTAGAAGAGTTCAGTTGCTTTGATGTTGCATCAGGGAAGTCATGACCAACTAAGATGTTTTCCCAGTTGGACTTCTGGCTTCTGTATGGCATTGGGTCCTATCATACTCAGTGATTTTGCAGTGACTTGTTCTCCTCTTGATTTTCTTTCCAACATCTAGTTATGCTCACGGTCTACTCCTCATGCATTTTACTCAACCTGAGGTATGATCTCCATTTTGCAGGCTCTACCCTGATTTTTCTTCACCCAACAGTTCTGATTGTATTCTGTAACTGTAAATCTTTCTTCCCAGTGTTTTTTTTCATTGCTACATCAATATTTATTCTTACATTTAAAGCAGTTTTTTTGAAAACACAAGTGTGTGTTCGGGGTTGCTGTCCTACTGTGATAACAGACAGATATCCTTTCTTCTCATACCCATAATATTGAATTGCATTTATGTAATTACCTAGATCAATTCCCCACTAACTATCTCTTTTAATAAAGTCCATGTTTAAATTTTGAAACTTTTCTTTTGGGTGTTTCTGAGTATCATCCTGTGTGCTTTATTGTTGGTACTGTAGATGTGCTTACTTTGTAGTCATGTGTCTCAGCCACTGTTTATCTTTTGAGGTTTTTTGTAAATTTTTGTTTTTCCCCCTGACAGTGTCCCTTGATGTTCATACATTATTAAGTTCAATACAGACGTTATCATGAAACAGATGAATGTCCATTAAAACTTTGTTAGGAGATGTTATATTTCTTTGCAAATGTAATTAATTCAGGCTTGACTTACAGCTTGCATGGAAGGTAGAATTGCTACACGTGGATGCAGTGGTAAAGTCCCTTGCTTTTGAACTTTAAAATGGTTTTCCTGTGGCACTGGATTTAGAGCTTGTAAGCTGAGTCACTGCCTTTCTTGCCTGGTGATTGATAGTAAACGATTTGCAGTTCATATGCTGTAGCTTGGGATTCTTCAGGATTTCTTCTGTCAGCTTCTAGAGAAACAATTTGTCGGACTCTGGTGGCTCCTGGTATGTGCTACTGTTCTGTATTGCATAGCTTACATGAAAACATGATTGTCAAGAATGATGACATAAAATAGGCCCTTCATCCAACCATACAGATCTTTTTCAAGCCCTTGCTTTTGAGAACTTTGACATTAATATAAATAATAATATAAAACGTGGAGTTTGCTGAACACAACTAACTTAGCTCTAAAAATGAGTTGTGTTCAGCATTGTTGATAATAGTTGACTTCCATGTAGCAAAGCTTGACAAGGGCCAGAGTGGCTTTATTTCCCCTTTTCCCCCTCCTTCTCTATTAAAGCTGACATTAGTCAACTGATTGTCCCCTTCAAAGCAAGATTTAGCATTTAATTTGTGTTAATCAAATTGTGAAGTAGAGATTAATGGAAAAGAGCTGTTCGTGATATTTTAAGAATACCTGCTATGACCTGAGAACATAGAACATTTGGACATCTCCAAATATTTCCAGTAGAGAAGGAATAATTGTAAAAACTCCTTGTCTCACTAGATGAAAAAAAAAATTCTAATGATTGACACTAAGAAATATTAAATATTGCCAAAACAAAGAGAAAATTAAATGCTTTTAGAAGTTTTATTTATTGGTCCCTTGTAGGTCTCAGTTTAAGGTATTTGAGTGCACTATTCAGGAAATGGTACATTAAAGCTGTTTTGAAAGTGACTGTGGAAGTCTGCAGAGAAAATGCTTTATGTCAGCTCTGAGATGAGGTATCCAGAGTGAGATGTGCTTATTTAAAAACACTGTTCTCCTTTTTTTTTTTTTTTTTTATCACGACTGATGTTCTAAAGGTCACTGTGCTCACTGCAAGGTGCCTTGCTAAATTTTTCTGCAAGGAATTTTTAGGCGATGGTAAACTGCAAAGGAGAGAAAAGTTTTGTTGTTTGTTTTACAGATCAGCACTTGAAAAACATTTGACTTCTTAAATCTCTTCCAGGGTGACAGGTTTTATTTAAAATTGATCTTTACATTACTGTTATACTGTGCTTGAACTCTGAATAAGATTTAAACAGTTTGAAAAAATAAAGGCTTCAGGCCGGTTCCTGCATTGACATTGTTTTAGAGTATCAGTATGTTGCTGACAGGTACAGACATAAGCAAGATTCATCTTTAGATGACTGAAAGACTATAAAAATAACCCTAGAATGAAGTTGATTTTCAAAGACAATATCCTGTGGCTGTATTCAGATTGGGTCTGATTTGGAGATTCAAAAATCCGGTATGGTTAACTCATGATGGGACATCCTTTACTGCTAATGCTTTTGCCTTTAATGCAAAGCTCTACAAAACTCTCCCTAATGTGAGAATAAATCATTATGTATCTGGCATACAAAAGAAAGCTAACTAGCTCTAGAAGGACTTGTTTCATGGCTAATTCATGCCATGGTAAACATAATCTAATTTCCTTGAAAGGAAGCTGGAGCCGGACATCCGAGCATTTTTTTTCTGTAACCTATTCTCAGTGTGCATACCATCAGTCCAGAGTTATTGTTCAGTTTGAGCATTGTGAATAGCATTTAGCCCTAAGTTGGAGAAAAAGCTCAGGGAGGGAAGCATTTTAAAATCATGAAAGTGACTTTTGTTCTTGCCTGAAGGAAAGACAGAGTAGTCTTAATTTGCTTACCTTAAGCTCTAGGATCCACGGCCTAATTGCTTTACAGGTAAACCTGTGAACCTTGGGAGAAGCCTACCTCCTTGGTTGTAGAAGAAAGTAGGGGTTGGAGGGAAGTAAAACTTCAATGGATAACATTGCTTGAAGTTTTTTTGAGAGGACAATGTTTCTTATTTAAAAAAACAGAAAAAAGCAGGCCTCTGTGATAAGTGATCACAGGTTTTTGAGTAGTCTTAGCTGATGGAAGTGAGTCATCAGCTGCTTGGTTACATGTAGAGTTTGGTGATTTCAGGGAGATGTTTTAGTGTGGGAAATACAGAAAAGTTCTGTAATGGTGTTTGTCAAAAAGGATATTATTACAGGTTTTATGATAGCAATGAAGAAAATAGGATACTCATTGAGATCCTTTCTTCTGCTGTCACATTCCTCTTTCCTTTGTTTGATACTTGAATACTGGGGAAGTATGTATACAGTATGTGAAACATCAAACGAAAGTGAAAATTGAGATGGCAGAATTGTCCTGTTTTATTAGTTCACAGATAAGAATTGCTTAGCAATGACATCAAACCACAATTTAAGGTGTGAGATTTTTCTTCAGTTGAAGAAAGCTTTCGCTTAAGAAATAGTTCTTCATATCCTAAACCAGCGCAGATGTCTCATTGAAGAAGTCTATTCAAAGTTTTATTTCAAGTTAACTGGAAGCACAATGCCCTGAATAAGTATTTCAAAAGCACTTCTAATATTTCTTGCTGACCTTGAACCTTTTGTACATGGAAATCCAGATGTATTACAAGGGGAGGGGATTTTTATTTTATTGCCCTTAGAAATACAGACCAGAAAGAGCGGAGGGAAAATGTGCAAAACCAGCCTGTGAAGTGATAGAAAAACCTTTATTCTGTGCCTTACGGATTTATTTCCTTTCATTTTTCTCTACACTCGACAAAACTGTCTGCTTCAGGTGGGCCACTGCTGTTAATTGTCTGCTGGGGTTTGGTTTGTGACTACATCTGTGGCAGGGATGACAATATGAGGAATTCCTTGCATGATATGATCCTATATGTGATCCCATATATGCCACAGAAGCATGTAATTGTCACACCCATTGTGCCATTTGATGTTGAGGTGAATAAGAGTGAAGTGAAAATAAAGTATTTCTGAAATTATTGTCACAGACGGGATTGCAAGTTAGGATAAGTAATGCAGAAGATACTTCATGGAATACTTCTGGAATACTTTAAACACATAATCTCTTCATGTTCACTAAATATCGTGGTTTTTTATTTCACTTGTGCTTCCAAGGCGTGAATGTGAGACACTTTAAATGAAGGATCTGTCATTTAGAAGGACCTATTTGCTCATCTAAGATCAAAGCTGAAGTAGTCAGGGATGTAGGAGTTGGTAGCGCTAACAGTTTTCATACTGCAGACGGTTGACTGAGGTCTATTTATCAGAAAGTAAAGAGAAAGTCTGTCTCTCCTCATTGTGCAGC
The DNA here is from genome assembly GCA_013401255.1 of Urocolius indicus. Taxonomy (NCBI): domain Eukaryota; kingdom Metazoa; phylum Chordata; class Aves; order Coliiformes; family Coliidae; genus Urocolius; species Urocolius indicus. The sequence continues at coordinate 54,440 of WBNH01008971.1, read as the reverse complement.
TGGGAGCTTTTGCTTCAACGTGTACCAGTCCGTACTAGCAAGCTGTCCTCATATAATGTCTCTGCCCAGTGATATCTGAGGATTAGGACTACTTATATTGTGATCAAGTGACATTAAATGGATTAATAAAACACTTTCTTGGGCTGTTTTAGGATCTTTCTTGCTGTAGGCTTTTTCTGCTTCTTCCAAGCTAGAAGTCTCAACTGATCATGAAGCTATTTACTGGACCTCTGCTTCAAGACAGCTTTCTTATTACAGCCATGTTGTCTATGAATGAGTAGAATTGAATTCTGCTGTATGTTATGGTAACAATTTATTGTGTGCTTCATTTTTTCTATTATTTTGTTATGAACAAGAGGTAGCATTTCCTAAATCTGCTTCCATAGCATTGGCGTTATTAACACCTTAGGGAGACAGTAGAGGGCTTGGGAAAGAGAGATGGAAAACACTCCATCCTGTTTTTAAGTCCTGAGATAGATCAAAACTTCTGAAAAGACTTGTTAAGGATACATGTAACTTTTTTTTTATTGCAGAATACATGAAGCTTCAGATCTGAACCTGCTATGACTGACCCAGATGTCCTCACTGAGGTCCCAGCAGCTTTCAAACGTCTTGCCAAATATGTGGTGCGTGGCTTTTATGGCATTGAACATGCTTTGGCTTTGGACATTCTCATCAGGAACCCTTGTGTGAAGGAAGAGGACATGTTAGAACTCCTTAAATTTGATAGGAAGCAGTTGCGAGCTGTCCTCAACACCCTCAAGGGAGATAAGTTCATCAAATGCAGAATGAGGGTAGAGACAGCGCCAGATGGCAAAACCACCCGTCATAACTACTACTTCATCAACTACCGCCTTCTGGTTAATGTGGTGAAGTACAAGCTGGACCACATGAGGAGAAGGATTGAGACAGATGAAAGAGACTCCACCAATCGCGCCTCTTTTAAATGCCCCATCTGCTTCAGCACTTTCACAGACTTGGAGGCCAACCAGCTGTTTGATCCCAGGACAGGTAAGCATGGGTAACAGCATGCTCTTGCTTTCCTTCCTCATCTAAGTGCTGGACTTCAAGGAAATACTCACTTAGGCCAATTCTTAAAAGCCTGGCCACAGACAGGCGGCACTCTCTTTCTGCAGGTGGTAAATACAAAAGTATTGTAAATTGTTGCTGTTGACTTAAGCCGTCATATTTTCCTGTCTCACTGGTCGTCGTTTTGGTAGTGGATGCAGTAGTTCTTACACAGCCTGTACAAATAGCAATGTTGGTAAAATGCTTGTACAAATGCTTGAACGAGAAGCAGTAGAGAAATTGAGAAATGAGGTCTTACCACAATCAAATTCAAGGTTGAGTAAAGCAATCTGTCAGGTGGCAACTGGCATCTTTATAGTATAACCTAGTTTTGTATGACTTTCTGGTGGTTTGCAGAGGGGGCTTGTGTGTGGTTGACTATGGTATGCAAAAAAAAAAAATGAATTTAAAGATGGGACAGGAAAGGGTGGAGTTGTGGTTGTNTGCAGAGGGGGCTTGTGTGTGGTTGACTATGGTATGCAAAAAAAAAAATGTAATTTAGAGATGGTCATGCAAGGAGTGAGTTGTTGCTGTTTAATTTTCTAGCCAGTTCATTGTACTGCACAACCTTGTTTCCCCAGTGTAAAGCAGTCTCACAAAAGTTAAAAGAAATTAATTACAGACTTTCTGTGTTTGGAAGTAAACAAGATTCTTTTTCGAGTGTGTGTCTCAGTGGAGGCGCGTATCTCATGCATATGAAATAAGAATATTTCCTGGGTGTCATTGTCTGTAGAAACGGTCCAAGTACTTTGTGTCTTCTGTGCCAAAGGGAATAATAGCAGCACCTGATGAGATCCTATTTTACTACTCTGTCCTAGGATAATTTTGGGGAGGGAGGGCAGGAAGCAGGGATTTGGTGTTATGCTTCTAGTTTCAGAATTAGTTTCTGTACTTATAAATTTTTTCCCTTTGAATTCTTTGTCTCGATCTTGCTTTTTCCAGAAAAATAAAAGAAAAAGTCATGAGACAGAAAACACTGAGGATTTTTTCATGAGTCAGAAACACTGTGTCAGTTATAGTAAGAAACTGTAAAAATTCATTGTTCAGTAGTCTAGGATTACATCTGATGTCTAGTCTGCTTTGGAGAAGGGCAAACACCCAATAAATGTTCAGCCTATTGTTTTCCCTCTTTCCTGCCTCTAAAGATCAAGAGCTACGAAACTCTTTTTACTTGAGCAACCGTGAAAATGGTATTTATTACTAGAGAAGCAGAATCCACCAAGTCAGATAATTATCGTTACTGTAATTCAGCGCAGCTGTCAGAGTAGAAGTTGCTCCCTTAGGGACCACCAAAACCATCAGTTCTAGCACAGATTTTTCTAGGCTCAGCACAGAGTGTAGAAACTACACGTGCTCTCCACAGTAATGATCATCTGTGGTAGCTACAATTGTGGGTGTTGAGTTGAAGTAGAATAGCACTTCTGCTTCAGTAAGAGAGAGAACAAATGTAGTTGGGAGTGAGACACTCATCCCAAGGAGACATGTAACACTTTGCAGGTGAATCCTCCCAGTCTGTGTTGGCGATGAGTTCCAAGAGCAAAGAACTGGCTGTCGAGGAGATGCAGATATTCAAATGCTGGGTTTTGGCTGTGACAGCAAGGCCTATACTCCAGGAACTGATGAGGTCAACCAAGGCTGACCAAGGTCTGCAGTACAGGCACTGGCTGTCCTCACAATGCAAAATCATTCACTGGCACACAGAGTGTCTTGCAGTTTGCTGGTGGAGGAAGGGTTGAATGCTGTTTTCCCAGCAATTCCCCACAGTTGTTTTTTGTCAGTATTAACACATGTAACAAGATAGCCAATTTACCTTCACTTACTGTGGTGGTTTAGCCCGATGTCCACCCAGTCATAATATCACTCCCCCTCCTAAACTGGACAGGAGAGAGAGAGAAATATAACAAACTGCTTGTGAGTTGAGATAAGGACGGAGAGATCAAACTCGGCAATTAGCGTCACAGGCAAAACAGACTCAACTTAGGGAGAAAAAGGTTTGATTTATTGAAGAAACAATAGAAGCAGGGAGATGAGAAATAAAACCGGATTAAAACACCTCCCCCTACCCCTCCACTTCCCGGGACTCCCTTTCCTTCCCCCCACCAGTGGCTCAGGGGATGGGCAATGAGGGTTGCAGTCAGTTCATTACAGATGGACTTGGCCGCTGCTGCTTCTCAGGGGGAGGCCTCCTCACACTTCCCACTGCTACACTGTGGGGTCCCTCCCCACGGGAGACAGTCCCTCATGAACTTCTCCAGCGTGGGTCCTTCCCATGGGCCGCAGCTCCTCACGAACTGCTCCGGCATGGGCCCTCCCACGGGGCAGCTCCTCACACACTGCCCAGCGTGGGTCATCCACCGGGAGAGACAGTCCTTCAGGGACAGGCTGCTCCAGCCTGGGTCCCCTCACGGGATCACAAGTCCTGACAGCAAACCTGCTCCGGCGTGGGCACCTCCCCCACGGACTCCCAGGTCTTGCCAGGAACTTGCTCCAGGATGAACTTCTTACGGAGTCACGGCCTCCCTCAGGCATCCACCCGCTGCGGCGTGAGCACCTCCCCCACGGGCTGCGAGTGGATCTCTGCTTCCCGGTGGTCCTCCATGGACTGCAGGGGGACAACCTGCTTCACCATGGTCCTCACCACATATCGCAGGGGAGCCTTCTTCTCAGTGCCTGGGCACCCTCCTCCCCCTCCTTCTCCACTGACCTTGGTGTCTGCGGAGATGTTTTCACATTCTCTCTCCCTGTTGCTGCTGCAGTTCTGCAACTGCGCAACAACTTCTTCTGCTCAAATATGTTATTCACAGAGGCGTTACCTCCACCACTAATTGGCCAGGCCTGGGTCAGGTGCAGGGTCCAGCTTAAAACTGACTGGCCCTAACCCTGTCAGCTACAGGGGAAGCTTCTGGCAACTCTCTTTGTTTAAAGAAGCCACTCCTTTAGCCCCTCTGCTACTGAAAAACCTGGCCCAGGCCAAAACCACTACACTTACTTTCAGTAAGAACATACTTGTCTAGAATATGTGTATATTCCGTTTCTCCTGATATCATAGCTTCAGCTAGATAATGCATACTGTTGTTTCCCAAGAGCTTTTACATGAAATACAAGTTTGAATTGGGCTTTCCGGTTATTGTTTAAGAGGGGCTCATACTGTTCAAAAAATGAGATAGCTGCTTCTTTCAGTTTCAGGTAAGTGGGGGCTTTTTTGTTTTGGTTGGTTGGTTATTCAATTTTTTTTTTTTGTAAGAATGGCTGCTTTATATTGCAGTGGATTGTGTTGTCTGTGCATGTCCTCTGCTCTTTTGGAATGCTGTATTGGAAAAGAACTGAGACACCTTTGCATCCCGCACAGAGGCAGCTCATAAGGGCAAGGCATGTAAAAGAGCAAGGTTAATTAGACAGTGAATAGCTATCTTTTTCCAAGCATGTCTTTAGCCCTTATCAGCACTATACACAAACCTCTTCCATTCATTGAAACTCATGGCAGTACAGCTGCTTGAAGGGTAGCTGAAAGCCACATGTATTTCAGTCACAGTTGACCTGAGCTGCTTCTAATCTGCAGTCATGTTAATAACATTTTCTGAATTAAAAGATGTGTAGGGCAAAAGTTTGGTAGTCCATGGAACAGGCAGAGCATTGAAGACATCCTCTGCACAAGTCTAGGCCAATCTGTGGTCTGTTGTTAAGATACATCCTGTTTAACTATCCACTTCTTGTCCTTGTCACTCAAAACTGGGGATGATTTAGATGTCCTATGTTTACTTCTGCTTCACTTTCCTCTTCCATAGCTAAAGCTCAAATGCAAACTACGAGAAATTGTAGAGTGAAAGGAGAATTAGAAGAGGTTATCGCTTTTGTCTGTCTTTATCAGTCATGACAAGATGGTTTCCAGAATCTCTCCATGCCTGTAGTTGTGCTGTCAAAATTTGTGAATTGAGTGCATGTGAAGAGCTGTCCGTAAGTTGATTCTGTAGTGCTCTTTAATTTTTACCACAGTATCTGTATCTGGTCTCAACTTCAGCAGAAGTCTGTTTTGTATGGGTTTCTGGCAGTCAAATGGAGGCTTTTTCAGATGTGTGCATTAGTCTGTTTCAAAATTATTCATAAATAAGCTGAGGTATTTTTTAATCAGATGATGTCATTATTGATTTTTTGGGAGGTAGAAATGTCTGTTGAGGGAAAATAATTGGTAACAAGAATATGTTTTCAGGACAGATAGTTATAGATGTGCGGTTCATCAAATTTATTTGGAAAAATGTTTGAAGAGTGTAGCAAGTTTGCCACTAAGACAATTTAAAATGTGGATTTTAAATGGTACAAATGTTACTTTGAGAGTGTGATCTCTCTGTTTACAAGCATTATATGATTTTTTTTTTCCCATCCCTTCTTCTGCCATTAAACATCTTAATACAAAAAAGCTCCAAAAACTTAAGATACTGTCAAAGGTTGAACAAATAATGTCTGATACTTGTAGGAAGTTCAAGGACAGGAAATGTGTAATGTTGAGGAAACTATCACATGTTGAAAGTCAAGGTGATGAAAAAATTGCAAATGTTGCTTCTGCTTCAACTCACAAGGGAATCTTTTGAAAAGTGAAATGAAATACCTGTTTTGTTGGAGTTACCTGGTTGTATGACCAGTGAGTACCTACCAGCTCCAAGCACTGTGTGCCCAGGTCTCCAGATAGCACACTTTCTCCTCAGTAGCAGTTTTTAGTTACCTCCAAAGAAGCAGTAACAGGAACTTAGACAACTTGGACACAGCATGCAAAAGTTTGCAGTAGAAACTTGTAGCAAAGCTAAGAACTTTGATTCAAGAGATTGCAGATCTGCTGTTTGCTTATTGACCTGGCCAAGCCTTTGATGAGAATCGGTGCAGGCTGGCTTGTTACAGTGAGTAGACTTAACGTCGTGAATGCTTTGAGAGCTACAGAAAGAAAACCAGTAATGCAATATGAATGAAAAGTGTTATTTCTAGTCTTGTGTTTCAGATGGGATGACTGAGAAGGGAAAAAGATTGTAGTTTTCCTAGAAGATCCTAATACAAGCACTCGAAATACAGATCATTGCCTTTCACTTTTGCTGTTGTCTGCTCTATCTGCCTGTGCTTTTGATATTTCATCACTGTTCTGTGTGCGAGAATTGCATGCAGCTGGTGTTGCGATGACGCCTCATGAAGGTGGAAAGCTGCAGCCATTCCCCTAAGCAAGGGCTATCTCTTGGGGCAGGGATGTACAAGAAAGAGTTTAATTGAGTAGTGGTAAGAAAAGCCAGACATAAAATGTGTACTGTGAATAACAGTGCTGAACTCCATATGTTCCCAGACCTAGGCTGCCAGTGAAAACTGAGGTAAGGATTTTCGCCTAGAGAGAAGATGCTGATGGATTAGGCTTTCACACAGGCTTGTGGGAAGAACTTGCTTCTCTTTGCTTTTACAGGTAGAAAGCACAGAATTGCAGCTTCTGTAGGCCAATTCTTGAAATCGCAGAGCAGTCTAAACAACATGATACCATCTTGTGGATTAGAATTTTTGTTTTTGAAACAATAAACCCTTGGAGAATGAAATACGGCCGGGCCCGTCGTGTAGCGTGTGGGGGACAGGGAGAGCTGGAGCCGCGTTGTGTGTGTCAGTAGGGGGCGCTGCGTTCATAGCTCTGCACCCCTGGGCTTGGGGCGCTTGGTGCACTGACCGTCACACAAGGCTGGAAATGGTGGAGTTGTGTCCTGTGGCGGGATTAGCTGGGTTCTGGTTGGGGAAGGTGTCTCTCTGATGGATCCTGTTCTCCTACCCTCATCATATTTGTAACTCTAGTGTGATGTTGGGAGTCGACTGTCACATTCAAGGTCAATTTAAAAGAAAGTGTGTGACTAGAAACTGCAAAAAGGAAGAGGAGGAGGTGAAGTGAAGGATTGACAGAAATGAGGTCCCGCAGTGCATCACACTGTTATTCAGCCCTCGATCTCCTTAAGTATTCTAAATACCAAACTGTATCAGGATACTCACCAGTGTGGCAGGTGAATTAGATGTTAGAATGAGATATAAGGCTAGGTGAAGTAGTTTTTACTCTGTTCTCTTCTGCCTTTGCCATACAGTTTTTATCCAGTCTTGCTTTTCTTTCACTTCTGTTACTGTGAAGAAAAATCTTGGTTTTAGCAGTATTTACAGTTGATCTCTCTTAGGCACACCTATACATTGTGGCCTCACCATGACACTCAGGTAAGACATGAATAACATTGGAAAAAAAAAAAGGGTGGAAGATAAGTGGGTAACATGAATCAGGAAGATGATACTGTTGGGATGTTCCTAATTGCAGTAGTAATCACCAGAGTCCTTTGTTTTTATTGGAAATCATAGCAGCTAATTACTTGTCTACTCTTTGCCCTCCCACAGTTTGCTCTTGATTTGGTGAATGATGTTTGTATGTAACTATCATATTATTCCTGAAGATGCGCTGCAATAGTAATGCATTGTATTAGAATCCTTTCTTATTGTGCGTGCTGATATGAAATTTAATTTCACAAGAACAGATACGACAGTATCAGTTTTATAGAAGAGAAAGACAACACCTTGAATTTTGCTTTAACCTCACTTGTTTTACTGTCAGCCCCTCATGTCTTTTGTGTACTTCATAACAGAATTGCACATAATGTGTTCAGAGGCCGGTTTTCTGTACCTGTCACAAGGCATGTTATATCACATTCATACAGCCTGTATGCAGCTGACTGTTTGTATGGTGTGGGCCCTATTACTGAGATTAGATGTTTGACTAGTCTTTGATTTTTTTTTTTTTGCTTTGCTTTCATCTTATCTGTTGACTTCTAGAGCTACTGCCTTTTCTTCTGAATGCTCAGCTTCTCACTTCATCCCCTGTGAGTTATTCAGAACACACCTGTCTTCTGTTTTGAATTTGTACTTCCTCAGGCAAGTTATACACTATTTTCAAATTTTCCTCATCCAATTCAAATTATTTTTGAGCTTGTCCTATCTATTCTGTTAGTTTTTTCTTATACTTCCCCTTCTCCCTGTTTTTGCCTTCCCTTTTCTTGTGAAGCTCTTGTGTCCATTTCTGGTACATCTCTTTTTAGTGTTCTGTCCCTTCCAGCCATTAGAAAAAAAAATAACTTAGAGCTTTTCATTCTATATATTCACACTATGTAGTCAATCCTGTTTGATCTTTATGCTCTTGATTCTTGTTCTTTAGGTTTAATGATTTTTCAGAACAAGCATCCTGGATAGCTTTGTCTACCCTGTACCGATATGCAAGTGTTATGTGATATTACTGCTACAACAATTTATAGCTCTTTACCATCCAAAATCAGGGCTTAGAAAGTCCTGTTGTAAATTGGCAGGCCAGAAACTTCCCTTCAGGATCGGAGCATTTCTATTTTGAACAACTTCAAGTTCTGTGAAGATTTTCTTTTTTTAATTATTGTTGTTAGCTTTCCAAGTGTATGTAAACCCATCAGCGTGATTTTTCTTGACTTTACAGGCACATTTTGTTTGTCTGTGCTGCCACTGAGAGCTTTAGGCAAACACCAACAGAAGGAAACTGCCCATGCTCTGCTTAGTTTCTCTGTTTCTATTCAAATTTCTGGCAAAAGCTCCAAGAGTATTCCTGTCATCTTTACTCTGCTTCAGCTTGATAAGACCTGGAGCCACAGGGAAGGGAAAATTGAGAAAAAACATAGCAGAACTAATGCATGTTTTTCTAAAAGTAAAAATACTCTTTAGAATGACTTTAAAAGGATGTGTAAGTTACATCTGCAACTTGAACTCAATTCCCTGCAGCTTGGACACCCTGTCTGAAAGATAACCATACAGTCTAACCATGGAGCTCTTAGATTGGTGGAGAAATAGGTGAAGGTAGTGTTAGAGCTGTGCTGTGCAGAACATCAGACCAGAGGATTATAAGTCACTGGGTTAATTCAGAAAAGCTGTTGCCTGTAGAGTGCTGGCTGGTTGCTTCTCTGTAGTCCACATTGACCTCTGGCTCATGTGCTTTGCCTCTTAGATTTAAAAAAAAATATCTGATAAATGAATGCCCTGACTTACAGTATTGATACCTTTTTTTTTTTTTTTTTTGTCTGCAAAGGACATTTTATTATTAGAAGTGCAGGATGTAATCGCCCTTCAAGTAAAGGTTATCGCTTCAACTTTTCTCTTGCCTTTGCAAATTGAAATAGATAACAGCAAGATGATCTCTTTAAAGTCTTTGAGAATTGCTAAGCCATTTGCAATGATGAAAGCTGGACTGCAGAATTCCTATCTTATACTATAGTAACTTACTGTTCTTTTGAAACTGCATTCTTGGTAATGCCATCTGCAAAGTGTGTCATCCTTTTAGGCATGGGTATCTGTAACTTGGAGTGGGAGCTCATGGAGAATCCTGTTTCTTGTGTTATCTCTCTGCTATTGGATGCAATTTGAGGAATAGTGTGTTGGCTCAGTTGGTATTTTGGCATATTCTTCTTGGTTGAAGTTTAAAAAAAGAAGAAAAATCTTTAATTCCTAATGATCTTCCATTAGATATTTCCTCTGTCCAGCTGTGTCTTTCTCTGCTTATTGTCTGGCTTAATTTATCTACAGGAGGAAGAACTGTCAGCCCAGAGCTGTTGAGGTTGTGCATATGAGCTAGAGTAAAAATACCTCTTACTGAGAGGAGGAAAGTATTCCTGTCTTCCAGGTTTATATTAAATATCTATTAAATTATCTCATACATTTGAATGATCAAGAATTTTATGTGCATCTCATGCAGTTATTCTTTTTATGAATGTTTAGCTTACCTTTGCAAAAGAGATGTCTTTGCTCAAAAAATTGTTGCAGTACATTTAATCTAGTTGGGATAAAATTGGTCTGCACACTAAGATGACTATAAATAATCCACTGTATTATCCACTAGATAATAGCAAATGGTTCAAAAGGTGGTGGTGCTTTTTTTTTTTTTCCCTTAAGACATTAAATGTTAAATTACTCCCTTTCTCTAATTGCATGCCCAGGTCAGCAGGAAGGGGAAACTGCAGCATGAAATGCAGATTAATGTTGTAGTGAGACACAAAAGTAAATTCAGTTGATATATTTTGAATTTTCTGTAGCTTGCTACCGAAACTGTACCCAAGAAATAAATACATATAGGCAATTCCACACACACATTGCAGGCTGTTATCAAGTTGTGATTTCACCACTGAGTTACAGCACTGTTATGCCCTTAGAAGACCTTGCATGCTTATTACCTTATACTGCATACAGTGCTCTAGAAAAATGTATTTTAAACTGCTGAGTGGGCCACAGGACCATCTTTGTATAGCTGTACTTGGTCCTTGGCCAGAAAAATTGTCTTTTTGTTTTTCAAATCAAGATCAAAGTAATACAGTATGGTGTGTTTTCTCCCAAAGTGCCATGAAGGTAGAAGTTAAAGGCCCAAGTGTGTCCGTCCTGTACTGAAATAGGCCTTGCAGCACGTGGTTCTGCTGTATTGTCAGTGTTGCCTGACAGCTGGTGAGATGGCATGGTAATACTATAATCATAGTGGTCAAAAATGGTTAGTCACAGTGAGGTAATAGTGAAAAGTCATAAGCATCTGCATGAATCCTTCACAAATCTATAAGTAAGCCTTGGAAGGTTGATGGTAACAGGGACTTTACTATGAAAAGCTTCATTAGGTATGTTCAATCAGCCTTCCTTCAACTGTTCACAACTTCTAGAGTGAAGTGGAAGGCAAAGTATCTGTGATCGTCTGGTATTTCTTCAAGAGGAAGTATTTTACTTAGGGATTTTTTCAATTTATTTCTGCATGTACCTCTAGGATGCAGCACAGATGTGTCCGTGTCTGTTGTGTGGAGACACACAGCAGAAACTTCTTGCCCATCTGAAGAAGTCCTTTGGGAGCCACGACCATCTACAAGTAGATGTAGAAGTCTTGAAAACTTATAAAAAGTATATATTAAGCTGTACGCAAACTCCAGAAGACTAAGGAGGAGTGTCCAGAATGGTTTGCTGAAGCCAGTTCAATGAAGGGTTCTAACTTACTATAAAGCTTCAAATGCTCAAGCCAAGTTTTTTCTTTGAGGATGAGAAGTACATCCCCTGCAGAGAAAAGCAGAAATTGTAACAACTTGCAAGGTAAAATGTTTTCCCGTACCTTGCAAGGAAGAGTGAAATCTCTTTACTCCTGAGGGACGGGAAAACACAGGAAGAGTATGTTTCTCTTGTAAATCTGGTAAAGTGCATTTGGGTTAGTGTAGGCGTAGGATATGCATTTTTGTTTTGGGATTTCTAGGGGGAGGGCTGGTTTTGGGTTGCTTTTTTTGGGTTGTGTTTTTTTGGTTCTTTTGCATTTAGCTTTTTACACTTTGAAGGTGTGATTGTACTGTCATGTGTTGAAAATCAAAGTGGGTTCTTGTTACTGCACAATTCCTTTAGTCAAGAGGTGTACATTTGAATTTTGGTCTGTGACTTTGGACAAGTACTCTTTTCTGCTAATCTATTACATTGTCTGAAAAATTAACATCTTCCCCTCTGGAAAAAAAAACAACAAAAACCTGTTCTTTCTGTTATCATGTCAGCTCAAATTAGTTTTCCAGTTACCAAGAAATTACTAATTGTATGAATGAGTGAGAAACATGGTGTTTCTATAGTGAGATGATCAATTGTGATGCAGGGGCTTCAATGAGGATGGTTTCTGCTAGCCAGTTTTCACAATAGCCAAGTACTGTGAAAGTGAATTTGCTTGCAGGTGCATGCCAAGTCAAACTGCAGCAGGTGCCCTAATGGAAGTGCTTGATAGCTGGCAGTTTACACCATCCCCCTACATGCCAAACAGACTTTTTGCAGTTGCCCTGCCAGCATAGAATCTGCTTTCTTTCATTTACAAGAATAAGAACTATTTGTGTCCCTGCCAGATTCAGTCTTGTTTCTTAAATGTGGTGGATGGGTTTAAAGTTATCAATAGCAATCTCAAATTCAAAACAATATTAAGTTCATTTTAATAGCAAGTTGCTGATTGCTTCTGTCTTGTATGACATTTTGGGCTAAGAGATTTGACAGCTGTTTGTTTAAGAGTGTTCCAGTACTGTAAAGCTGTGTGCCCATCAGTGTTGTAGATAAAGGTAACGTCAGTATAGTATATGGAGAAATGCAGGCACAGCATTTGGGAGACTTGTCCAGAGATTTGAGTAGATTACAAAGTCAGGAAGAGAAGCAAATGTCTTTGCTTCTGTTAGCTTTGTGTCAAGCTACAAAAGAACTTGATCTTCCACTGTGTCTGAAGCTACTGTGCATTCAAAAAAGGTTAGGTTTATGAATTGAAATATTATCTCAGAAATGATCTTTCTGAACGTGAACACATTATGGGGAGCCAATGCAAGGGATCTATCCATTGGTGGTTCTACATAAATGTGGCTCGATACACATACTCGTGTCAAAGCAATTCTTGAATTCTAGGAAGTCCTTCCTTGGCCACAGACTAGATGTTGGTTGTTGTTTGCTTGCTTTAATCAGAAGTGCAGACAGGCTGGTGTATATCCAAAACTTGCACATCTAAAATGGAGAATTTGCAGTAAACACCCGTGTTGAACAGATTTGTATTTGAAATACTTGAAGGAAGAAAAATGTTTTGCTAACCATATATTCCAAGGAACATGTGCAATTGGGAATGCATATAGGTAATATATGAATTGATTACAAAATAAAGTCTGAGTCTGATTACAAAATAAAGCCAAAGGAAAGGTTTGTATCATTAAGCATGCTGCTAATCAATTATCAGCTGTGAACCTTAAAATTTCTGCCTGGATTTGTTGAAAGTTTGACATTAGCTTCTAATTTCTTACTGATAATAACCTATAGCTGTCAAGTAGTATAAAATTCTAATTTTCTCTTCCTAAAAAGAGGAAAAAAAAAGCCCTGTGAGCTCCACTTCTATTAATACAAAGTTCCTCATAAATATTTCTTTTCACTATATTTTTTCAGTCTTACTTTAACAATTTTAGTGATTCAATATAGCCCTCATCACTGAATTCAGGATAATATTTTGCAGCATAGAAGATTTTACTTGAAGACCTTTGTCCTGTTGCACAAAACTTTTATCTTTTAATTCTGGAGGTAATTATCTTGCTCTCTGCGTTGAACTAAAAGAACAAAACTGTGCTAGAGGTCTTTTAGACTATTGACACTTCCTTGCTCCCTGGGAGGGTCGGGTTCAATATCTTCTTCTCTCCTGGCATATATTAGATTATTGGTTTGTGTGCTTATTCATTCTAATTGTGTTCTTCCTTTTTAATTAAAGTGTTATTCCCCTGCACATGCTCTCCAATAAGGGGCAGATGAAGAATTTTTCTGTTAATAACATGAGAAGGAGGATTTGAGCTCAATATTTATTCTCTTATGGTCTCAATAGGTAACAAATAGTTAATATTTGAAAATGAAGAAATTCTTTTGAGCCATGTTGGCTATGCAGATGAGAGAATTAATGATTTTGCTTGTAGAGGATCAAGCTCTTTTGCCATCTAGAGGTAAGAAGCTTTTTTTGCTTGAAAATATGTGAGATGTGAAGAAGAGTAAATAGGAAAATGAAGAAATAAGGGGTTCAACAAAAGTGCAAGACAATATTCAATTTAGAAGATAAGTTAACCGTCCACTGACATGTATTCTTCAGAGAGAGGAAACAATAGCAAGAGACATGAAACCTACTTGGTGAAGATTTGCATTTCAAAAGGATTGGCAAGGCTTTTAATTTCCTCCACCAGGGATGGGCAGAAAAAGCATTTCGTCAGAACACAGCATCCTGTCTTCAATGATTAAAGGAAATCTGGTGTATGAAGGAAATAGGCAGCTGCTTTGGCAGAAGAGGAGAGAGCTCAGTAATACAAAATCACTCTGATAATGCCAGTCTAAAATTGCATCATGGAAGAATTTTCCCTCTTTGCAGTCAAAAATTTTCTTCCTCCTGGGCTAATAGTTTTAGTCTTACTCTCTAGCTTGTTGATGGGGACTGTGGCTAATCAGTCCTGTGTTTGTCAAAGGTGGAGCTAAGTCAGACTGTCTTTTCTGGATTATCTTTGCTGTTAGCCTGCAACGGTATGATCCAGTTCATTGAGTTCAAGCTTCTGAAAACTATCTTATTGACAAACAGATAAATGCATATAAGAGTTTTACAGCACGACTTGAGTATGTAAACTCTTAACATGGGTGATTATGGGAATACTTGAACACTGTAGTTTCAAGTTGCAAAAAGATTTGCCATTTCTTAATGTAATTCACCGGAGTTGAGAAAAGAGAGACCTGGTTTTTAATTTCCATAATAATTTCACTGAGCTGGTGAAACTGATTAAAAAGAGGTTTGCTTGTCTACCCTCAAGCCTAAAAAGAAGCTGATGTAGCATCTTACAGTGGGTGGAGGACAAGAATGTGACTTGACCATAAAAGACAAAGGATTAGGTAATTTGTGATGCTTCACTCAAGCTAAAATGGAGGGATAACAGTCTTGGTGGTTCTCCTTGCTTTGTGAACAAGATTACAGGGATATATGATTATTGTTGGTAACAGGCCACATAAATTTTCAAAACAAACAAAACGGCACTTTTTTTTTTTCTTGTGGTTTAGACCCATCTAGGAACAAAGGACCACAATCAGCTATAAGTACCAAGGGCCTTTGGAATCCCCTCAGGACAGGGAGGGCTCATTGGCCACTTACAGTCCTGGGCAAAACAGACAGGAACACTCAACTTGGGAAAGAAAATGAAAGTTAATTTAATCCCCCAACAACCAAAAACATAATAAACAGAACTACTCAACCAAAACCATGCAAAGTAGGGCAATTATGAAAAGTACAACCAGCCCCTTTAAGAACTCCTTCCTCCCTCACTCTTCCCAGACTCAGGCACCTGATCCCTGTGTCTCCTCTGCGGAGATTCAGGATGCAGTCAGTGCTGTTCTGACGGCTCCTGCTGCTGTCTTTCCTCAGGGCAGGTGGGCTCCTCGCTACTCCTCCCTGTTCCAGTGCAGAGTCCTTCACACACCAGGCAGCCCTGCCTGGGCTGCTGCTGCTCTGATGGGCGTTCATCCCAAGGGCTGCAGCTCCTCTCCGCATCCTCTGGGTTGGGGTCTCCAAAACTCACCCCCTGTAGCATGGAGTTCTCCTAGCGCTGCTGGCAACCATTAGTCCTACCATTGCCCTCTGTCCCCTGCCATTGTGGATCGCTGGGGGACAGCTGCTCTCTTCCTGCAGGGGTGTCTCTGGTCTGGTGCTGCTCCTCTTCCCTTCCTCCTCTGACTATAGGGTTTGCGTGACTGCCTCCATCTTGCCCAGTCCTTCCACATCCTTCCTCACACTACAGATTTCTGTTTTCAAATCGTGATGGCAGAGGCACCAGGTTGGCCCATCTGAAGGCAGGTCCAACTCAGAACCAGAGGGAGTTTCAAGAACTGTTTAGCAGGCCAGCGCTGCAGCCTCTCCCCCTGTTACCAAGCACAAGCAGCGCCACACCAGCCCATCACATTTTCACAGGAGAAGTCAAGTATCAATCGTAATTGAGGTATGTATGTGTGTATAAAGACATTGGTGTAAACAGAGAAGCTGATCAAGGAAGAGGAAATAATCCTTAACTGCTCTGTGTGATATCTTGCTGAAATTTTAAAGTGGTTCTGTGTTTGACCTGAGCCTTTCTGGGATTTAGAAGTATTTAACTCCAGAAGATCTGTGTATGTTCAACACACAGTCAAGCTACTTACTATCACCCAAATATTTTTGTGATAATTGAAAGTTGGTTGTCCAGACTACAGTGTTTTGCTGAGACATGAGTTTCTCAGACCTGCCTGTAGTTCCTTCTCTTGGCAAAGGGTCTTGCCACTGCTAAATGCTTTGGTGTTTCATGTTAATCTGCATGGGCCTGATAGGTAATGACCACCAAACAGCAGTGACTTAAAAATCAGACAAGAACTTGCTGCTTTCAAGCAGTGAAAACTGCTATGCTTCTTAGCAGCTTTAGTATTTGATTCCAAGATGTAATTCTAACCATAATCTGAATCTAGAGTATACATTGAGGAATTTGAGTGTTAAGGATTTACTGCCTTGTGTTGCCAAGACTACAGTAGTTACAGTTTAATGTAGGGACAAATTGCTTCAGTTGTGGGACCCGAGAAGATGGAGCTAAGCCTGAGCTTGACCCGTGTCCACATTAGCATGCAACTTTTGGATCCTTCTAGATGTTCCTTGGGTGACACCATCATTTAGATCCTGCAGCAGGAACTGGACATGAGCTCTAGAGATCACCTTCTACCACATACATGATCACACAGCTTTATGACTTAATACTTTGCTTTTCCATCTTCAAAATGGTAAATGTATAACACTTTTTCTTCAAGCTTGCTTTATTTGTCTGGTTAGACTGATAGCTTTAGAAATAGCATTTTTCTTATCGAGTATTTTTGCAGGTCTCCAATTCTGAGCAGTTCTGAGTCTCTATATCCCATGTGAATAGAGCTGCCTCAGAAATAACAATGAGTCTCGGCTAGGCTTCAGCACTGTTCCAAAGTGTCACCTTTGCAGTTTATATTTAACTAGAAGACAAAATTATAAACAAGTGTTTACAGATTTCTGAGATTCTTCTATCTTTCTCTCCTAGATTTGAAGAGGGTTTATTATCTTTTGCAAAAAATGAATATTTTATATCCTGCTTCCCCCTTTTCAGAGTACAGGTGGTGAGTTATATCACAAATTCAAGTGCATTGGTGCACCGTTGCTCTTCTACCTATGAAGGAATAAGAACTTGTTTCTCTTAACCCCTTTTTATTTGAATTTTAATTTATTAGCTCTCTCATGTCAAATCTGGTATAATACAAGCTAAATCTGTGCTCAATGCATTTCTAACAGCAAGATGGCAATTTACCTTGGAGTTGTGCCAATTCTGCTTGCTCCAACAGAAGCATTTGTGGCAACAAGCATGAGTGCATACTTAAGCAGAGGGAAAGCAAAAGCAAGTAAACAGCACGGCAGGCTTTCTATTTGAAACTCCCTGTGAGAGCTGAGAGATTTGCAATTAATGTCCGTATGTTTGTTTATAATCAGTTTTGAAAGGAGCATTAAGACCTTGTAAGCTTCTGAATGCTGAGAGATAGGAAATCAGTTTTGCGAATTGTTTCTGAATTCATTTATGTAAGGTATTTTTTTCTTTTCGGATCACTGCCTGTGTCAGAATTGTGACCAAAAAAATCTAATATGCATTTGCTGGTTTGTTATGTTTTGTTTTGGTTTTTTGTTGAAAGCTGTTGTATGGCCTTAAAGAAATCACTTTCTTTAAGGTAATGGCAGTGCCTGCTTACAAATACAATTTCTCAATGTCAAAACATTGATTCCTCAACTTGTGATGACTCTTCATTTAGGAACTGCTGTTAGCTGTGATGCAAAATCTTTTAATATATTTTGTGATAAGCTTTTTCTTTTTAGGTTATAACAGTTAAAGCTTGAGATCAGTATCTTACTCAGAAGTTACCGTGTTCGAGAATAACTCTAGCAGTATAGTCTTAAGTATAGGCACTCAGTTCAATCTCCTGTGTGTAGGTCCTTGTAAGTACCCCAGTATTGTAGGGTCTAACCAGTGATGTGACATACTGTTACTATACCTAATCTGCCAATATGAAGGGGCCTTTACAAGGCTCAAAATATTATTCTGCAGGCAATACAGAAGGTATGGGTGAATAATATAAAAAGTGTGATGCTTTTGGACTTCAGTAAACATCATCTTATTAACTGCTGACCCAAATGTGTTTTCTACCAGGGCTTTACTGCCTTTTCCACTTTTGACTTCTAGGTACATTGCATATGCCAGATGAGGCCTCACCAGGGCAGAGTAGAGGGAGAACAGAATTTCCCTTGACTTGCTGGCCACATTCTTCTTAATGCATCCCAGGATGTCATTGACCTTCCTGGCCATGCGGGCATGTTGCTGGCTCACGTTTTGTTTGCTGTTCACCAGAACTCCCAGGTCCTTCTTTGCAGAGCTGCTCTCCAGTAGGTCACTCCCAGCCTGTGCTGGTGCATGGGGTTGTTTCTCTGGAGGTGCAGGACTCTGCACTTGCCTAGTATGAGGATCTTTGTCTTGGAAATTATTGTTTTTTTCAATTCAAAGTATTACCATTTTGTTATTTAATAGTTAAATCAGACTTCAGATTAGTTTATGAATTTTAAAGGCCATGTTTTGTGCTCTTTAGTGGACTTGCATGGATTTTAATGAAGTACCTTTATTTGTTGCTGACTGCTTTTGTAAGAAATCTGAATGTTTCTTCTTGCTTCCACTGCAATATTTTGTCTGTATTTCCTTGACCTTGAAGTAAATCCTTTATAAATACTCAATACTTTGTTGTGAAATGGAGAGAGATTTCTCTTGCATTTTTGACCTGTATCACTGTTTGGATGTGCATCAGGCAGACAATGCAGAGATTAAATGGGAATGACTGTGATTTTTACATGATGAACTAGCTGAAAGGTAGTCCTTGGAGCACACAGAAGAGGATGCCACTAACTTTGTAGTGCTATTCTTCATCTTGTGCCCAAGGAGAATTGAAAGTGTTCTGGTTGGGGATTGCAGCGGTAACAAGTTATTGCTTTTGTGCCTGCTTCCCATTCAAAGCTCTGCTCTTCTTAGTGTAGCAAGTGAACAGTGCAGGTGCCAGCAGAGCAAGGTTATGTGATTTGGGTTTTGCTTTTGTTTTTATTCTCTATTCGCCTCATTTAGTCATAGCTCTAAGACAAAACTTCCCTTGGTCCCTGTGTGTTCAAATGGAACCAGAACAAATTGCTTCATTCCCTAGATTGTTGTGAATGAGGCAAAACTAATTTGAAAATATTCAGGAAAGTTAGAGTTTTTCATTAAAAGGAAAGGTGATGCAAAAGCAATGGAGAGAGAGCCTTGGATTGTGATTGTGTGAAGAAGGAAGGACCCTTGATCCAAGTGGGAAGATTTTTTTTTTTTTTTTGTATAAACTTGCTGTGTAAAAAAAATATATTTAAAAAAGAATAGAGAATACTGTTTCTGTTAGAATTTTTTAAAATGTTACGTTCCGGGAAGCAAGGTAGAGCAGAGGAGAAAATTTGTTGATATTGGACTCTAGACATTACTGCAATGATGGACATGAAACACCTAAGTAACTTAGTGACAAACCTAGGAAGAGACACCGAGTTCCAACTTCCACAGTCTTCATAGAAAACCTGAAAGCCTGGGATATTGTTATTTTCTTTTTCAAGTCACAGTTTGAAACTGTAAAACCTTTCATCTGCCTGTGCTGCGAAATAGCAGATGTCGGGTGGTACTCTTCATTAGTTCGTACTGCTAAAATGAAAATAAAATGCAGCTCAGGATGCAGCTAATTTTTCTACTCTTTTGAAGACTTTAGAAGGAAGCCTAAATTAACTTCCACGCTGGTTTTGTTTAAAAATGTATTTGCAGGATTTTACAAAATGTTCTGATAATACAACTCAATAAATGGGAGAGAGATTCCTCCCAAGCATGAGCATTGATCCTTGACAAGGTGTTTAAATTCCCTAACTTTAGGGATTTACAGACCAGACATGGACATCTGAGGCAGAAATAGTCTATAACGGAGCTTCTTTCTCTTGGATGCCAGTGAAGAGAGGCCAGTAGACTAGAAGCCCCTATGTTCACACCTAGTTTTAAGCGTCTTAAGTCCAGTGGAACTAGCTGTGTACCATATGAGTACAAATTTCATTCTGTGATTCTAGCATGTAAAATTAAATTGACATATGGTCTGTTGTATGTTATACTTCTCTTTTGTGTACAACAATCCAGTCCAGGAGAGACATTGAACTGTCCTACGAAAGTAACAGGTTTTTGTCTTCACCAAGAAAATGATTCATTAAAAGCCCTTTTTATTTATAAGAGCAAAGTCTTATCACTTGATGTTAAAATAGTTTTATGCTAGTCCTTCTACCGTGCTTTATTTTGATTTGTTAACAGCACCTCTAGCAAACTGAGATCACAAATGTTTTGTCTCAGATTCTGGATAGTATTTTGAGTCTGAAGGTAGCTTTTGGTAACATTCCTCAACTGTGAATTTTTGTCTATTTTCCTGGTTTGGGGTTTTTTGGTGGTGATCATTTAAATGAATTGAAGCTGAATTAAGTTCTCTTCCAGCCCACTTTCAAATCAACAATTTTACTCTATCCAGAGTCTCCCAAAGGTTGTATGTCTCACAGCACACCTTGTAAGCAAGGGTATTAGAAGCAATAGAAAAGATTGTGAGAATCAAGAATTTCTCATAGGAATCAACCTGCAATTTTATATTATTCTTTCAGTGTGCATGTGTTGGAGACTGGGAAAACAGGACAAGAGCATGATGAGGTGTTCAGCACCAAGTCAGACACAAAGTATTGTGTTAAAACCACTGCTGTGACTTTCACTTAAATAGGTTAACAGATGGTTGCT
The DNA here is from genome assembly GCA_013401255.1 of Urocolius indicus. Classification (NCBI taxonomy): domain Eukaryota; kingdom Metazoa; phylum Chordata; class Aves; order Coliiformes; family Coliidae; genus Urocolius; species Urocolius indicus. The sequence continues at coordinate 33,942 of WBNH01008971.1, read as the reverse complement.
GTCAGTCATATGTGTAAGACACTGGTACAAGTGTTTGCTATGATCCCAGTAAGAAAGGCATTCAAACTTTGTGAGACATTGATTAAAATATTGTTTATTGGAACTAAAAGGAAGAAAATGGAGAACAGATAATTTTAGGTCCCTTCTGATGCTCGGAATCCCATGTTCTGTGGCATTGGGCAGACTTCTAGTTGGAGCACGGCACAATATGTAGAAACCCATCTGTGAAGAAGTGATGGTCTTCAGCATTGTTACAGGAGTTTTGTAGAAGAAACTGTGATTAATAATTTCTACTGTTGAGCAAAATAAAGTTTGCACAAAAGCATGTTGCTTCACTCTTAAGATAAAAGACATGGTAATGTAATCACTGTCTTAGAGTCCTCTGATATTACTAACTGGCCAAGTTTATCCTAGTCAGGATTTATGCGCAGCGCAGGCCTGAAGGCCAAGTTCTGTGTGCAGCACAGACCTGCAGCTGCTCAGGTTGATGTTGATCAGTGTGGATCACTGACTCCATGTGCAGTAGTCTCCTGGTTAGGGTCACTACAATATACAACTGTTCAGCCAGCGCAGATGGCATTGTCTTCCTGCGGCAGGGGAAAGGTGGATCTCGCAGCTCTCAAATGACTGTTTTGCTTGCAAAAGGGCAGTTGACTTGGTCATTTGAAGTGATTCCAATATCTTCTAAAAAGGCCAGCTTTTCTGTTTGTGTGCACACTGTTGCACAGAGTTTGCAAATTGAACCAATTCTTTCTTGACACCGTTTTTGTACCACTGATGGGTTAAGTTTCAGTAAGGAGAGGGGCTCCAGAAGTGGTGTGGAGTTTGGTGCCCTTCAGTTACTGTGACTCTGACTTACTGGCTTTCACCATTAGAGAAAAAACGCTCAAAAACTGGCAATCTGTTGGTTAAAATGTACAGAAGAAAGCCTAAAACAAGAAATAAAGCATTTGTTTGTGAAGTGGAACCGATGATGCAGAGTAAAATTTTCCAAGGAGAGCTGTTGATAGCAATCTTATTTATTAAACAGCCCTCAGTGGTGGGAGGGAAGTTCTGTTTGAGGGTTTTTTTTGTTCTTGGTTGTCAATTTTATGTTTTCAGCTTTAAAAATGTTATGTTTGTTTCTACTTTGAAAAGTAGATACAAAATAGGGAATGAGTATACAATAAAAGATATCTGCATTTCAGACTATGCTGAAGGCTGTTTTCAGATACAGTTTAGGGCTGAAAGAATCATAGAATGATAGGGGTTGGAAGGGACCTGAAGAGATCATTTAGTCCATACTGCCTGCTAGAGCAGGTTCACCTAGATCAGGTCAGACAGGAACATATCCAGGCAGGTTTTGACAACCTCCAGAGGAGATCCCACACCCTCCCTGGCAGCCTGTGCCAGGGCTCCCTCACCTGAACAGGAAAGCAGTTTTTCCTTATGTTTAAATGGAACTTCTTGTGTTGCAGCTTCTTTCCATTACCCCTTGTCCTGTCACCAGATACAACAGAAAAAAAAGTGATACCTCAACCTCCTGACATCCACCATTGAAGCAGGATAAATTTAACCTCAATGGGTAACATATTCCCATGTTTCTTATCCTAAGTTTTTCTTAATACCGTAACCTAAAGTTTCTCTTTTTCTTCCAAATTAAAACTGTGAGTAATCTTTGGTGTGTATGTGTGAAACTGAAGAACAGTTTGTCACCATTTTCATTACTGTAACATACTAAATATCTAAAATTTGCTGTTCCCTACTACCACCTTCTTAAAACTGAACAAGTCTGTCTTTCCAATTTTTCCCTAATGAAGCATGTGTTAAACTTGTTTTGTTCCTTTGGAATTGTTACAGTCCAACCCCGCTTTCAAGTATGGGATCTGAAACTGCAATCGGTCTATCTGAGGAGATGTTCGTAGGGCAGAGTAAAGCAGATTAACATACTATTCCATCATACTTTGTGTGATTTAATTATTAATATACATAGCAGACATTTTCTTTTACCTTTTTTTTTTCCAACATAACAATATTGGTTCGTGGTTTTGTCATCTGTTGTAAACCTGAGTTTTTTGCAGTGTGCTACTAAAACAATTCTCCCCTTCTGCCTGCCTTACCCTCTTTAAAAACAAAACAATACTTTTTGCCTGTTTCTACTGAATTCTATAATACTTCTTCCAGTTATTTTTCCACTTGGAATTGCAATCCTGTCTCCCAAAATGTTTGTAACCCCTTCACATCTTAACTGTCATCTGAGCCTCACTTTATAGGGCTATATTCCAGCTGATAACAAATTATTGGTACCTGCTCATTGAGAATATTTTTTATTTGTGCACTCTTGTTATTGTTACTTCACACTTAACCTTTTTCCCTGGTTTGTGTATGAGGATGTTTTGCAGGAGTGCTGCACTGGACTGTGTGGCATCCAATAGCTGTCTTTCAGGACCTTAAAGAGATTACCTGGAAGACAAAGTCAGGATCTTCACAATGGTGCCTGGTGGGAGGACAAAAGGTGAAGGTATAAATCAAAAGAAGAGTTCCAACCTAATATAAGACCTTTGCACTATAAGGATAGTCAAGCATGTGCAGCAAGTGGTCCAGAAGAGTTGTGTAGTCTCTACCCTTGGAAGATTTCATGACATGAGTAGTTTGAGCAGGAGGCTGGACTAGAGGTCCCTCTATGTTTCTGCTCTATGTTGGATCACTCAAAGCTTCTCTTTTTGCTTGTTCTTATGAGATTTTGACAATTCTTTATACCCTGGAATATATTTTCAACAGTTCCCAATTTTCTGTGGGGTAATCATCACCAGTTCTTGTTGACAATATATCAAAGATGTGTAGGCCATTTTACCAGTGGTACAAAGCTTTAGGCTCCAACTGATTTCTTTCCAAGTCTCCATTACAACATGACATCAGTTTCCACATATGTCATTGTCTAGCTGCAGTTTGCTGGTGACAGCAGCACTTCTCAGCAGTGGCATAGCTACAGTGACACTGTAATTGTCACTTCTTAGTCTGTACTATTATACCTGAAAGTGAGTGTGAAGGCAGTGAGTAGGGCTGTGCAGTAACAGAATGAACCTCCTCACTGCCTTATGATTTTTGTCAAGCCTATGCTCATGTCCTTCCCTTGACTCCCAAGTAACTTCCCATATTGATATGACATCTTGGTGCTCCTCTTCAAAGGAAGTTAATGAATCAAGTCCACGCTACACAAGAGATGTCATGGGTAGAGACTAACTGGTACAACAGCACATCTTGCTTGGGCAATGCCTGTCTTTGAACATTGTACAGTTTTAACTCTGAGGTGAAATCATCAAAAAAGCTTTAATGTTGAAATTTTGCATGTGCCTCAGTATGTGTTCAACATAAATCACCTCTGCCCACTTATTCTACCACCTTAGACTATTTGATGTTACCAAAACTGCCTGAAGAACTGAAAACCAGCAGGGCGCTCCCTGACTGCTGGGGGAGAGTCAACAGTTACCCACCCTTATGGAGAAGAAAGGATTTTTCTTTCATCCAATCCTACGTTTCTCCATCTGTTTTGTGTCCATGGTGATGCTCAGGGCCATGCAACTGGACATTTTTCTTCCTTACCCTCTGCCACAGCCTCACAGCACACCACTTCCAGGGAGAAGGGTGCCATTCCTACCACACTTGCCACACTGAAAGGAGCGATGACTGGTTAAAAATAAATTTGGGAGCAGATGGCAAAGCAGATTATTGTTCATCCTAGGGCGATGATGATGTGCCAGCTAACTGCTGGTTGTCTATCAGAATTAATCAGGAGCTGTTGTAGCACATGATCAGTGAAGCCACTACTCCCCCTGGGAAAAGAGGAGGTAGAGCAGAGAAGCAGCTCTGTAAAATAAGTTACAGAAGAAGCACTCGTTTTTGAAGTTGCTGATGAAGAAAAGACTATATAAAAACAAGAATATTTTTAGAAGGTTTTTCTTTGTGGCTTTGTTTTTTTTTTTTTAATGTACTCACAATCTTTTAAATATCTGCAATTATGCCTAGCTCCTAAAAAGCAACTGGGAAAACTTTGTCACTTTCTTCTTGATTTTATCCCCATGGAACTGAAAGTCATCAGAAATAAAAACTTCTAAAAAGGTTCGTAGAGCCTTCTAGAAGCACTGTCTATATGGATAGTATGAAACATTATCCATGGATGAGCCTGGTTTGGTCTTGTGGTCCATGTTGGAGGAAAGGGCTGGACACTTGCTGTGCTCAAAACACTTCACAAACATTAATTCTCTAGACACTTTCAAAACAGTCTAGGCAAAAACTGACTCAACTCATTTTTTCTGAAAGGCACTATCCGAGGTACAACTCCAGAGTTTTGATTCTTTAGGGATCTGGAGGGTAGTTAATCCATTTTACCTTTGTTGTGGGTTTTTTTTTTTTTTTTTGGTTTGATTAAAGAGGTTAGTGAAATGGTATAAAAATTAGCAGGTGTTTCATTTGATCAAAGAAAGAAATAAAATATGGAGTAAAATTTTTATTATTGTTTTGTAATGAAAATCAACAGTAAATTTTGAACACTTAGTCCACTTAGATAAACTGTCAATCTGTTTTGTTAGCCTAGTAACAATTTGTTAAACGAAGTTTCTTATTTTGTGTCTTCAGCTTGTACTGCCCAGGCATCTCCTTTCAATGTGCATCCAGCCTGATGTCCAGAGATACATTTGGCTAAGATCTAACATAGAAAATGTAGGTTTTTGTTTCAGAACGCATTTCAGGTGACATATTAAAACACTTTCTATATGTCAGATCTATAAAGTGTGCCTTAAATAGCACATTCTCCACAGAAGTACATTGTAAAATATAAAAGGTGGGAGGAAATTTGTTATATATTCACTTTTTTAAACAGCTCCTCTTTTCTTTTATGCTATCTTTTTAAATGGTAGTGCTGGTTTAGTTTGTTAAAGAGGTATTTCCTATGCAAAATAATCTGAGGGCTCTGTCTACCCATAACATTGTGGAAGGTGAAACAAAGCTAAATTAAGCTCTTTATTTTTCAGATGATCTGAGATGTTACCAGTAAGAAGAAATAAACTTAAAGCAGAAATAAGATCGAATAACATAAAGAGAGATAGTCCCTCTGCACTCTCAAAATTTGCAGATGTCGGGGGTTTTTATTGCTTTGTCTGGCATTACTATAAGCTTCATCAATATCTCTCTTTAATAGTTCCAGAAGCTAGATAGCAGATCACTAGTGGATTATCCATGACAGCAGTAAGCTTTAGGTCGGAAACACTGTTAAAATACTCCTGATGCCAACAGCGTGCTTTTCACATGCTGGTGTCAGAAATGATGAGAATGGAAATACGTGACTTCTCTGGATTATTTCTTGTTATGCGTAGGTCAGGCTGAACTGGAAAACTTGTCTCCCTGTCTTTGTTTCTGTGGATTTTTCTGTGTGCAACGGCAGCAAGGTCAGACCCTCAGTACTGTACATCTCTGGAACCTGAAGTGTCCTTTTTTTTTTTTTTTTTTTTAAATAAGTGAAATAATCTTGGGAACCAGTTTATTTCATTGTCCTTGCTCTTCTAAACCACTTCTTTTGGCATGCAAGTTACTGGATTGAGAGAATGGTTTAAAGAGAATTATGTGCACATGGGATGGTCTGTTCTTTAGATCTTTTTCAGTGGTTGAATGCTGGTAAGATGGAGTTATGTGCAAACCCTGCAGTGCAGAGGTGCCTGGCTCTGTTGGTGAGTGTTGTGCACTTTTACCGTGAAACCTGTGATGAGAGACTGTAGTACACAAGACAAAAATTGCCTTTAGCTGTAGAAGATATTTTTCCTCTAAAAAGAGCAGTAATTGAAAACAGCAGCTTCTTTCCAAGGAGGTGGTAGAGGTGAGTGTTCTGGGAATTCAGTCTTTGAAGGGTTGTTAGCAGAAATCTTGTTTCTTAACATGTGCCCATGGCACTTGGCGACTGTCTCGCTAGGCAGTGCTGTTGATGTAGTCCCTCTCACCTGTGTAGCCCCACATGGTTCCTATTTCACAAGCCAAAAGAAAATGAATAGATGGGGTTATTCTCTGGGAAGGTAAAAAAAAATTAATCTACCCCGTTACTTGTTTCTCTGAGGCAGTGTGGGAGAGAGCTACCCAGACCTCAGACCCAGCTTTACAAGAGACCCTGCCCCAGTATCATAGGCAAGGATTTGAGCCGTCTCAGCAGTTTCTCTTGCACATTTTACTTTGTGGTCTGTGATTTCTCCTCAATTTTTTTTTCCCATCATTTTTATAGGCCTAGTATGTGTTAGCTTCCACTTCTGTTCCAGGTTACTTCATGGCATCTGTGCAGTTCTGCCCCTAAGAAACTGCCAACCTTTTTTCTCCATGGCAGTTCTGGTACCATTGCTCAGTTTGGAGCTCAGCTCATTCCCAGGGAGCCTCTGTTTCCATTTGCTGTCTCTTTTCAACTTCATGAGAAAATGGGGTCCTTCCAGCCAGCCACTGCCTCAGCCGCAAAGCATTTCTCAAGCTTTCCCAAGTTCTGCTCCCATCACTCTAATGACTGTGTGGACAGAAGGGGAAGGAGGGTGGTCAAGCACTGAGTGCAGCATCTCTGAAAGAAGCTTTGCCATCTCACAGAATTATAGAATGCTCTGGGTTGGAAGGGACCTCTAGAGGTCATCCAGTCCAACCCCTCTGCACTCTCACTTCTCTTGACTCTTTATTCCCTTAGACTGGCTCTGGCCACCATGCTAAAGACCAGGGGCACAGGGGCTTCTGCAGGTGGGATCTGTCTTAGCTGTAATCCTTTCTTAAAGACATAGCATGAAGAAGAAAAGAGAGCAAGGGATGGCATGACTATCCAGAAGAATATCTAATGGTACAGAAAAAGACCTGGGAGTCCTAGTTGACCTAACCATGAGCCAGCAATGTGCCCTCATGGCCAAGAAGGCCAACGGCATCCTGGGACACATCAAGAAGCAGATTGAGGGCGGTTCTGCTCCCCCTCTACTCTGCCTTGGTGAGGCCTCATCTGGAGTCCTGTGTCCAGTCTGGGCTCCCCAGCTCAAGAGGGCCAGGGAACTGCTGGAGAGAGTCCAGCACAGGGCCATCAAGATGACCAGGGAACTGGAGCATCTTCCTTATGATGAAAGGCTGTAGGAACTGGTCCTGTTTAGTCTGGATAAGAGGAGACTGAGGGGGGATCTCATGAATATTTACAAATATTTAAATCGTGGATTTGAGGAGTTTGGGGCATCCCTTTTTTCTATAGTAGCTAACAACAGGAAAAGGGATAATGGGATGAAGCTGGAACACAAGAAGTGCCATTTAAACATAAAAAAACGCGCTATTTGACTGTTCAGATGAGGGATCCCTGGCACAGGCTGCCCAGGAAGGGTGTGGAGTCTCCTTCTCTGGAGGTCTTCGAGACCCGTCTGGATGCATTCCTGTGCGACCTGATCTAGGTGAACCTGCTTTGGCAGGAGGGTTGGACTAGATGATCTCTAGAGGTACCTTCCAGCCACCAACCATTCTATGATTCCACTTTTCTTGATGGCAGGTAACACATGAAGTATCATGTGACAAAATGTGAAAAATACGGAAAGAATTAATAGATTTATAAAAATACTGTGGAAGGCAGCAGTTAAAAGGTGGGACTTCCAGGCAAAAAGAGTATGTGTACAAGTCTCAGAAGGTGAACTGTTACCTTTTGTGTAGCTGAGAATACAAATTAATTGAGTAGAAAATGCTAGCTTGCATCATCCTTCATATTCCCAGCAAAAGGTGAATAGCAAAAAGTCAGTTGGAGGGAGTGGTGGTTTAGCCCAGTGTCCACCAAGTCATGAAATCACTTCCCCTCCCAAACTGAACAGGAGAGAGAGAGAAATATAACAAATGGCATGTGAGTTGAGATAAGGACGGAGCCATCACTCAGCAATTAATGTCACAGGCAAAACAGACTGAACTTAGGGAGAAGAAGTTTTGATTTATTAAAGAAACAATAGAGCAGGGAGATGAGAAATAAAACCATCTTAAAAACACCTCCCCCGACTCCTCCCTCTTCCCAGGACTCCCTTGACTTCCCACCCAGCATTGCAGGGTTTGGAGGATGAGGGTTGCGGTCAGTTCATTACCGATGGACTTTACTGCTGCTGCTTGTCAAGGGGAAGCCTCCTCAGACTTCCCACTGCTCCAGTGTGGAGTCCCTCCCCACAGGAGACAATCCCTTACAAACTTCTCTAGTGTGGGTTTTTCCCATGGGCTGCAGCTTCTCACAAACTACTCCAGCATGGATCATCTCCCACAAGGGCAGCTCTTCACACGCTGCCCCAACATGGGTAATCGACTGGGAGAACAGTCCTTCAGGTACCAACCACTCCAGCCTGGGTCCCTCATGGGATCACAAGACCTGACAGCAAACCTGCTCTGGACACTTCCCCCACAGGCTCCCAGGTCCTGCCAGAAACTTGTTCCAGGGTGCTTCCCATGGAGTCACAGCCTTCTTCAAGCATCCACCTGCTCCAGCATGCGGTCCTCCAAGGACTGCAGGGGGACAACCTACTTCACAATGGTCCTCACCACAGGTCACAGGGGACTCTTATTTCAGGGGCCTAAACACCCTCCTTCCCCTCCTCCACTGACTTTGGTGTCTGCAGAGATGTATTCACATTCTCACTCCCTGTTACTGCTGTAGTTCAGCAACTGTGTAACAACTTCTTCTCCTTCCCAAATACGTTATTCACAGAGGCGTTACCTCAGTCACTAAGTGGCCAGGCCTGGGTCAGGTGCAGGGTCCAGCTTAGAATTGACTGGCCCTAACCCTATGAGCTATAGGGGAAGCTTCTGGCAACTCTTTGTTTAAAGAAGCCACCCCTGTAGCACCCCTGCTACCAAAAAACCTGGCCCAGGCAAAACCACTACAGAGGGCAATACCTGTTCTCATTGTGTACTATTGTATCTTTTTGCAGCGCTCATCCACCTCTCAAAAAATTCAGACTAAAGAGCGTGATCTCTTATACCAATAAATAGCTGGTGAGTGTTGACCATGAACTATTCCAGACCTTCAGGAAGGAGGGTGATTTGCCATCTGTTCTGATACTAGACCTCTTTACTCTGAGGTAACTAGTATCAGAAAAATGTGCATTGTTCATTGTGAAGGTCTTCCAAAGCCTCTGAGAAAACAAAAAGGGAAATGTAGATTAAAGAGCAGCTATTCATCTTCATGTCGGTTCATTGTGCAACACCATCGAAAATAAGACTGGAAATGTCACAGCTGTTGCCATCCCAAAGTCCACCACTGCTTGATGCACTAGTATGGAAATGCATGCTTCTGCCATGGACCCCACTAGCCTTTCAAATACCTCCTTGGGACAATGGCTTAAGGATTTTGTTCTTGCTCTTTGTTCTTAAATAGATTTCTTGTGTGTACATGAGCAGATTTGCATGAAATGCAAAGTCTAGGCATTCATGATATATTCCTTTGGGTTCCCTTTTTAACTGGAGTTTATTATAATGAGGAGGAAAAGTCATTTTAATATTTTTTTAATTAATCTGTATTGTTCTCTGTTGGTGACCCCAGTAGCTTTGGGGAGGAAGCTCATGCAGTGGGGAATTCTGTTTGCCACATATTAAGACAGGGAAGAGTTTCAGTTGTTGGCATTTCTGATCCACCTTGTATTGAATTAGAAGACTTTTTTGACTACAGGTAGCATAGTAGATGTGCCAATGCTGTAAATTTCTCTTCTCAGGGAATCTGTTGTGTGTTACTAGAGGGATTTGGTAGTGACAGCAAATGTGGAAAGACAGATTTCTTCCAGAAAATCAGAAGTGCTGATGTGGCTTTACAAATGGATCTCAGGTGTGGAAAGTATTTCATATATACTGTTGCCTGAAACAAGTGGATCTGGAGGATGACTGAAGTTTTTTTTCTGCTTCTCTTTCCCCATCCCTAGATGCTTGACATTTTCAGAGAAGAAAAACTTAGTCCTTGTGTGCTCTGATGTGTTGGAAAGGGTCTCTTATCTCAGCAGTTCTTACTTTTATTTCGAACAGCACGGTTCATTTTGTGCCGAGAGTGTCCAGAACAAGTGCTGGACACTATTCTTTGCCATCTGTAATAACATTCCAGCACCACCATTTTTGCAAATTATGCCTAGGATAGTGTAACTGCCTGAGTAAAATCCACTCTGCAGCTTAACAGAGAGACCTTCTGTTTCCAGGACTGCCAGTCCCTCAATTTTTATACATTTATACGCTGCTCTCAGAGAGAATAAATAATACATGAACATATGCACTGGCTAAGTCAAATTGCCTTCTGATTATAGTGAGATGCTGGTTAATGGCAATTATAAAATATATTTCTTTCACCTTTTGCCAATTGTGCTGTATATGACTTTAGCTCCTTTTTTTTTTTGTTACAAGTTGCCATCTTATTTTTATTTTTTGATCAAATTGCTTTGGTCATTTTTCATATGTTGGGGAGCTGCAGGTTTGAACCCTCTTGAACACATTTCTGGCAGAATTGCCTTATCTGAATCAGAAATAGTGCTACTGCATAAGTGCCCTTAAATGCTGTGTTTGCTACATCTATATTATAGTAATAAGAGCTTTGAAAAGAAAACTGATTGACATTAATCCCAAATGAAATGTTTACCGTCTATTTAATACCTGGTGGGCAATTTGATACTCTGAATCTGTATTAAACAAGAAAAACGTTTAAGAAGCATTATAAAGTCTCAAAATCAGGTCCTCTGGTGTGCACGCATTATGAAATGATGTTGAATTGTGTGATCAAATACTGGGTTTTGCACTTACAGAATTCATAGAATAAATGTTTTCTGAAGGCTGATTTGGAGGGTGGAGGTATATGACTCGTCCTCAGACCTGTTATACATGTGGGACTAGGCAGTGGAATGCTGCAGCTGAACTGTAGTTCATCCTCCTGCCTCCACCATAGAATCCCATATCATGTTAAACAGGTCAGTGAAGAGAAGCTATTTGCAGATAAGTGATCCTTGCTTGTTTTCTGTGAATTAGAGAACTGTCTTTAAATCTTATGGTCCAATACTGAGAAGTATCAATCTCATAGCTATTGACTCAGTAGGATTTGTGCAAGAATATATATGTACCTGGGAGAAATTTGCTCTAGATTTGGAGCATATAAAATTGAAAGGATTTTTTTTTCCTTCATTTTAGGTTCATGATCTCATTTGTAAACTCCAGATAACACAACTTTCTTACAAATTCAGATACCACAGAAAAATTGATAGGGGGATAAAAATCTCTTTTTGGATAACAGTATTAGTTGCATTATTTGTTCCTGGTCCCGTTTCTAGCTGAACTGCTGTGCTTGACATTTTATAATCACACACTCTACACACTTCCTCACTCGAGTTGTGATACAAAAGATATTTTAGCAAATTTCAGTCTATGATCTGATAATAGGATGTGTCAGGCAGCCTTTTGTATTGATTGTTGCTATCCTTCCTAATCCTAGTTGTTTATACCTGGCATATCTGTTCAGGAAAGGCAGAGAGGGATAGGAGAAATGCTGTACTTGGCCTGTTAAAAAGAGAGCTGTCAGTCCTGGGGGCTGATTGCTATGTATAACAATGCATGTTCACCTTTGCTCAGGCCTCATTTGGTGAGAGTCACAATTTAGTTGTGGTGCCATTTGCAGGGGTGCTGCAAACTCAGCTTCAAACTCAAGCCACTTCACTGACCATCCCCTCTGGGCAGCTTTGTCCTATATGCTTTTCAGATATCACGTCACAGAATCCTAGAATCTTAAGGGTTGGAAGGCACCTTGAAAGATCATCTAGTCCAACCCCCCTGCCAGAGTAGGACCTCCTAGAGTAGGTCACACAGGTGGGTTTTGAATGTCCCCAGAGAAGGAAACTCAATGACCCACCTGGGCAGCCTGTGCCAATGTTCCCTCACCCTCACAGTGAAGAAATTCTTCCTTGTATTTCTTTGGAAGCTCTTGTGTTCCAGTTTATACCCATTGCCCCTTGTCCTGTCACTGGACATCATTGATAAGAGCCTGGCTCCATCCTCCTGGCGCCTGCCCTTTACATATTTGTAAACATTGATGAGGCCACCCCTCAGTCTCCTCCAAGCTGAAGAGCACCAACTACCTCAGCCTTTTATCATAAAGGAGATGTTCCACTCCATCATCTTGGTGGCCCTGTGCTGAACCTCTCTCCAGCAGCTCTTTGTCCTTCTTGAGCTGTGGGGCCCAGAACTGGACACAGTATTCCAGATGGGATCTCGCGAGGGCAGATAGAGGGGGAGGAGAACTGTCCTCCCTGTCCGCCTGTTCTGGATTTGCTCTGTCAGTGTCTCTGCCCAGTGTTACTCATCTCAGCTGCGATATACCTTCTCTTTAGTGAGACATTTTAAAGCAAATCTTTTCAGATTGTTGGGATGATATTTTGATGTATTTTGAGTTTCAGTGGCAAAAGTAGATATTTTCTTCCAGAAATGGGATTAGCAAACCTTCCCAAAATAGTGACATTTCCTATGGATGGCCCAGTGTTTGTTCTTGTGCAGTAAGAAGCTTGGACAACAGCATCTGCTCTGGACTATCCTAAACAGGACTAATATAAAAACATACACTTTCTGTGTTATGTTTCAAGATAGAGTACTGCAGTCAGCCCAGGGGTGCCTAGTGTCCTCAAGAGCTTGAGATTCAGTGGACCATGAAACTTATCTCAGAAAGATGAGATGTGGCATTAGATTTTATGTAACACACTGTGCTCTGTAATTTGCTCTTTTAATGCATGCGTAGCAACACTGAATTACTTGCAAGAAAGATTGGTAATGCTCCGGTCTTCTGGAGGCAGATTTTATTGGTCGGTTTCTCTATTTTTTGCCTAAAACAACTGGGTTTTTGGAAGTCAAATGTGAATACAAATGTGATGGGAACATAGGTCTCCGATACAGGGAAAAGAGAGAGAAGGGGACAGGGAGAGCTACGTGATAAAATGAACAGGAGAATCATGTTTCCCAGTCAGACACGCTGGGTTGCTTTATCTCTTTTTTCTAAAGGGTAGTTTAATGATGACTGAGAAGTCTGTTTAAGTCTGGGAGTCACTAAAGATCAACAGTTCCAATAGTTTAATCTGTGTTATCATTAAGCCAGCTATCAACCAACTGTTTTAACAATCAGCTCTGTTACTAGCTCGGTCCATTAAGGTCATTAAAACTCTCTTTACTTCATTTTAACCCCTCAGTATGCACCTTCCTAGTGGGTGAGTATCCTTACATCCTAATGTGTGGTATGTTATGGTAACTATTGATCCAGGTCTGTTGTAGCCACTCCACCTTCTCTTTGTGTCTTTAATGATTCAAGAGAGAAATGCCTTTAGGTGGTCGTAAACAGTCCTCTAAATCTTGAAAATCAATGTGAAATGAAAGGAAGTTAATTATCATTTGTATTGACAGCACTGCCTATTACTTAGGTTGACAAATCTTTCTATTACATGAGCTTGGATCATTTGTGGGGAGCAGGTGTAGGAATTATGCCGTGGGGTTTTTTCATGTTCAAAACTTTGTGAAACACTTACTTTATGCTGAATGTTTCATACTCTACACATCCAACTAAGTCTAAATTGTTTAGGAAAATTTAATCAAAAGATAGTCTGGCCTTATTTAAGATTGGGCTGATGAAAACATGGAAGAGGAGACAGGAGAAATGCATATTCTTTTGCCTGTTATATATTTCCTGAATGGCAGGTTGTGCTGTGAAAAGATCTTCCATCTCTCTGGCTTGAAATGAGAAATTATTTGATGACCTCAAATAAAGAAATAATATTAGCTGGTCAAAGAGCGTGGGGCAGAGAGGCTCGAGAATGGGCAAAGGCTGAGACTTGAAAAAGCAGCCCTGGAAAAGAAGAATGAACAACAAAATCTGAGAAGTGAGAGAAGCTCAGGCTGAGAAAGCAGGACTAGATAGACCAAGACTTGCTAGAAAGTAGAATAGATCCATCAGAGTGGGCAAAATCCAGAAAGTAGGATGGGAGACATTAGACATTAGTTGGATTAGGAAATCTCAGGTGTTGGGGGCTAGCGGGTTCCCACAGAGCACATCTCTTTCAAAAAGCTAGAGCAGGACCCAAGGTGTTTTCTTCTCCTCCTCCTTTTATTGCCAGGAAACAAGCTACCTAGGTATCCTGCTCACCCTGCAGCACTAGCAAGTTGTTATCTTTTTTGAGTCAAACCGTGGAGACCTGTATGGAACTGAGGGCTCCAGGTTAGACAATTAACCATATGGCTGTCAGCACAACATGGCACGGTGGAAGGCATTTCTCTGGCTTCCTTGTGGTAGGAACCTAGGAAACTCCTTTCCTCAGGGTCTTAATTTTCTCTTTTTTAACATCAAATGAAGCACTCAGGGGTAGGGAGTGCTGAAATTCAACTTGGTTATGCATTCTGTAATTTTTTGTCTGAGACATAGGGGTTTTTTTCTCCACGTGTGCTTTGCACAGTGAGTGCAAGAAGCTGTGCAGATCTGATGCATTTTTTTTTGTCTGGCTTGCCACAGAAGGAAAAACAATGCAGTGTGAGTGTCAAGGAATTACTTGAAGAAAATTACTGTAGTAGCCACAGGTACAAGATCTGATCCTCTAGGACATCTGGGTTTCTTTGTGGTCTAGTCATTTTGAGCTAAACTTTTCAAAGACTATCATTACCTGTTGTACCTAAGTAATTTGAGATGTCTGATTCTAGAGCCTGAAAGAAGATTGGTAAAGATACTGCACATTATTTTCTGAAACAGAAGTTCAGAGAAGCATTTCTGAGGCATCTCAAATCAAGTACTGCTCAAATCAGCGGATAGTTCTGAAATTGTGCCATCTGTGCTTTAGCTCACTCTCCATGTAATGGTAATAATGCTACTTCTAAAAGAATGTTGTGGGAGATTTTGAAAATAAATTAGCTTAATGTTTTGTGATGCAGTCAAGAATAAAGAATTGGATGAGGATGAAGGCAGGAGGACTAAAAGGGAGCTGAAATATTATAATACAAAATACAGTGTCATGCACCTATTGTCTAATGCAAATGTCTCTAATAAACATGGAGTTCATCAACTGGAAACTACAAAGGAGAAAGAAAGGTCTGTGAGCACTGCTAGATCTTGAGATAAATGAGGCAGTACTTCATCTGTTACACTGTGATCTTAAAAGGTCTCAATGGCTATCACAGAAGCACTAATGCTGTTGGGCTTTTGAGAGAACTCATCTGGACACTTGTGTATACTTTCGGCTCTGTAGTGGAGAGATGAGAGCAAACTGGAGAAAGTGCCCAAGGAAGCAGCTAGCAAGGTCAGAGAAATGGGTGCCCAGTTCTAAAAGGCAAAAAAAGATGTGTGGCTTATTGACATTTGCAAAATGGAGGTGGAGGGATGAGTAAGACAGCAGTTTGTAGATATACCTGATGGATTAACAGCAAGATGGAACCTAGCTGAGCTGAGGCAGTTTTTCGCTCAACAATAAGCAACTTTGAAATTAGTGAGTTTAGGTTGAAAATGAAGTAATTGCAAGTATCAGAGTAGTGAGAATCTGGGGCAGTATCCTAAAGGACAGAGTGGAAGGAATGTTGGGCAGGAAGAGCGGCTTGAACCCTTTGAGAAAGGTGTGAGCAGGGCCTGGACTCAGACTCAGGAGACTGTAGCCAGTTAAAATGTATTAATTACAGCAGATGCAGCATGGACATCATGCGTGTAGTGCACGTGGGTGGTTGACCTTTTCCTTCTCTCAAGTGAAATCAAGTCATTAGGAATTACCTCTAAATATTCTGGCCCTATACTTCAGAGCTTGAGCTGCTTTAATCTTAGTATGCCTTGGGGAGCCAGATTACCAGCGTATCTGCCCTGGAGAGCCTGGAAGCAGATGAGATCTCTTTCAGATGGCTGGTTTTTAACATGCAGCCAGAGAGGTCTGTTGAGTGCCTGAGCATGTGTGGAAAGGAGGGAACGTATTGCACTCTCTGTTAGCATTTCCGAGATGCAGGAAAGCTTCGTGTCTGTCTGCTTCAGCATATCTACTCATCCTGGTTTATATAGCATATTTGAATGGAAAGCTATCATTTGTGTAAGGGCCGAGGTAAGAAAGACATCGTTGGAGTGGGAACATTGGCATTCTTAGCCTTTGGATGGCCTCCACTTCATGTTTGTCACATGCAATTCATGTCAATGAGGAACAGGTGTCACTGCTGATCTGATGTGCCATGTCATAAAAGCTCTGATGACATTTTGTGACCTCTTAAAGTCTAATGAAAAAGATTTGCAACATATAAATGCCATCTGCCATGGCAAAGCAACTTCCCAGTTCTCTAATCACATATGCCTCTTGTAAAATGTTGCGTCACCTCGAAAAAAATCAGCATATTAATGGAGGAAGCTTGTCATTTCACTCATTCCCAGATTCTTTACATAATTCATTTGTTCACTTTTTTTTTTGCTTATTAAGAACCCTAAGGGGTGGAAGTTGCAGCAAATCTGTGATAGCTTTAGGAGTTCCATTTCATTAGAGCTGTATTTGCTTTCTGATTTTTTGGTATTCTGAATTGGAACCATTCTCCCTACGATCTTAATCTTTTGCAGATACTCATGGGGTTCACAGATGGAAGCGTGAAAAGTCTGAGCTGTCTCAGGAACATGTAACAGGACTTTTAGGGGGGTGTAAAAAGAGGGAAGTTTTCCTCATTAACCTTTGTTTATTCACTTAGTCCATTATGGGAACAGAGATGTGCTAATTACTTTAAATTGATTCAACTTGTTTGCCAGTGTGTCACGCCAATAGCCTCCTGCCAATGTGGGATAAGGAGACCAGACTTTGGCTTCAGTATCTGCTGGACTGACAGTTTATATAATGTACAGGTTTTTAATGAGTAGGGGCAGTTTTTATAGCCTGAGAAAATCAGCAGACTGTTTCATGCTTGGATAGAAGAGCACTTCAACCACTTATCCTTTGCCTTGCATACTGCTGTTGTTGGGTGCTCTAGCTTTTACGTGTAGATAGACAAACTTTCTAAAGAGAGAGTTTATTGCAGGAAATGTATACGTATTATAGACCACATACAGAAGACCACTCACATTAATTTGAGTAATGATGAGCAAAAGCTACTTCAGATGGTTCCAAGGTAGAAACTGCAATGAGAGGCAACAGATCTACCTCCTTCATAAACAGGGCTTTTGTCTGTTTTCCAAGAAGCGTGCAAGCGTTGTCTAGTCTTCATGGCCATAGGTGAAAGAGTTAGGTCCATCTTTATCGCTGTATTACAGGCAGAGAAGAAGGTACACTGAAAAATGAAGTGACGAGACTAACAAATCTGTGTAAGCAGCAGAACAAGATACCAGAAAATCTGCCTTGCCAGTCTGTCTCATTACATTGTTCCCATGTGCCCTGGGCCCATTCTTTTGACTGTGTGTGTACATAGATAGCATCATGTACACGTGCATATTGGACTTCAGTACTGATTTCCAATTCTGATTTTTAGAGATAAGCTTATCATTTCCTTGATATGACCTACCCTCAGGCTCCCTATTGGTAAAAAATACCTTTTTCCTTTCTTCACTGTGGTACAATGTATATAGGTGTCACAGAGTGGATAGTCACACAGAGACAAGGGAAGTCAAGAAGCATTGCTCTGGATGTAAAGGCAGCAGTACGTTCTCAGTCCAGCAGTTGCAAGTATAACTCATTACACTGTGCTGCTTCTCTCGCAGTGGACTGTATGGTGAGGTCCTACTGTGCATGTACTGCCCCAGAGGGAGTAATGGAACTGAAAATTCTGCTGTGCAGGAGTTCAGTGGTTTTTCTGTAATTGCATTGCCATGCAACAGTTTCAGTTGTCTTTATGTTTGACTTGCTTTTATAGATCCAGAAGAGGTCTGTAAAACAAGATTATTCTCAATTGACATTCATACAATTCTTACCGAGCCAGTCTTAATTTTGTAAGTTGATGTGGAGGTTAGATGGGATAAGTTTTTGCATTTGCTGCTCCACAGTAATGACTGCTTTGCATATTTTGGCCCTGAAACAGGAGAAGCCATCTTCTTTGCATTAGTTGCAGAGTGAAAACGTTTATGCTAGCAGTTACTGCAGGCTGGTTGGTGCAGTGTTAAACTGCACCCTATTTCATTATGGAATTAGCCTGTTCATGTAGCCTGGGAGATACCGGTGCAAGCACCTGAAACAGATAATATTTGAAATCCTGAGTGTATTGTGAAGCTTTTTATCACAACCCAGTCGTAGCTGACATTTAAAATGTGCAGCAAGAAAGAGGGAGTGAGATTAGGAGATGTCTCAGTAGAGGTACTGCAGCCCATCTGGGCTTTTCAGAGCGAGAAACTACCCAACTGGGTATCACTGGATGGCATCAAAACGCTTGCTTTGTTGTCTGCTTAAATAATAACCAGGTACACTGTGTGTGGGAAGGGATTGTCAGGGGGAGAAAAGCTATTTAGCACCAAACTAAGAAAACAGCAAAGCACTTGCTGTTTAAAAGACTGCATAAAGAGCCAGGCCTGTTGCTTTCCTTGCTCTGCTTAGCAACTTTTTTTTTCATTTTAGGAACTTTCCGCTGTACTTTCTGTGAGACTGAAGTGGAAGAAGATGAGTCGGCGATGCCCAAAAAGGATGCAAGGACACTCGTGGCGAGATTTAATGAGCAGATTGAGCCCATCTATGCGCTGCTTCGTGAGACGGAAGATTTTAACTTAGCCTATGAAATCCTTGAGCCAGAACCCACAGAGATTCCTGCCCTGAAGCAGAGGTAGGAATGTGCCTCATCTTCCCTCACTGCACTGCTTCCTTGCGGTGTGTTCTTCTGCTCTATGAGGCTTTCCCAAACCTAGTGCAACCTCTGACTCTACTGAGGATGTGTTTTTTCAGCACCAAGCATGCAAGCAACTGACAGATTCCCAAAGGAAAATGTGGTTTATAAAGAGACAAAGGGCTGTAACCATTTTTAAATAAAGAGGGCAGATGACTGCTCTGGTCAGCCTCCTGTATGATCCTGTGGGATGCCCTGCTGCTTGCTATGATGCAGCTGGTGTGTATAGCTCTTGCCCCAGTATTTAAGAAATGCAAACCACAGCTACTTGGCAAAGCTCTGAAGGTGCCATCTACAGTGTCTCCTTTCTCTCAGACTCTCTTTAATCTATTCCTTTTGCTTCTGCCTTTTGAAACTAAGCTATCTGCATTCTACACTTTGCATTCTAGTTAAAGACATTACTTTGCATTAAGGGTATTTTTTTCATCTGATTTTCTCCTACTTTTCACACAACTCTTCAGGAAGAGACCATGTTATAGGCAAAAACTCTTTAAAATATTCCTACCCATGGGAAATGACACTTTCTTTCAGAACATTCCTAGCTGTACAAAACCAGATGATGTTTAAATAATGCAGAAAGATGTGGGGAGCTGTCAGTTTTGTCAGCTGTGGTGAAATGTGATGCACATCTCTATGTTTTTAAAAAAATAATTAAACAAATAGGGAGTGGAGAGAATGTACCATGAGAGGGAAAATTCCCACAGTGCCTTGGGGTGCTTGGCCTTAGCTAATGGGAGACCAAGCAGGATATTCCTTCTTCATCTCAGGCTAACCTTGAGAGAGAATGTCCCTCATATATTCATGCTAGACAGTTTCTAATTAATAGAGTAAAAAGTTCTTTCTCTATTCATAGTCTTTTTTCTAGCTAAGAAGGTATCTATATTTCCTCCTTGTTCTGATAGAAAAACAGAAGTAATATAGAGAGGGAAAGAGATTTTTTCCAAGGTCACTCAATGTGTCTGTGGTGATATGGGGAGTCTTTGAAGCCTTTATACCCAAGCTGAATCACTAGCTTTAAAATCAGTTTTCTGTAGTTTGAGTAGTAGAAGAGAGATAACCTTCCGCCCCCCACCCCCCTCCCCAAAGAAAGTAATTTCTCAGTCTTTCCCTTCTGTACATAGGAAATTATCACAGCAGAAGCCTGGTGCAGTCCCATGATTAAATAGCAGCACCCACTTACTTGACTCTTAAATACTTTAAAAACATTGTAAATGATTAATTACTTTGTGCAAGGGATGACAAAATAAATAGGTGGCTTTTTAAATGCTTACTTGAACACAACTTGCTTCAGCACATACAGTGATTTAATTATTTATTAACTCTTATTAATTTAAAGCAGCTAATTGCATGAAAGTGCTGCTGTGAGATTTTTTTTTTTAATGTGCCAAACCCTGGGTTATTTATTCCCTCCTTTTTTGTGGAGTTTTGAGTGTCTGAAATCATTGACAAAACTGACATTTGATGATTCTGAAACAAGCAGAAAAGGTCACGAAGTGCCTGCATCCTCTATTTGCACCAATGCAGGCAACTTCATGTGTTGCCAGGAGAGTTACAGCTCTAAGCAACCACACTGGCATTTCATAACTGTCATTCACCTGCCACGGGGAAACTGGGCAGCCCTTCATTTGTCTTTCTGGGAGACCGTTAATTTTCTTAGTCTTGGCAGAGCATAAATTACCCTACAGGCTTTGAAAGAGAGATGTTTTACCTAAGCCCTTCTCTGTGGTTTTCTAAAAGACATAGATTTTGATATCACCTCCATTTTATTATGTCAAAATTGAGTGGATTTTTTTTAATAACAAAAATCTTTATGGAATTTCTTTTCTGCGGTCATGTTATCAGGGACCATGGATTGTCTGTGGTGAAGTTGAAGCTCTTAAGAACAGTTAAGTGAAAAAGTGCTTTATTTGAAACATTGCACAAAAAAATTATCCCCATTATGCAAGACCTTAACAGTTTGGGCAGGATTGAGACAAACATTCAAATTGTTTCCCTGTGGCACAGCGTGATTTCTGTGGGCCGTAAGCTGTGTCAAGGATTATTTATGTCACCCTTAAAGGCAGCTAACCACTCATTAAGGGATTTCAGCAGAGTAAAACAGCTGTTGGGTAACAGAGCAAATATAGTCACCTCTGGGCCACTGAGCTGCCACAGTTCCTGGTTGCAAGATGGTCATGCAAGGTCTAGACCTAGGTAGGGAAAAAGCAGACCTTGGATCTGAGGGAGAGATATGTGTAAGAGTGCACTCCCTTCCTCCCTTCATCTGCTCACGCATCTGGCCTTTTGCTGTTGCCTGATCAGTGGTGTTCAATCCTGCACTTCAGAACAGCGTTGCTGGACAGAAAGGACTCTTCCTGCAGTAAGGAGTCATGTAGTCTTGAGGGGTTACTCACTCCTACCAACAGTGCCAATGAAGATGCAGTTCCACAAACAAGAAAGTAAGCTGAGGCACGTTTGCAAAACTCACCGGGGTCTGAAAGCAGACAGAGAAGTGTCTACATGGTTCCACCTAAGTGTGGGACGTCGCAGTAGATGGCTTAAAGTAATAAGTACTGTAGGTGTCTCTTAAGAGTTGTTCCTTTCATTTTGAAAAGTTCCTGACGTCATGGAAGTGTTTCGCTGCTAAGTGATACTGCGTAGGAAAAGAAGTCCATTTCAGGCACGCTCACAAGCACCTCTGTGCAAAAGTATTATTAGGCAGTTCCTGGCACTACCGAGTGTTCAGCTGTCACGCCGCAGTCGTGGGGGAGAGCTGCATTGTGTGTCTTGTGAGGAAAGTGGATTACATAAAATCGTCAGGGAAACGCTAGTTAAGAGATTTCTATTGTGTGGGAAGCAGAGTGGTGCTTTTCACAGAACACACGCCTGTCTTGGAGAGCTGAAAGGTACCAACACTTGAAATAATGCACTGGGAGGAAGGTCTCTGTGTGGTTCCTGAGGTTATATAATGATACATGTGCATGAGTCTTCTGCCCCAAAATTCAAGGCTGCGGGGCTGGTGGCAGGAGAGAACTGGTTAGTTTGTAGATACATGCTAAAACTGATGCTGTAAAGTATTTTGCTAACAGATCCCAGCAGGCTCACTACTGGGAGGCCGTGAGTGGCCCTTAATCCAAACTGTGGCTGATTACACCAGTATTTTTTATCTGAGGAAGTGAGATGGTTACCTGCCTGCATATTTTCCTTTCACTGTTTACCTTTAAAAGTCCATCAGAATTAGCTCATCAAGCAGTGGTTAAACCCTTGCTGAATTTGCATATTACTCAGGCCCTCTCCAGCTGCAGCCGGGCTTTAAGCATCTCGCTGGGAGGAAAGGTTATTGGGCAGATAGCAGTGACTGAACCATGCTCACTGACAACTTCTATCAGCTCAGCTGGCAGCAGAGCAGGGACACTGTGAGTATCCTTGATGGATTTGCTCTGGACAAGAGGAGTCCAAGCAGGTCTGTTACATGTGAAAAGCCTTAGGTGCAAATGGCAGTCAGAGGTCTGGAATGATACGGCTGAGGGTGGATCTGTTTTCTCTGAGAAGATGAAATAAGATTTTGAAGCAGAGGAACGGTCATGTTTAGCTTTCTCCACCCCAGACAGCAATGAGTTTCCATTCAGCTGCTTTCTCTGATCAATGCATATGTAGCAGCACAGGCCAGAGAGAATATTTTAAGGCTTATTGCCATCGCAATAAGATGAAAAACACTCCACCTGATGTCCTCTTTCCATCAGATCCAAGCAGGAATGTTTCTTTTCTCCATCAGTCTCCTTTCTAGGAGCCTGGAGGAAGATGCGCTGGGCTGCAGCTCCTCTCAGAAACCAAAGGAATGCTGGGCTTTGGCTGCTGTACCCTTTGCATCAGTAAACACTTTTCTTTCACCAATTTTTCAATGATGAGGGCAGTTCTGTCCTGCCTCCCCCCACACACCATCACCAATCAAAGCCCTTTGCCCAGCCCTAGTTCTTGTTCACTGAAGGTGCCCTCTCATCTTCTCTTCTGCCTTAACTCCCCAGTCCTCCCAAGGCTATGTCTGTGGATAGTACAGATCTCCTGTGTAATATGGGAGATGTGACTTAACACAGGCACTGTCACTCACAAGGCAAGCAAAGGTTTGAACTGTGTTCATGATAAGTTAACTCTTTCACGAATCCTGTGACTAATAATGGTTCATAGATTTGAGCATGTTGGATCTCTGGGCCCATTATAATCTGACTTGTTTAAACTTTGGTGTCATTTCTTTTTTATGCAGTATAATGTTGCTGAAAAAAGGCCAAAAAGAGACTTTTCCAAATCCCAGATTACTGTTCAACTGCATTTTGCTGCTGTGACTTTTAATTCAGGGTGTTCTGTGATATTACATTTGTTTTTACGTGAGTGCATCAGCAGCTTTAATACTGTCTCTTCAGTTGTCATGGCGTTATATAGCATTTCCCATTGGAGACCCCCAAGTTCTCCAAACCAGCAAGCTGGTGTAGAAATTTCTGGCACCATGTGTTAGAAATCAGAATGCATGTTCTTGGTGCAGATGATGGGAGATTATTAATCCTAGTTTAAGTGTTGCATTGCTGGCTGAGGAAGGGCTTGTTCTGAGCGCTCTGTCTTTGTCTCTGACTTTTTTGTAGCAAAGAGCGTGCAGCTGGGACAGGTTCAGGGGCAGCAGCTGGCCTTGCTGGTGGACACCATCGGGAAGCATGGGCTACAAAAGGACCATCATATGAAGACTTGTATACCCAAAACGTTGTCATCAGCATGGAAGACCAGGAGGATATTAACCGATCTGCAAGTGAAGGAAAGCTGGCCAGGGAGAGGCCAATCTGGCTACGGGAGAGCACAGTACAGGGGGCTTATGACCCCGATGAAATCAAAGATGGTAAGAAAATTCACTTATGCAATGCTCATAGAGTGCTGTCAAAAATATATTCCTCTGTGTGTGTACAAGTCCTGCTCCCTACACTCCAGATTTTGTCTGCTTCCCTTTGCTGTGCAAAGCACCTGTGTGTAGCTAAATTTAAACAGCCCTGGTTTATTAGATCCAAGACTGAAATCTAGATCAGTGAAGCTGACTTACTCACAAAATTGTTTGTGCTTCTAAAATGTTAATTGTCTGTCACGTGTTCCACCTTCAGAGTTTATTGCTTTTGGACAAAAGTCTTTCAGCCTCATATAGAAAACCTGTCCTCCCCTAATAACTCACTACTGAAAAATGACATTTATTAACATTTGGCCACTCTGAAGCCTACCAAATCTACCAGAAGTGGTTTTGTGCTCCCAGCCACCACTTTGCCGACTGTCTTTTTCAAAATGTTTTTTATATGAGGAATATGTCAGAAATAAAGCTTCTGGAAGTATAGGGGAAAAGTCTGTCACCATTGCAGGTGAGTCTTTCTTGCTTCCTGTTTGCTTCTCATTATCTTTGGATGTATTTTCATTCATGTTGGGGTCAGGTCATCCATAGACAGTAGTCAAGATCTCGTAACCACTAGTAGAAACATTCTGCTTTGGTAAGTGTACTGTTTAAGCTTCCACATTAAAAATAGGAAATAGATACCTTTTATGACTTTTACAAGAGTGAATCAATAGGTGCAATCTTCCAAGTCATCTAGAGATTATAGAATGAACTGTTGATGCCCTAGGAAGAGAAAATGGCAAAAAGGGAACAGCATTTGTAAGCATGAGACCCTGGAACTGGTGCAGTGCTCAGG
The DNA here is from genome assembly GCA_013401255.1 of Urocolius indicus. NCBI lineage: Eukaryota > Metazoa > Chordata > Aves > Coliiformes > Coliidae > Urocolius > Urocolius indicus. Next base: position 9,460 of record WBNH01008971.1, on the reverse strand, counting down.
AGAGGGGTATGTAGGTATAGCAGAAGTGAAGAAAATGGATGTGAAATAATGGTCAGGAGGTATCTTAACGATCTTGGTTGCATGTGATGCCTTTCAAGCATACAGATCCCACAACTTTTTCCAAATAGATTACACAAAATGAGGTGATTTAAGCAACCTCCTCCTGCAGTCAGGAGCAGATGTTGTTGTTAGTCACCAGTCGTGGTGAGTTCTCACCCTGTTTTTCTGCTAGACATTTGATCACCTGTAGTTTGAAAGCATCTCCTTGAGATGACTTCTGATGTACACAGCATAAATGTTTCTCAGATGCCACTGAAGGCCATGGAGGGGAGAATGTATCTCCTTACAACATGATGGCATCACTGCTTAAACTCCACCACTACTGGAGGTCGAAGAGGCAACTTGTGGAAACAGTCTGAAATTACTGCTGCAACATATTTCTGTAGCTCTTGGGTGGCATACGCAGGGAGGAAGGAAACTTGAGACTATTCACAGAAAAGATTTGGATCTATCAGGAAGAGTTCTCCAAAGCAAGAGACAGCCCCATTCCTGAGCCACAGTCAGACTTTGTGGAGCTACCCCCATGGTTGCTTCCGAGCTCTCAGTGTGATGAGCCATGACATTATCTTACAGAGATGCTCTCCAATAGTCCCTTGTGCTCTACAGTCACAAGCAACAAGCTGAGCATGAGGCTGCTGACACAACACTTTCACTTTTCCTTTCTTTCAAGAATTTTGCCAGTGCATTAATAACAGTGGTTGCAGCCATCACCCATGTTTCACTGAGAGAGTTGTTAAGTATTAGAATGGGCTGCCGAGGTTGATGGTGGAGTCTCCGTCCCTGGAGGTATTTAAAAGCATAGATGAGGTGCTGAGGGACACAGTTTAGTCATGAGCCTGGCACTGTGAGGTTAGTGGTTGGATTCGATGATCTTGAAGATCTTTCCCAACCAAAATGATTCTGTGATTGACAATAAAAACATGAGTCTAGTGAAGTTAGAGGGGAATCTTTTGTCTCTTATTTTACCACAGGAAAGGATTGATGACAGGCTCCCTGACTTTTAGTGCTAAATGCAAGACTCGTTTAGTTCTTGTTTAGTTTCTCAGCATTTTTTTTCATCCCAAGTTGAAAAAAGTAACCAATACATTTTTGACCCTGTGGGACGGGCTTGGGCATCATCTGCCTGGATGTGGTGCTGAAACCACACAGGTTCATGCAGTCAAGTGGCGTTAGTGCATGAAGGCAGAATGCTGTCACCTCAACTCCAGCAATTGTTCAGAGGCAGCATCTTCTAGGTACAAGGGAAAAATTTTGCCATGAGGATTCTGTTCTACTTTTTAGGCCTTGACATCAGGTTCTCTGTATTTTGGTTTTTGTTCCTTTTTTTTTCTTTTTATGTTTTTCTCCTGTACTGCCTGTAGGTTTCTTGGTTTAGAGTGGACTCACAGCTCTCTAATCAAATGTAGAATTAAAACTTTTTCTGCAGAGTGACACTTTTTGAACAGAATTTTACCTTTTGGATCCATAAACCACAGACACTCTGCCTACCCAAGTCAGATCAAACCCTTCCAGCTATTGTAGAGCCAAGCTTACTCAAAGAGGAGCACAGGCCATGTGTCCTGTCAGCTGGGAAGCTGCAATCCCCTTCAAATATGAGGTCCAGGTAGGGAGCCAGAGAGCCTGGCTGGGCTGCATTTCAGCTTGGCAGGGCAAGGCATGGTTTGGAGTCTGGATTTATGATCTGTGCCAGCAACACCCTGTGTTGTTGGTCACCACCAGAAGTCGTCCAGGCTGAGCTCATAAAACCTAGAAGCAAAGAGATAAAAAGGAAATAGCCTGTGCTTGCTCATGTGTGATACTTTGCTGTATCTCTGACAAGTGTCATTGCTAGGTGCATAGTCTGGGCATCTGGAAGTCCAGCTGAGAGTCACCCAAGTTGGATGCCTCTGGGGGAAGGGGTATGTCTTTTCCAAGTACCTGCTCATTGTGTGTTTGCTGTCTTCTCTTGCAATGTGCTCCTGATGCAGGCTCCCAGCTGGAAGCCACAGGTCTGACTGTAGGCCCCCCAATTCCTAGGAAATGTCTATATTTGCTCTGCTGTAATGAGGAAAAAAAGAACATAACTATCTTTGTCTGTTAAGGGAGAGGAGGAACTGGCATGGACAAAGGGTGCTCACCAGCAGTCATTAGCATGGGTCCAGAAAGCTTTCAGGGCTGTCACTCAGATCTCTGTGAGGAAACAAATCATTCTCTGGTGTCTCTTTGCAGGGGGCAGGGATCTGGACACCTTCCAGGAGCGTGAGGAGGGCCGGGCAGCTCTGGATGATAACGAGGAGGTGATGCGTGCCCTGCTTATCCACGAGAAGAAGACACCTTCTGCTTCAACAGTCACGGTCGGAGGCGCCGCACCCCTCTCGGGGGCCAACGCCAGTGACTCCGAGAGCGAAACAAGCGAGTCGGAGGAGGAATCCCCTCCCCGCCCGCCTGCCACGGCCACCACAGCCTATGGGCTGGAGGATGAGGAAGAGGATGAAGAGTTCGAGGTGGTGGCTGAAGACCCCACTGTCACGGTGGCCGGGCGCCCACATACGTACAGCCAAGTGAGCCAGCGCCCTGAGCTGGTGGCTCAGATGACACCGGAGGAGAAGGAGGTTTACATAGCCATGGGGCAGCGCATGTTTGAGGACATGTTTGATTAACTGCTTCCTGCCATGGCATTTTTTAACAAGTGACTTTTTAAGCCAGAGACTCCCTAGTAAAGCAGAAGACTGAGGTGCATCTTTCCTCCCCTGTGTGCCAGGGGCACTGGGACTTGGGACTGCTCATCTGAGGCATCTTGCTCACCCAGAGCAGGGGAGCAGCACGGCTGTGTGTGCCAAAATAGATAGGGGAGCACGAGTTTCAGAAGTGAGTACGCTTGCAAGGTAAATCCCTGCTTCAGGGTGCCCTGCACAGGCACTGCTTTAACCTTCTCTAGGGCCCCAGCAGCTGCCTTTCCCCAACTGCTTTGAGTTGATTTTTGTTGCAGATACTAGTGAAGTCCACCTACCTGCCCTCAGAGGACATAAGGACTCTCTAGTCTGATCAGAGTGCTCTGCAGAGGAGGGCATAAGTACCGTTACAGCTGCCTGTGCTGAAGAAGAGAGGGAAGCACTCGCTTAAGGCAAGCTTGGGCAGGGCTTGTAGTTGACCTCCTGTCAGCAGCAGCCCCTGGCCACCGAAGTGGCGATTTCTCAGCAAGCCTGTAGGCACCAACCTTTTCTTGCTCCTGTTTGCCCTTTACTAGGTCTCAGCACCTCAAGGTCAGGCGTAACTTGAAACAGGCAGAATGAAATCCCTGGCAAGCACACACAATCACTCTTTTGTCAGTGTCACTAAAGTCCTCCATGGATCTGAGCTGTCAGAGCGCTCTGACTGATCAGGAGATACCTTTGTTTTCCAGTGTTGCTGTCTGCTCCTTCTGCCTGGCCCTGCCCAAACTCCAGCGTTGCAGATGGTTCATAGTGGGCAGGGCAGCAGTCGGGCAGTGCCAGAGGAGTAGCATAGGTAGTTTTAATTGCAGTCACACTAGGGCTGTATCATTGCAAGAGGAATTATGCAATTGTGAATTCTGCTTTGGCATACACTTTTACCTTAGAAAAACATTTTATCAGTGCCTACTGAGCAATATCGTATTTTTAACGTTCTTCTCTTTCAGTTGAAAAATGTTTTGACAATTGTTGTGTTTTCCTATTCAGTGCTACGATGAAACAAAATGATAAAAGAATGTTGTGTTCCAGAAGGTAGGGGCAGTATTAGTTGCTGTTCCATTTACGTGAATTTGTTGTTCACCAATACTGTAAACCTATTTTCTACTAACTAGGCTTTCTGTGTTCTGCTAACCTTGTGATGTCTCCTCTGTGGTTTTTAATTTTCAGCCTCTTCATATTTTGAATTCTCTCTTTTATAAATAGTGTTTTAAGTTTGCTTTTAAGTCATTTTAAAGATAAAGAAATAAAAAGAAACTTCTCCCCTCTGTCATCTTCCAATTTGTCATATGCCTAGTTGGGAACGTTGTTTGCTTACCATTTTGTTTTACTCAGTTTGAGAAAAAAGAACAACTTGAAGCTTTCCTTTGATGGAAGGACTATTTGAAATCCCACTGCACGTTTGTTTCTCCTCACCTGAGCTTCCTTGAATGCTTCCTGTAATCTCCTGCATTTCCTGGAAGGATGTTTCATTCCACTGGTGCTGTGGGAGGCCCTTTTTGATCAGCGCTTTCATTCCTTTTCTGCTTCCTCGGGGAAAGCGTAGGCTGATGCTGTGGATCCCACAGCCATCGTATTGCTCGTTAAAATGATACTCTTGTGTGGACAGACTTCTCAAGTCTGGTACACACTTCAGAGCTGGTAAATCAGATTCAGTTATCAGCTAACAGATATACCTATTTTGTCCAGATTTAATCTGGTTGAATTCAAGGTCAACCCTGGAGAAAAGCAAGTACATTTGCAAGGAGCCAACGTCGGAGACTGAGAACGAACCCTGAACACAGTGCAACTGCTCACGCTTGTGAATTGCTGGCAGTTTATGCTGAGATTTTAGGCTGCAGAATCTAACTGTAGGTTTATTAAAGCTGGCATGAAGAAATACTGGCTTTCACTACAAGAGCACTGATGCTGTGTCTCTGTCCAGTGTAATCACCCGATAAGCAGTGGCTTTACTTAATAAACACGTTGGGTTGTGGTTTGCAGGGCAGCTGTGACTCTTCTCGCCCAGCAAAGCCCATCTTGCCGCCCAGGGCATCACTGCAGCGGTCACAGGGCAAAGTCATCCGCCTCTTCGCCGCCGCAGCGGCCCTCAGGAGCCCTGGCGAGGTCGAGATCAATAAGCAGATGCTGTCCTTGTTTCCTGCCCTTTCTAACAGCTTCTGGCTCTCGGGAAAAGATGACTGCTCAGGTCTCTTCCAGCCGATGAGGGCTGGTGTTGAAGGACAGCCGTGTGCTGTTATTGCCCTGTCACGGCAAGCGGTGCTTTCAATGAACGGCAGCACATACAATCCATAGTCCCTCTTTTTTTTCTTTTCCTTTCTTTTTTTTTGCTGCAATTGAAGCAGGGCTCTGCACACGTGCCAGAAGTGGAAAAGCTGCTGCTGCTGCAAGCAAAGCCAGCCACCGCCAGCAGGTTGGTGCCAATGCAAGGGATAAAGCCATCAATTCTGAGGAAGGCCCCAGCCATTTCCTCTGGCTACTGGAACACATGTGCTGCATTAATGCTAACCCAATAAAGCCGGAAGCGTGGTCGGGTGCTGAAGCTTCCCTGGGTGAATATTCTGTCTAGCTCTACTCAAACTCCTTTCTGCGCCTGATTTTAGACTAAAGTGGATTTTATTTAGTATCATAGAATGGTAGGGGTTGAAAGGACCCTCTAGAGATCTTCTAGTCTATCCCCCCTGCAGAAGCAGGTTCACCTAGATCAGGTCACACAGGAACATGTCCAGGTGGGTTTTGAAGACCTCCAAGGGAGGAGACTCCACACCCTCCCTGGGCAGCCTGTGCCAGGGCTCCCTCACCTGAACAGTGACATCGTTTCTCCTTATGTTTAAATGGAATTTCTTGAGTGTTCCAACTNACAGGACTCCAGATGAGGCCTCACCAGGGCAGAGTAGAGGGGGAGCAGAACCTCCCTTCACCTGCTGGCCACACTCTGCTTGATGCATCCCAGGGCACTTGAGACCCGGGCACTGCAGCTCAGGCCGGGAAGAAAAACACATTTCTCAAGCTACTCCTACTCCTCTCCCTAAAGGTCAGTGGCTTCAGGTGCCTCTCCCAAGCTCGGCAAGAGCTGCCTCTGTCCCTGCTCCTGCTGCAGGTCAAGGAAAATACAGCAGAGTGATGTCCTCCCAGGCTCCATGCAGAGCAGGCCAGAACACATCAATGAAGCTGCAGGTGGAGAGGAAGATCACTATCAACGCTGGAAAACAAGAATGTTTTATTTTTTCTATTAAGCTTCCTAAAATTCTCTTCTTCCATCCAGCAGTTCCGGTGTTGCTGCCTCCTTCAAACAGGCTCTGATTAAACAGACTGCTGCTCTGCAAGAGTCAAGGGATTTTAAGATCCCCTGGAGGAAGGGCAGAAAAATAGCATCACCTCCTCCCTGAGACATCTAAGGAGCCCTGCCTGAGTGATGCCTGCAGGGCTGGGAGCCTACTGTGCGGAGAAGTTTGGCAGGGCCTTTGAGTAGAGGAAGCAGCCAGCTGCACTTAGGCCTCTGTCTCCTGCCACCCCCTGCCCCCCCATAGGAAGAGAGGGAAAAATACATCAAGAATCAAATGCAAGACAAAGCCTTCATGGGAAGGGAAAGTTTGTGAGCAGATGGAAGGACATGTCAGCAGCAGGGCATGCCAGGGTGCCATCCAGTGTGCTCTCCTGGGCAGGTTGCAGAGGAGAAGCAGCAGCAGCCCCATCGCTCTCCTCTCGTGAGCTGGCATAAGGGAGGCTGCAGTTTGGTCCCTTGGAAGAGGGAAGTGTTACACAGTGCTGCAAAGAATTGCTCTGAGTTGTTATAGGAGTGGTGTTGCCTTATGCCATTGAAAGCCCATGGCAAGGTAACTGTGTCCCTGACTGGTTTGCAGGAGGCTTTGGAGTATCGATCTAAGCATGGACAGCCAAGGATCACTAAGCATCGGGGCGCACTCCAGTTTAAAGTGTATTAACTGTGGGTCAACACAGCCTCCCTCTTCTCTGGGAGCACTGGAGCTGAGGCTGAAGAGTACCTTCTGTCTGCTGAGCTGCTTCCAAACTAACAATCAATATTTATATAGTCCAAGGAGATCATCACTCATACAGTCTTGTTAGGAGGCATCGCCAGATGCTCAAAGCTGTTTAAGGTACAGTTGCACAGAGTCATGGAGAGGCTGCTACCTAAAAGGAGTAGCAGCCCAAATCGGGGGGAGCAATGCTTGGCTGCTGGTGCTCCTGGAAAGCTGCCTGCCTGCCTGCTTGCTTGCCTACTCCCTCTGAGCAGAGTGCAGAACACTGGCAGTGTTGGGCTGTCCAGGACTACAAGCCAGTCACTATGGCAGAGCTGTTTTCTCTCTCTTTCAAAGTTATCCAGGGAAATCTCGGGTTTTGCTTGTTTGGGATACCTGCCAGAAGGTGGTATCAATTACATTAAGAGAGAGAATGAACTTTATTTATACTGAACCTAATTTATACTTAAACAAAAATCAGGTGTTGGAAGCACATTAAGGACGGTGAGGATTTGTGCAGCCATCCTGGAAGCAGCAGACAGAGAGACTCTGAACAAGATGCTTTAAATATAATAGGTACCTTTGCTTAAACTATGTTTCTGACCTAAATATGATTGAATTACCATCCCTTTGAACAGTTTGATGCTAATGAACCAGGCAGGGATGGCAGAGAGGAGGCTCCGCCAGCAGCAGCGGCAGCAGCAGCAGCGGCTCCACTGCAGTGCGTTAGAGCCCCAGCCTGTGCTTCACCCCGGCTGCATGCAGTGAGGAATGCGCAAACCCTGCCCAGTGCTGCCCACAGCAGCAGCAGGAGACCTCAGGCTGCTCGGCCAGAGGAACGGGCAGGAATCCAGCCTCAAATTGAAGGCTGATCAAATATTGTTCCATGAGCATTAATGGCTGCGTACAAAAAAAGGTACGTCTGGCAAGGAGGAAAAATCACATCTCGTACAGATGTGATTAAAGCCCTGCCATGCAGCTTCTGCTTATTTTTCACCTGGAATCCATTTCATCAGCCTCTGCCATCTCATTACTTGCTGGAAGAAGGAAGGGTGAGCAGTGGTAATTTTGCAGTGAGCTAAAATTGTGTGTAGACCTGAGAAGCCTGGCTGGGTTCCACCTGGTAAAGAGATCCTTCTAGTCTTAAACTGTGCTTCTGAGAATGTAAATCTGCCTGATGCAATGCCAGATTTACCAGGCACTGTTCACAGAGCCCATATTTTGCCTATATGCTCTTACCGTACTTTATGGGTGACAAGTATGCCAAACACCATTTAATGATTTCTACCAGCAAACCTAGGTCCACTTGGGTTGGAGTATCTGAACTAGCCCCGTCTCATACTGGGGAATGATAGGTTGGGTCATTTGAGTCAGATTATTCATAGTTGCTCTTTGCAGAAGTGCTAGTTGTTGTTCTCCTGAGCCAGTGCTGATGGGCTTTCATAAACTCAACCCCTCTGAGATTTAAAACAAAGTTTCAGCCCCTTCATCACCGTCGCCAGCACTACCGAGCAGCTCTGGCTTGTGCCACGTCAACTCCTGGGGCACATGGCACTGTCATGCTGAGGTCTACCATGCAGATGATAACCATGGCTATGGGGAGGGAACTTGCATATGCTCCAGGATGATCACTCCCTTACACACTGTATTTGCTAGTTTAGGTTCTTTTATAACCCTTATTCTTTTGGGCTTTGGGAATATTCCCTTGGGAATATTTTGAGTTGATGAATTTGTCATGTTTCCTTGAGGCTTATAAGTAACAAGAAAAAAAAAAAGGTCGTTTTTTTTTTTTAATTTAACACAAATATGGCTGTAAAATCTTTTTAGGGAGACATAAGTACTCTCCCCATGCTCTCACCATGGTTATTCTTCCTTTGCCATACAACAATTACTTCCAAGAAGAAATGCCTTCAGCATCTCTCAGCCCTTCTGATGATGTCGGAAGATGAAAACTATCCCCATTACAACAGGGAAAAGAACAGAGAAATGTGGTTAGAGGGAAATATGGCCTTCAGAAAATGATGCATCTTGAGAGAAATTTCACTTTTGCATTCTCCCCCAGGCCACATAAGTGCCATATCCAAGCAAGGAAAAAGACAATATGCTAAAGATTTGGCTTATTGTGTGTTTATCCTGGTGTATTCCTTTGCCTTAGAACCCATTAGGAAGGATAATCTTCTCTGAGTGTGCCAGCCTCTTGGAACTTATACAAAGGCATCTGGAAGATCTCAAGTTAGCAACCCACTTCAGCAGGAGCCTGCAGGCCCATTTGAATAATTTGACTCCTCCTTTCACCATGCTGGAAAGTTTGGTGCAGGAATATCTCACAGCAATGAGTTGCAAACGTGAGTTTGGTGTCATATTTAAAAGTACCTCTTTCTTTGAAGTATTTATCTGAATGTGCTGTAATGTCTGCGTATGGGAAACAAGTGCATAAAGTCAGGTGTGGGGCCCAACCCTCCTGAGACTTGTCTTCCTTTGGGAATGTTAACAGACTTGGAATTTTTCACAGTTTAGGTAGAAGCTACTGCCAAGAGTAACAAAGAATAGTTGAGATTTTTGTTACCACATAGTTGCAGCCAGTCTGAAATACAGAATAAAGAGCTTATCTCCATGGATGGCTGGGATGGATTCTTCCAGTTGGATACGTGTCAAAATTCCATGTTTTCAGCCCTTTCAGTATTGGGTTGTTGCAGGAACTGGTTGTTGCAGAGGAAACTGACGGGGGATCTT